>JAKVQV010000024.1:0-223004 GCA_030490795.1 Saccharomycopsis sp. yHQL182
CCAACGAACCACTCCGTCCGTCCCCTCCTCCTGTCTTTTCTGCTCTCCTTCCTGCTCTCTTTTTGTTATGTGATTGAATGTGATTAGTTTGTTTGTGTTTTTTTTTTTTTTTTTTTTTTTTTTTTTTTGTTTATTTTTTTGTTAATATTTTTTTTTTTTTTTTTTTTTTTTTTTTTTTTTTTTTTTTTTTTTTGGCAAAAACCCAAGATTTTGTGATTTATCATCGCATATTAGACATATTAGACATATAAAGAGTCTTCTTTTTTTTCTTTTTATTTTACCTCGCTTACACTCGGAGTTGAAAGCCAATCGAAATGCATGCCACAAGGCAAGGAAGGAGAAGGGAGGATGAGCGAGAAAAGAGAAAGTTTCTGCCAAGATCATCATACGCACCATATTAACCAACTATGCATCTAAATTGACATGTATGGATATATAAAATATGGGGCATGTTATTGAAGGTACTGATATTATGGGTCTAAAATTTCTTCTGAGGTTAAATATAGGTAGCCATAACCATGGTATGTGTAATTATTCAAGATGTAGACCCTGCTGATCTTCACTTCTTTAAATCAACACATGTTAGAATTAATCTCTTTTCTTCACAAAATTACATACAGTCATGCATGTTAACTGCAGGAGTTAATCCAAACCAACGACAGTTTCCGAGCGAAGCGAGTAACCGAGCCTAAGCGAGGTCTAAAGAAGAAAAAGAGAGTGTGTATGGAGTAGAGCATATTGCACAGCTACATAATACGCAAATATTACAAAAAGCTCTAGCTAATATTAATTAGTAAAATATATATGCATATACAGTCTCAAGTTTTCAAAACAAGGTGGGCTTTGGCTTCAAATCCACCTGGCTGATCTTATTCTTCTGCACCAACTGGAACGCACCAGTACCAATGTTCATGGTCTGTCCTAAAATAATACACTCACTAACACCCTCAATATCATCCTGTTTCATAAAGAAAGCTGCATCAAATAAATGGTCGGTGGTCTTTTCAAAACTGGCCAATTGTAAAACAGAATCTCTCATTTTAGCCAAACCATTTCTGGTAATACCCAAAATTTCTCCTTTGTATGTCATAACGTCACCCAAAAGCTGGATATGACGAGGATCAACATTCATTCCGTGCTTACTCATAGTGTAGTCAATTTCGTAAATAATTCTTGCTCTTGCGGCTTCGATTCCGAGAACGCTGAACACTTCCAAGATATGATTGGAGAAGGTTTTGGTACCAATAATACCATCAGTTCCCATGACCTGCTTCAATCCTAACCCTTCAATCAACAACTCGTTCTTCTTCGACTTTTCATTAATGTTGATGACAGCACGCGACACACTAGGTAACCCTTTGACAGAAATCTTTCGAATCTCACGACATAATTGTTGAACCTTGAAGAAAACTCCGTCTGAAACATTCATTCCGGAGTCAGTAGCTGCCGACAGAGCTGCTGAGGTCGTCTTTGAGTCGCTGGTGCTGACCAAGATCTGGATTTTGTTGTTACTAATGGCCGCAACGTTGGTGATTTTTAATTTTGGCGCATTAAGAATGGCCTTCACAACGTCACTGACCGTTAATTCAAGCTGCAATTTCTCAATAGTCCGCAAATCGATCTTCACCTCGATAAACGTCTTGGCCTCACTGTACACGTCCTGCACGTACTTGGCTATGTCTCCAAGCGTGGTGTTTTCTACTCTTCCTTTCACCACACGCGCAGCTCTTTCGTCATCATCGTTGACCAACGTGGCTGTGATGATCGGAGTAGCAATTTCTTTACTGGCATTGATAATTTCTTTAATACGAGGCACACCTAAAGTGATATTCATAGAAGCCACACCGGCAAAATGGAAAGTTTTCAACGTCATCTGGGTACCTGGCTCACCAATCGAATGGGCACCAATAGCACCTACAGCAGTTCCAGGCTCAACTCTGGCCTTTACGTATTTCGAAATACACAAGTTCAAGAATCCCCTCACCATAGCTTCGGTGATTCTACATAACTGGCACACAACAATCACAGACTGTGGCTTAGCAAGCTCGTCCCAGTTAGTAGCCTTAGCTTCTTCTGTCTCTGGAGCATCGAGAAGTCCAGCGAGGTTTCTCTTAGTACGAATACGAGCCAAATCCTCGCACTTTTTCAACACATATGTTCGAAGAGAATTATAGAAGTCTCTTTCACTGTCGTCTTGGTCAACATATTCGTCCTTATCCATCAATTTTGGATCGGTGATCTGGTGTCCTAAATTGTCGTATCTTATAAGTTTAGACTCGTATTTCTCGAGCATTTCGTTGGTAATATCCATGATTTGGTATGGATAAAGATAAGGAAGCGAAGTATCATATGTGGTGGTGTAGACATGTTCCCATGTTCTATTTAAATTGACCGGTTTGGCATCACCCTCCATATCAAACGGATCTAATCCATCGGCACCATATGTGAATTGAACAATACCATTGGATGAGTTTCTCACGGTGTTATCGTACTGACAACTCAAATCCTCAAGGGATTTCATAAGTCTTCGAGACATATAACCGGTTTCGGCAGTTTTAACTGCAGTATCAACTAACCCTTCACGTCCACTAATAGCGTGGAAAAGAAACTCAGGCGGAGTAAGCCCACTGAAGAAAGAGTTCTTGACGAAACCTTTCGACTGTGGTGTTTTGGACTTCTTAGGGAAATGCGGCAAGGATCTATCTTGAAACCCATCAGGCACACGATGTCCCGAAATGATCTGCTGCCCGACAACTGCCACCATTTGCGACACATTAACCACGGAACCTTTCGAACCACAGGTTGCCATAATTAACGGGGCATTCAAACAGTCCAATTCTCGGGTAGCCACATCACCTAAGGCGTCTCTAACCTTGGACAAAATCCCACCGATTTTTGCCTCTAATGTCTGCTCCTCGTCACAACCTGGCTGTGTCTCTAACTTGCCTTCGTTATACAACTGGATAAGCTCGTCACACTGGTCGTAGGCCTGTTTGACCTTGTCGTCTTTAGCAGCTTTCAAAAGCTCTGGGGGCATCACATCGTTGATTCCGATGGAAAATCCACGGTTGGCAAGGAACCGAGCACACATTTTCGCCATTCTGTTCATGGCCTTTACGGCTTCGTCAGGACCGAAATCTCTGAGAATCGTGTAGAAAACAGAGTGCTTTTTACCGTCTCCTAACACACTTTTGTCCATGACACCAGCCAACACCTGAGAGTTTCTGATGACCACGAATCCGTCATTAGGAGACATTTCACTGGGCCAATGTGGCATTTTCGGCTTGACAAAGGTCTTATTCTTTGCATCAAGATTGATGTTCACCTTGCTGTCTTTGTTAGGACGGATCAACAAACTGAAAATCTGTTTTCCGGTCCATAGACATTCAGGCTTCAAAATGGTAGGAGGAGGAATGTCAAACTGAAGATTGGCGTCGGACATCATGGACAATAACTGGGTAAAGGACGCTCTATTAAAGAAACTGTCTTTATGGGAAATCAAATAGGATCCTGTGATAAAATCTTGGGTAGCTGCAATGATTGGCTCACCTGATTTGGGGGTCAAAAGATTGTTTTTCACCCCCATAAGATTAATGGCCTCTGTTCGAGCCTCTTCGGTTTGTGGCACGTGCAAATTCATCTCATCACCGTCAAAATCGGCATTGTACGGCGTACATACACACTCGTTGAATCTAAACGTTCTCCAAGGCTTTACTCTGACATAATGCGACAAAATCGACAATCTATGCAATGAAGGCTGACGGTTGAAGAGCACAATGTCTCCATCATCAATATGTCTTTCGACAATGTCACCATATTTCAACTTCTCAGCAAGTTTGTCACGTCTACCAAACTTCAAATTACGTCTTCCCTCGTCCTCTCCATCAATCAACATGTAATTGGCCCCTGGATGAGTTTCGGGACCATTCAAGATCAACTTCTGAAGCTTTTCGCGATTGTATTTGGTGCATTTCTCGGGATACGTGAGGATCTTGGCCACACGGTCAGGAACTGCCACCTCCTCAATCGAAAGATTCGGATCGGGCGAAATCACAGTTCTTCCCGAGAAATCGACTCTTTTCCCTGACAAATTCCCTCTGAATCTTCCCTGTTTACCCTTCAATCTCTGACAAAGACCACGGATCTGTTTTGTTTTGTTGTTTCCATAGCCCCCTGAGAAGTTGTTATCGGGATTAGCATTGATTACAATGTCGGAATTGATGTACATCGCCACACATGCCTGGAGATAATCCCAATGTGCCATCAACTTGTTGATAAGTATACCTTTCTCTAAGGCAACTCGTATGATCGAACTGACAGTGACAATTTCGGCAATCTTCACCGTCAAATCGTCTTCGTTAGAGGAGTCCATCATCACCACGGACGGACGAATACATGCTGGTGGGGCCGGCAAGTATCGCCATATATAGTTCTCTGGACGTCCAGACTTTTCAGCATTGATTCCAAGTAGTAAAAGATCCTCGGGGACTATCTGCTTGAAAAGATTCAATGTTTTCAACGGATTGAGATCGTCCACCGCACGTTTAACGAAGTTCCGGGCATCGGGATTGTGCTCCAAAAACTGGTCGATTCCCTCATCCCATTTTTCCTTCTCGGGAGGAACCTTCTTTCCAATCCATCTGAAGGTCAAATGCAAGATTTTCAATGCAGAATTGGACGAACCTGTCCCTGCTTTCTTGACAGACCCATTAAGGGCCCCACAATAAAGACATCTCCGCTGTTTTTCACACTGCTTGATGATCTGTTTGATGAGAGTCATTCTCCGTAAGTTATCTATGTTGGGTCTAGTGAGCTCCTTGATAAATCGTTCCTTCATCTCCTGAGAAAGCAACACACGCGAACAGGTCTTGCAGATACACTTGAGAATACTGATGATCTGTTTAAAGTACCCCACGTGGAATACCGGCAATGCGAGTCTCACATGTCCAAAATGACCTTGACATGACGCGAGAGTTCCTTTACAGGTCTGACAAAACCCACCTTTACTACTGACACCCATGCGGAGATCTAAGGCTCCATGCTCTTTTGTCTTTCTCACTCCCTGGGTCAAGTCAAACAAGTCACTGGTTGCAACCTCAACCTCAGATTGTTGGATGATTTCATGCGAGGAAAGCGCCGAAAACTCAATCGATTTGATGGTTTTCGGCACGCTATGCTGAACACATTGTTTCATGATGCTGATGTCTGAATTAGCCGTCTCAGGCGTGTTGTGGGCGTGATGTGATGGCTGCTTACTGAAGGATGGCATACCTTTGATTTGTCTTGGAAAATTTCAGAGAAAAAAATTTTTTAAATTTTTTTGTGTGGGAAAAATGGTAATCGGGTGTGGATAGTGGTAATGGGGCGGTTGATGGTAATGGTAAATGAACCTTACGGCTATAGAGGAGTTAGATGAGTAGGGTATGCTAAAGGTGTTTACTCCAGACGTATAGTGGTGGTAGGTATCCTGTTATTATTTGATTGAAATTGGAAATGGGCTGCCTTTTATAGTTGTAGGCTTTCCTTTTATAGTCGTAGCTGAAGGGGTCGATGTTGAAAAAATATGGAATGGTAAATAAGATCATGCAGGTGATGAGCGCAATTAAGGGTTGGCGAAGGGATGATTCTACACATTGAAGGAATGGTTTGACATTGATTAGCGATACATGACCGGAAGAGAGTATACTCCTTGTGTATCCTCGCATATCCTCGCGTAATGAGGAAAATGTCCTCTTTCCTTTCCATTTCCTCCTTCCTACTTCCCTCCGTAAGAGTAGAAATACCACGCTACTACCATATCTATTATTTAACATCTATTATATATTATATTATATTATATATGCTTACTTTATCAAAATCTCACTTCGATTTGCTCCGCTCATGCTTGAGCAACGTCTCAAATGCCTTGTTATCACTAAACAAGCTCAATATAAATCGTCTCGAAGAGAGCTTATATGAATAGCGTTCAAGCAAGTACATTACCGACAAATATAAATCAGGCGATTCAAACCGGTCTCCGTACTTGATATCTAACGCAGCGAGTTGTTTGATAGCACTGTTAGATGTAATCTGAAATGCCAGATTATTGACATTTTGTATGATCTTCAAGTCTGCATAGTTTGTTAGTCTGGGTTTATAGGTACTATCGCGAGCAGCTCTTTCAATTGGTTTATCTTCTTCATTCCTACTTCCACTAGAAAAATTCTCCGGAACATCAAGGTACTGACAAAGGTCCTCGGAATCAATTCCAGGAATCGCAAGATACTCTTTTATATCTACAGGAATTACGTATATTGTTGGCGACCCATTAGCATCCACAGCTATATCCCACCCATACTCGTCTAGAATCTCCAAACCTTCAGAGGTTCTACCAATCAACCCCAAGGTGAAAAAAGCTGTTCCTTTGACACTCCAAATAGTGGTGTTTTTACAAATTTCTATGATATCAGGCACTATTCCGCACTCGTCAACCATAGATATCGCCAATTCAGATGCTCCGATATGACCAACTGCCCAAAGACATCCCTTTAAAAGCAACAACTTGTTGACATCCAGACTCTCGTTCTTCAACGCTCTGATGGTGTCGCAAAACACCTCAAAATTATCGGAATTCTGCAAAAGTGTCATTCCCGAAGGGGTTTTTGCTAATTCTCCGTAGAAATGGTGGATCATGAATTTTTTCCAGTCATTATCAGTGACATCGTTAGCATTAGGAGATGAGCGTGTGATGCCGTCAACGGTGTTATTATCGCCAGAATTGGCAACGGTCTTATAAGCAGAGTTTTGGCTTTCATTGCCGTCTTTTTCAAGCTGAAACGGCTTGTATTCGTCATTCAAAAGAGTCTCCACTTCCAAGACGTACAAAGCGTTCTTTCGATTGAACCAGTCGTCCATTTCCTTGTAGATGTAGTTGATTTCGAGCAAATAATCAAACCCAGAGGGAACAGACAAAAATCTCAACAATAAAGGCGCTCCAATACTCCCTAATTGATCAAGAGAAGGTCTGTATTTCACAACCCGTTTGATGTTTTCGGGTTCAACACAGTAATCATCAAGAATTCTCACCGATATATTACACACTTCCATTGACGGATCATATAACTGGTTGATTAAAGAGCTAAGAATCCAGTTAGTGCTCGAATTGGTGTTGTCGCGATACATCAACATCTCGCCTAGTAATTCTGTAGCAAATATTCTCATAGACGTGTCTCCAGCAGTTAACGTGTGCGCAAAGATCATTCTTAATTGGCTGGGGATTTTGTAGTCGAATTCCGGAAGAAAGATCGTTATAAGGTACTCGCGGCCTCTTTCATGAACTATATGATATAATATACTGAAAACCTTCCATTTTTTCATGAGATTAAGTCCAGTTTGGCTTCTCGAAAGAACTGCTAGCATCTTAAAGTAGCCCGAACTCAAGGTTGACGTAATGTTTGCCTTGTTGAAAATCGGGTTTTCAGCATAAAGACCACTAATAGGATCGACTTGAGCTAAACATTCAGCTATTTGCGGCAATAGCTTGTTCTCGGAGAGAAATTTAATTCCCGGAGCATGCGACATCAAGGTTTCAAAAAGAGCTACTCCGGCATTAATATATTTCTGGTAGTTTTTGGTCTTCTTGATCAACATGAACTTCCGTTTGAAAGGCCTATAGAACGACATGATTCTTCGAATGAATTTGAACTGACTTCTAAGACAGTCTTCAAACTTTTTGCCGATACTCAATGGTCCTACGATTATCTCCATGATGACATCCCACTTCCAGTCGATGAATCGCTTAGTGGTAAGGATTTTAGTCTCATCGATCATTCTTTTCAACTGCACATCGTCTATATTAGATGTGATGAGTGCAATAACATTGTTGGCGTTCTTGTAATATGAGTCGAAAATCAACGGAGAAATGTTGATTGTCGTCTTGCTTCTGTACAATTTACGGGTTATTTTCTCAAACTTATATATAGCTGTCTGGGACTCTGTGGATGTAACCTGTCCTTCCTGGTCAACCTGCTTTTTGAAGAATTTGACCCAAACCTTGCGTGGAAGCAAGTTGGTGGAAAAATTCAACAATTCAGATAGCAAATAGGTGGCCTTTCTACAATTAGGCTCGTCAATGCTTGTCTGAGCTATATAAGATACCCTGTCAATTATTCCGCATTCTAGAAGAACCGCAAGTAAGATGGCTGTGTAGTGAAAAATCAAAGATCCTCGACTGTGGTTCACAAACGAGGAGCTAAGACTCATTATTCGTTGTGATTTTGGCTGTTGTTGCTGCTGGGCCCCAGGAGGATGGAGCATTTGCAGAATCAGTCGCGAATGCTGGTTGTTTCCTATAGTGTTTCCATTGTGGGTTATTCCCATCATGTGAGACGAACGTCTTCCATATGACAAGGGATTTACGGTGCCATTGTTTGCTCCTGAATGAAGCCATGGCAAGGATCTTATTCTCAAAATATCAAAGAAAATATCCATGATGATGTCTCTAAGAATGGGTATATCATACGAGAGACTCATTATTAAGGTTCTGAGAATCTCGAAATTGTTGACCCCAAAGGAGCAAAGACCAGACCATGTTTTCAAGAGACTGCAGATGATAAATGCGCTGGTATGAAGCTTCTCGATGTTCAAATGAGACTTCACAGACTTGCTGGTTTTCCCGTTGATCAAAAAGTTCGCATTGACGATATTGTTATTGTCGTTGTTTTTGAAATTCGAGGGATCGTTACTCAAATTGTGTACAAAACTATATATTAATTTAGAAAGCTCTTCGCCGTTTCGCAAAAATTTTCTGGACTCCGGAAAGTCAAGCACTTTCACAAGAACCATGCCGCATAGATTGGAAATATCCGGCGAGCCTGTTTCGACCAATAAATTCAAAACTGTTTTGATTCCGTCGGATTCAAAAACAAGCTGAGTGTTCAAAAGAAAGATCTCTAAAAGAGTCTCTGAAACCAACTCATTTAGATCATCATGGCCGTCATTTACAATGGAAACCAACGTGCTCACCACTCCCACACTCAACTCCTTCTCGCCGTTTTCTATGTCTATATATTTTCTAATAAGTTTCAAGGCCTGCTCTCGTTCAACGGTGAAACTTGACGTTTTGACGAGCGAAGCAATCAAAAAATAGTGGATTTTGAGCGATTTCACGAGTCTTAACGACTCTATGTCGGTGATCACGTATCTTGCAATACGATACCCACATGCAACAACCTCCTTGGCCTCGTTCAACAATAGGAGCTGAATACGATGCCCTAGCGTAGAAAATACAATATTGTTGATCAATCCTGGGTGTGACGTAAGAAGTTTGATCAACTCGTTAGACTTGTCGATATAATAATCTTCAGTTTCGTTACGCTGTCCTAAATACTGCAAAACATTGCCTAAATTCCAAGTAGCTCTTTCTTCCGAAGCACTGGCTATGCTGTCCGACAAAGACTCCATGCTGGCCGCAATATAATTCGCACCATTAGTGTCCATGCTGTTGTTTTCGTTGTCAGTTGCATTGCTGTTGTTGTTACTGGTTATCTGGCTGGTATTAGTTTTCGTAGTAAACATCGAAATATCAGCAAGATTATCATCAATTTCCGTCGTGCTATTGTTATGGCTGTTATAAGGAACGTTACCGGGACTTGCAAACGAGATATTCTGGATAGCTGTGCTGACCCCCGGAACTTGGCCTTGAATTCCGGGTTCGGCACTTTTCTCGGAATTCCGTGAATACCGGTTATCCATGATATTCGTCCCGGAATTCGTCCCCTGCATGGCTATGGCCGTCTCTTCGCCGGCATAGTTGTATCGGGCCATAGGAATAGCATGCTCGTGGTTATTAACATTGATTGTGCTGTTTTCATGAGCCTGAAGCCGTTCCTTTGCTTCTATTTTCTTTTCAATTTTCTCAATCAACCGGTTTGCATGCTCCAATTCGTTCTGTGTTTCCTGGAGCTTCGCAAGGCTCACATGGCTATTTCCCCGTAAAGCCTGAGTTCCGGTTTTGGTTGTAGTGTCCAAAAAGTTCTTTACGCCCTCCCTTATTTTGATCTGGCGTTTTAATTGAAGCCTCAAGTCATCCAAGTCGGAGAACGACGGGTTTCTCGGTATGTCACTTTTGATATACGGTTGGTTCGGTCGCTGGATGTTTTGGGCTGATCCGAGTCCCGTGGCTGTACTGAATAAAGTATTATCTATGCTTGACATGTCCAGTTATTTGCGAATATGACATGTTTATTATGCCCTATTTGTAGGTTTTGGGAATTTGTTGATAATATATGATAAAATATCGTATTGTATGGTGTGATAGAATGCTAATTGATAAAATATAATACTATAGGGCGACGTTGTGATCCATTTAATCCACCCATCCCGGCATCTTTACGGGATCATTACGGCTATAAATCTCGTTTTTTTGCTTTTTTGTTATATTTTTTCTGAGGTGTTTTTGAGGTGGGGTTAGTAAGTACTGGATAGTTTACCTGAACATGACTGCTATCACAGCAGGCAGAGCAGTGTGTTGCTATGAATGATATACAAGAGAGAGGTATTACGTGGAATAGGTGACTGTGAAATTAGGATGATAGATGTAGGTATTACACTAAGCTGTTTTTTTTTTTTTTTTTTTTATTTTGTTCTATTATATTTTTTAGTTCATACATATCGAATCTGAAGTAGATGTAACCTGACAATGACTGGAAACAATGTAAAATTTGAGGTGATCACTGAAACGAAGAACATAAGAAACTTCACAAAAGTTTTAGAAGTATTATAATGCCATACACTAAATATCTTGTCGTCCATGCTTAAAATAGGGTCTTCTGCTACACAGGGGTAACACTAGCACCTAGCAATCAGCAATTTTGCAATCTAGAAGAGCTGCCAAGCAGACAGTTTCTGCTCTGTTCTCCTAACAACTTCAATGATTGCTGAACAAAGCGTATCTAAAGACAGTGACTGGTTTCTGAATAATATTCTATTAGCAGTGTTTCCGTCAGCGGCGCCATAAAAATCAGATGTGTTTTATCGGCTTATCAGGGACATTCCCTTTAGTTCCTCCTTTCCATTATCACAACGTAAGGATGCCAGTATTCAGACCACTTGTAAAAGGCATGAAGACGAAAGAAAAAGAGGGGCGATCTTAGCAAAATCATGTTTTCATGTTAAAATCTTGCGGACTCTACATATGTCACACACGCCGGACAAACTTTATGCACAAAGAAACGAAGAAAGAACAAATATGATTGGCAGATTCAGACACTGATAAGAGAGAGAGGCATTTTATTGCATTTTCGGTCTTGGAGAAGAACTTTAAATGTTGTAGGAAATACTTGATCTCGCGGCACTGTGTCAGGGAATTACCACTAATAAGTACCATTTGTAGCTGATGCACCTTCATGCAGATGTTGAAAATATATTTTCTTTTCAACATCCCATACAAAATGCGACTTTCCCGATATTTTAGCAGTGCTATCAAGTAGCTAAAAAGACTCTCAAAGTAGAAGCTTCAGGTCAGCCGGAACGGTTTTGATTTGCACGCGTTTTCTTTGGCCTTTCAAATACTCGAGCTGCTAAATCAAAAATATAGCAACAAGGCTAAAGCAATGAGGAAAACCCGAGGGTCTGTGGTCCTTTCATACTCATTACAATTACTTTATTTTGAATGCCATATATTTCCTCATCAGAGATAATACTAAAAACACAACAGTTGAACATTAGGATACTTTGTGGGTGCACATAGAAGAGCTGAGGACTTTGTAATTCACTGTAACGTCAGATTAATATCCACAAGAACAGCTATCGCACCTCTAATTCATGGTTGATGGCTTGGTTTTTTCCAAGACAATCTGTAGAGAATTGAAGAAGTAAATCATTTATTATGGGTGCTTCAGCCATATTCGGGTTAGAGTTTAAAGAAATGCACTCTAATTAAAAGAGAACTATGGAACATTACCAAGAAAAAAAAGCCTGATAGCTGTAAAAACCGCCATGCGACTAAAGGACTATCCTATATCTCTTGAGACTAGAAAAATAACCATGGAGTCTATATTTGGGATATTTGCTTTAAAGTTTCCATCTATTTGCCATAGTATGTTTTATTGTAAATCAGCCCTGCGTGAGCTGCAGCCGTATTAGAAAAGGCATTAAAAATATGAACTTTTTGATATGCGGAAGTCATTCTGCAGGTCCCTACAGAATGAACATGAGGGAACGACTAAATAATATAAATATTGCTATAAATCTCATTAATTATATATTATTTACTTGTTTTCTTATTAGTTGTTTGCATATTGTAATCATCTCATACATATCCTTATCTTTTAGTACTATCACACTCATTTCAATAATCCTCAAAGTACAAAAGAACAATAATAACTGGATACCATTGTCTTAACAGAGAAATATACGGTCAAAAGAAAGGTACAGGAAAACAATAATACAAAAGATGTCTAACGAGGAAAAGAATAGCTACCAAGACGTCAAATCTCTTTCCTCAAAAGAGGCACATGAGGAAGTTTACACGGTTCATTCGGGAGCTTATGATAATGAGCCATCCAATTTGAAAGGCTGGGCCAAGTTCATGGATGGCTTCAAAAGAAAGGACGCTAAGGAAGGAGAGATGGAATTAAAAAAGAATTTATCTCAAAGACATGTCATTATGATTGCTTTGTCCACTGGTGTGGGTACTGGTCTTTGGGTTGGTTCCGGTAAAACATTGGCCAAGGCTGGACCTGCTGGTGTTTTGATTGGATATGCTCTCATTGGGTTTATGGTTTTCTTTGTTATTGATTCAGCTGGTGAATTAGCTGTTTCCTATGGTGACTTGTCTGGTGGTTTCAACGCTTATCCAAGAAAATTCCTTGATGACTCGATTGGATTTGCTGTTGGTTGGAATTATGCCATCCAATGGTTGACAGTTATCTCTTTGGAATTGGTCACCGCCTCAATGACACTTAAATACTGGACTAGCATTAATTCGGATATATTTGTTGGCCCCTTCTTCATATTGATTTTGTTGATCAATTTCTTCGGTTCCAAAGGTTATGGTGAAGCTGAATTTTTCTTCAACACTACCAAATTGATTACTATCACAGGGTTCATCATTTTAGGAATAATATTGGATTGTGGTGGAGCTGGAAAGAAGGAATATATTGGAGGTAAGTACTGGCAGGATCCAGGTGCTTTCAAGAACGGTTTCAAAGGGTTGTGTAACGTGTTTGTTGCTGCTGCTTTTGCTTTTGGAGGAACTGAATTCGTTGCTCTTACTGCTGCTGAACAGGACAATCCAAGAAGAGCCATTCCACAAGCTATCAAGATTGTTTGCTACAGAATTCTTTTCATTTTCATGTTGGCATTATTGATGGTTGGTTTATTGGTTCCTTCTAACTCTGATCAATTAATGGGATCTTCTGGTGGTGCCACTCACGCATCTCCTTTCGTCATTGCTATTTCTAGTCACGGTATTAAAGTCTTACCAGATATTGTCAATAGTGTGATTCTTTTGTCAGTCTTGTCTGTTGCCAACTCTGCTGTCTACTCGTCGTCAAGAACAATCCAATGTCTTGCTGAGCAAGGATTTGCACCAAAATGGATGGATTACATAGATAAGCAAGGTAGACCAGTTGCTGGATTGATTGCCGCCTCTATTGCCGGATTATTATGTTTTGTTGCTGCCTGTGACCAAGAAGAGGACATTTTCAACTGGTTGTTGTCTATTTCTGGTCTTTCTACAATTTTTACTTGGACCACCATCTGCATTTGCCAGATTCGTTTCCGTAAAGCCATGAAAGTACAGGGAAGAAGCTTGGGAGAATTGGGATACAAGGCCAAAGCTGGTACTTATGGTTCTTGGTTTGCCATTGTATTCAACTGCTTTATTTTGATTGTTCAGTTCTGGATTTCTTTGTTCCCATTGGGATCCAAGGGAAAGCCTGATGCCATCAGCTTTTTCCAGAATTATTTGGGTGCCTTCGTTCTTATTATCATGTATGTTGGTCACAAGATATACAGTAAAAGTTGGAAGATTGCTTACAAGGCCGATGAAATCGACTTGATCTCCGACAGAAAGATCTTCGATGCTGATCTTATGATGCAGGAAGAAATGGAGACCAGAGAACGTATCAGAAACGGTCCATTTATTCAAAAGATCCAACACTTCTTCTGTTGATTATTCAGCTCACTTCTTTTTACCTATTTTTAGCTGTTTTATTATGTTTAGTTTAGTTTAGCTTAACGCCTGTATTTTATCATGATTATTGTTTGTAGTTGTTAATATTCTTATATTTTTATTACCATAATTACAGTCGTCAATAGTTACTAGTTTATATAGATTTATTAATATCCTTATATTATCATTACTATAGTCGCTGAAAGGTACTATTTTACATACATATTCATAGCTCAATGTTCATTCTTTTCGTTTAGAGTTGATATACTTTTGCCTCTGCAACATGGCCTTATTAGTACGGTATTTGCTTCCTCCATTGTTACTCGTAGCAGCTAATACGGGGATCCGACTCTGTCTTCTGTTATTGACTGTATTAGCAAGACTTTTGCTGTTTTTGCTAGTCGATGTCGCAGTATCAACCACTTGAGCATGTCTTTTCAAAGCAGACACCGCGAGTGGCTTTTTGAACTCAAAATCTTTCTTAAGTTGTTTTGAAGACGAAGGATGGGCAATAAAAGAAGAATCATCAGATCCGGCATCCGATAACGATACAAACAGTTCACCATCACCATCATTTTGATCTTCCTTCACAGAAGAATCGCCATTCAACTGTCGTATTTTCTCTTTCAACTGGCTAATACGAACGTTTATTTGGTTGACCTTTAATTTATTGACAAAGTTCTCATCTGTTGGAGCTTCAACAAATTCCGTACACCAAGCATTCATATTCAATCCATATATCACAGCCCCTATACTTTCATTAAACTGGACAAAATTATTATGTATTCGCTGAAGATTGGCCATGTTTTCATTAATATTTGTGAGGGTATTTGATAGATCATAGAACGAATCCTCGTCATCTATTAGGGAGTAGTCCTTGATTGGAAGATTATTAGCCATAAGAGACTTTCTATTCATTTTGATGGTGTTATTTTGACGTTAATTTGTGTAGATACTGATGGATATGGCTTATAAGTGCCAATAGTATATTGCGATGACCTGATAGGTATTTGTTTTGATTTGTGGATTATCTTGGTATTTTTTCGATGAAAAAATCAGCTGAAGAAATAAAAAAATGCTTGAGATATGGGGCATAAACGTCGGGTATGAAAGATTTGGACGTAAAGATACGGTATTAAAGGGGCTGGGCATAAAGAGTCGGACTTAAACAGATGGCCATCAAGAAGTTAGACACGACCGTAAACATGTTCAAACCTATATTGCTCTCCACAAGATGGGGTCTCGGCCTTGAATCAAAACTTCTTTCAAGATCTTTTGCTACTAGCAGTTGTGTGCGCAGCACGCATGGAATGCACAGCATGCAGCAAATAGTCGGTTCATATCGTGCAAGACTCACCACTAACATACCTAAAGGATCATTATCTTTTTTACTAGCAAAAAGATCAGCCAGTGATCTCCATGCAGTAAATATCAACGATAATGCCAATGATAATACTGGAAAATCACAAAAATCATCGAGATTCTCACTTAAAAACACCATTGTGCTATCGTTTTTGATCCTAATGCCAATTGTTTGTTTCAATCTCGGAAACTGGCAATATCGTAGACTTTCGTGGAAAACCCAGTTGATTTATAAGCTTAAGGATAGATTAGATGCCCCTGCGTTACTGATCTCATCGATAACTCTCCCAGAAGATGCTGAAAAGATCTCACAGTTAGAAGACGATCTAGAGTTTACCAAGTTCAAGTTGAGGGGAAAATATGTCCATCAAGAAGAGCTTTTTGTTGGTCCAAAATTGGAGGAAGACCAAAAAGGATATGTTGTTTATACGCCTTTTATCATCACCTCTGAGGGAAAAAATAAAGGTAAAAAGGTTATCATTGAAAGAGGTTTTATAACTGAACAAGAAATTGCCCCAATGAAAAGACTTGGTTCGCCCCTACATGAATTGGCATTGCCTATGGGAGAGGTCGAAGTTACCTGCATTTTACGTAGAAAAGTTAAGCCCGGAAAATTAAATCTTGAGAATGATCCCGATGCCAGATTATTGGTTTATAATGATGTGACAGATATGGCAAAGAGAAACGGAGCAACACCAATATATTTCCAACAATTAATAGACTTTTCAGACAGATCAATAAAGGCAGTTCCTAAAGAAGAAGAAATCCCTGCTGCTAAGAAATCGTTGGTGGGAGGTTTAATTGGAGTTATTGGAATGGGAAGATTGCAGGAAGCTACACCTACAACACCCGAAAAAGAACCAATACAGGAATTTACAAAGGCACAGTTGATGAGACAAGGAGTTCCTCTTGGATCTAGTCCTGAAGTTACCCTTAGAAACAACCATTTGGAGTACATGATCACATGGTATAGTTTAGCAATAATCTCATCAATTTTAATATTCTTTGTTGTGAAGAAGAAAAAGGTGAATCCATTACAGGAGAAGATCAAGCATTCGCGGAAGTTTGAATGAGAGGCTTTTCATTATGTGTATATAATCATCGGTCATCCGCATACGGTACATAGATAGCTGCAGAAATACAGAAAAAAGAAGCAATAAATAATAGCGATGTCGCTTACTGTAGTATGTAAATATGGCTCTACAATAATCACAACGCACATAAATAGTAGTTATAGTATTAGCAGTAGTATTCGTAGTAATAGCACAATTATTATACATCGGCAGCTGGGAATGGCTTATCGGAAAAATCAGGACCCGTTTGCCCCTCCTGATTATCACTCTTACCATTGATATAGCTGTCTAATTCAGCGTCTAATTCTTCAACGGATTTCTTGTTTGGTCTAGGCTTTCTTTCTCTAGGCTTTCCAGAACGATCAGGACCTCTTCTGCCTGAAGACAAGGAGATTCTCTGGTCTAATGGTACTCCATTCTGAACACTGATTATTTTACCAGCAGCTTTACGGCCGTCGAACTTTTCAATAGCCGCCGAACACGCGTCTGGGTCAACAAACCCAAGATATGCAACTCCTAATGATCTTCCTGCAGTGTCAAATTCAATTCTAGCAAAGGAAACTTCGCCCACTTTACTGAAAAGATCAGTAATATCCTTTTCTGTAAGCTCAAAGTGGAGGTTTGTGATTTTAATATATGGTTTTCCTTTAGACAATTTCTCGATTTCTGGATCCTTAATAAATGCTACAGGAGGTGGACGATGGCCACCTCTTCTTCTATTTCTGCCTCCATTAGGATGGCTTTTTTTTATAGATCTAGATCTGTCATTATTGAATCTTTTAGGTCTTGATTCGTTCTGTTGCGGAGGTTAGTATTATTGATGGTAATGGTAATGGTAACTGTATGGCTATGGCTATGAGGATATACGCACTCTACCAGGATTGGACGCGATGATTTCGTCTAATGATTTTTCTAGAAGGTCCGACATTGTGGGTATGTGAAATGTGAGATTTGATTTGCAGATGTTTGTGGTTAGTTGGTGATTAATATATGCCTAGTTGCCAGTTGGTTGACGATGGTTAGTGTTGGCCCGAAAATTGAAATATCGAAGATGAAAAGTCGGTGATTGTGTTTTTATTGCTAATGGGACGTATACACCATACAGACGGGCCATAGGGATGGGTCTTAAGGGTGTAAGGGCATATATGCTAAGATTACTTGTTTCAACAAAAGCACACTCAAGGTGGGTGACTAATTAAGTAGTTTCATAAGAACAATACATGAAGCACCTAGCCAAAAGCATCTTGCTATATATATTAACCTGAATACCAATAACATCTCAAATCTATTATGATAACAATGACAATAGCAAATTACTACAGCTTGTCTGCTTATTCAGATTTAAGTAATATTACATAAATAAATTAATTTGCTACTCTAATGAAATCAATTGCCAAATCTGTATTACATATTTTACAGAATGTACATTGCCCTATAGTATGTAAACTATGTAATCTGTATATTATTACCAATCAAACTGCGGTCAAACTGCAATCATAGCAAGAAGATATACTCTTGCTAATACCAGCAACATCTACAACTCATTTCATGACAAGAACTATGGTTACATCTGTTCCAAGATGGTATGAGACGTACGTAGTACGTATCACGTAAAAGATCCTGGAAAATATGGCACCTTTACCGGGATTTGCCGAGAAACTTTGGGGGTTCTCCGTCAACAGCAAACTACTCACCTCTGAAAGAGATTCGGGGAGCCTGTTCCAACAGCATCCCCATTAGATAGGTCAGGGAGCTCCCCGAATCTCTTTTGCGGGCGCCTGTATACAGAAAAATACGCGCAAACCAAAATCTTGCCCCCTGCCCCGCTGTCTAACTGATTACACTCTGTGCAGCAAACTTTTTGTTGCCGCAACCACTGTAGATCCCACCAATTGGTGCTAACTAATCCACGCTTAATCCACTGTTAACTAAAGCCTGTAAGTAGTTGTGTACTGTTTGTCCCTTGTGTCAGTCTCTTCGGGCACCTCCTTCCTGCTTGTCCGTTTTGCTTTCTGCACTCAGCAAAAAGAACACTGCGAAAAAAAAGTAAAATAAAAAGCAAGCCATTTCAAATATCTCTTGTGATATACCCTTTGGTTATTATGGCAGTGAAGTATCCACATCTGCCTTCAATTTGAACTATATATTAGCAAAGCACGCAATTGACATTTAGAGTCCATAAATACAGAGTTTCTTCTCCCTTATTTTTTCTTAATTCTCCGGCCATATTCGTACCGGTACTAAACAGTGATACAATACAAACACATCCTTCACCATTGGTACTAAACATCTGTGATACATCCGCAATTGACTATGAACGTCGAACTCATAGACGATCCATTAATCCATGCGGCCTCCCCGGGTCCGCAACAGCAACAGCAGCCCAATAATAATAATAATAATAATAGTAATCTTCAGCTACAGCCCCAGCCACATATGCACAATCAGCTGCCCCACACAGAGTCATGCAGTCATGACGCAAGTAAACTCCCTAAGATTTCCACCACAACCAAAGGTAAGTACTCCCTAACAGACTTCCAACTCTTGCGTACGTTGGGAACAGGCTCGTTTGGACGGGTCCATCTTGTGCGGCTGGTCCATAATGGGCGGTTCTATGCAATGAAGGTGTTTAAAAAGGTCCAGGTGTATAAAATGAAGCAGGTAGAGCACACCAACGATGAAAGGCGCATGTTAAAGCTTGTGGACCATCCGTTTATAATCCGAATGTGGGGTACTTTTCAAGATGTCAAGCACGTGTTCATGATTATGGACTACATTGAAGGTGGAGAATTGTTTCTGCTTCTCCGCAAGTCCTCGAAGTTTCCCAACCCTGTGGCTAAGTTCTACGCAGCAGAGGTATGTTTAGCGCTCGAATACTTGCATGACCATAATATTATTTACCGGGATTTAAAACCGGAAAACATTCTTCTAGATAAAAACGGGCACATTAAGTTAACCGACTTTGGTTTTGCCAAGGAGGTTCCTGACGTTACATATACGCTTTGTGGGACTCCTGATTATATAGCGCCGGAGGTGGTTGCTACGAAATCCTATAATAAATCCGTAGATTGGTGGTCGTTTGGTATATTAATTTTCGAGATGCTTGCTGGATACACTCCTTTTTGCGATCCTCTGCCTATGAAAACCTACGAAAAGATCCTTGCGGGGAACATCAGGTATCCGTTGTTTTTCCATCCTGATGTTTTGGACTTACTACAGAATTTGATCACGGCGGATCTTTCCAAACGGCTTGGAAATCTTCAGAATGGTACTTCAGATGTGAAAAACCATGCTTGGTTTAGGGAGGTTATCTGGGAGAGGTTGTATCATCGCGATATTGAAACGCCATACGAACCGCCCATTCAGAGCGGGGTAGGTGATACGTCGCAGTTTGATAAGTATCCTGAAGAGGACGAGTTAGAGTACGGTATAATTGAGGGGACCGATCCATACAAGCGGTATTTTGAAGAATTTTAATAACTTTCCTATTCTAGAGACTATTGACTAAAACGATTGATTGAATGATTGAAATGCATGCTGCATGACTAGATATGCTAGATAATGTCAGATGCAAATAAATACGTAAGCGCACTTGGAGAAGTGAGTAAGCTATCAGTTGATGCTGCTCGTACATATAGTATCTATTTGAGGATTAAAATACATGAATTAGACGACTACTATGACTATTACAACTATAATAACTTACATTTTCTTAGGCATAAGAGCCGTACATTCATATAATAGTAAACACCAGAATAAAGTTGAAAGGAACATACATAACATGTCCTGGAAGGCATAAAGCTGCATAACTCAAAGGGGTGACTTTTTAAGAGTGATATCGCTTTACAATGGCCACATTGAGACTATAATGAGTTTATAACAATGAAGTAAATAGAGAGTCTCACTACGCTCAGTTGCTTGCTTCGCTCGTGGCCTAGTGTTTGTTGGAATATAGATCTCGAGCGTAGCGAGGCTCAAAAAAGAGGAAATAAAAGACTGTTTGGAGTAGAGCATCTCTTCTTTTTCGCTAATTACCACTAATTTTTCCCAGCATGCCTATATTATATAGAGTTTGATACTACATAACTCTAGAACCTAAATACGCAATCGCTATTTGTCTTGTCTATTCTTGTATTCATCTACTTAATCTTGTATTCATATATTCTTCGGAAAGTCTAATGCATAGCTCAAAGCTTGTCATTTCTCCGATTCTTATTATGACGCATCTGCGCCTGGATTGACGGACTGAACCGCGGCGTCAAAGTGGTCCCAATATGGCTCATAAAACTGATTGAGTTCTGTAGCATCTTAGTCGAATTTTTAAAGGGAGTTAATGCCTGCACATTGCCTCGAATAGGCGTGCCCATCATCATAGAAGTAGAAGCTGATGGAGGTGCATTAGACATATTACTGTAGAACGAAGACGATGCAATTGGCTCGTTTATAACGTCGTTGTTGTTTTCATTACTGTTAGTTAGAAGGTACTTTCTATCATGGTTTTCGTATAGTTGTTGTTGTTGCTGCTGTTGTTGTTGTTGTTGTGAAGAAGGTGCTTGTTGCTGTTGTTGCTCGTGATTATACGATCTGTAGCTGTCGAAAATAAAGTTGTTGAACGCAAACGACCCAAACAACCCCAAGAAGATGAATATAATTGTCTTCCAAGAGATAGGCTTGATAAATCCGTTGATAATCTCCGCAAACGTTTCGGCACCTATTTTTGCTCGGCCCACCACCTTGGGATCGCGCTGCATGCATTTTTCCCACGCCATACAAGATGCCTCAAGCGCAGGCACTCTGAACTCGGGAGAACAATGGTTTCTTTCGTACTCGCGGGCACAAAGCGCTATTTCCTGTGTGATCTCAATCAACTGGCTGTTGATCTTGTTGTTTATGTCGCTTCTGATCGTCAAAAGAAACATAAACACAAAGTAGAGGAGAATTAAAATGAGCACAATATTTACTGTAAGCTGCAAGTACAACGAAATTACTATAGGCACTTGTGGATCAACAAACACCCGCTTATATAGCGGTAGCGACTCATTCATCATCAAGTACTGCTGTTGAGCATCATATGCTATGAGCTTGTTGCCATTATTGCTTCTCTTAATAGGCGAATGCGATCTGCTTCTATTAATCATTGTATTTTCTCTCGTTAAATCTTTGTCTTCAAAAGATCTATCAGAATCGTCTTCTGATTCGCCACCGTAAACATGCGAGCTTTCACTAGACATATCGGCACTGTAGGTTACGTATCTGTTTTTACCGGACGATCTGTGTCTATTATGTTTGGGTGTGTCCACTTTATGTTCCGATTCTTCGGCTTTTGTTCGGCTATTTTCGCTACTACTAAGAGTATCGGCATTGATAGAGTTTCTAGGCGAATATATAGTCTTCTTTGGAGAAAAAAGAACTGTGGCTACCTTTACTGGGTTGATGCCTTTGTTATCGTTCTTTATGGCTGACGACAACTCAGGATGATTTTTAAATGTGTTGAACGAAATATTGAGCTTTGAATTATATGTTGGCTTTAATATCAGTGCAGGAACTTTTTTGATGTCTACAGAGTCAGTGTTTTTCGTGGTGTTCCCCACTTCGCCTTCCTGAAGAATGCTCAGGTCGTCCTTGAGCGTCTCCTGCTTGAGCTTGCTGAGAATGTTGGTTTCCTTGCCGCCGCTCATCATGATCTGGTTGATGCTGTCGTCAAATTCACGTGACTCGTTACCCGTCACGTGACCAGCAATTTGCAGATCATTAATACCTATGTTCCAGGAGCCTGGAAGCACGCTGCTGCTGTTGTTCGCAGCCATAAAGCTGCTGCTGTTATTGTCGTTGAGGGCGAATGAGGAAGCCATCGAATCGTGAAGTTTGCGGCGTTGTTTCTGGTGGCTTTGAAACGTCAAGATAGGAGAAAATGTTTTGCCCTGGTTGGCCCTCTGTATTGTGTTCAAAAGATCATTTTTAGTGGCTGTGATGTGGTCCTTGCCAACAGGGGTTAATTGGAACCCACTGAGGGAATAATCGTCGTCATCCACAATAGACATGGCATTTAGATGTGGATCGGCAAAGATGAATGGCAGATGAAAAATTTGAGAAAAGTGATATCAAAGAGGGGTGATTAAATATGAGAATGCGACGAGAATGATTATCAGGGGGTATGATGACGGACAGGGACGAGAAGGGGATAATACAGGAGTTTGAGATGATAAATCGGGGCTGATTTGTGTTGGGTTTGAAGGTTGTTGATTTATTTGATTGTTTTGGTTCAAAGGGAAAGAAAAGTAAACAAAGGTGAAAATTTTTAGTCACGTGGGACTGTTACTTAGAGACAATTATGAGATACTTAGCATCTGTACTAACTGGCTAAGTGCTTGTAGTATACATGTTCATGCTAGAAGAAAGGATGTCTAATAATTGACAAAGGAGTGAATACGATTAAAACAATATATATATATAATAAATGATAGTTATATACTCTAAAAACTAACTACTAATATCCTTACAAAGAGCGGTCTTCTCAATCCAATAGCTTTCAAGCACATCAAGCGTAGTCGCACGATCAACAGGTGAAGGATCAAGAATATCGTAAATAGTGTCCTTACGCGATTTAACAACTCTCATGTCGCCACCATCCAAGCCTTCGATCCGCTCAAACGTCCCCTCTACAACAATACCGTCATCCTCGTCGTCATCGTCATCATCGTCATCCTCGTAATCATCACCAACTATATAGGGTCTTTTTTTGAGATAATTCACATACAATTCGTCGGTCTTTTTGGCCACTTGCCAAAGATACGTTCCTACTCTCATGGCCATATATATCACTCCTAAAGACCACACATCGGCGAGTCTCGGATCGTAGTACTTGATTTCGTACTCCTCAGGAGCAACATACGGTTCTGAGCCACAGGCTCCCTGGGATAAATGTATGTCTTTCTCCCAGGTGGTTTTGAACACCGACGAAGTGCCAAAGTCAATGATCTTACAAAGACCCGTCTTTGTTAAAAGCACGTTCTCTGGTTTTAAGTCACAATGAGCAATTCCCTTCGAATGCATGTAAGTTACGCCTTGTAGGATCTGTTTGAAGAAACAGTCGGCCTCGATGTAATGCAATCCCTCGCCATTGGTTTCCAGAATAAGATTGTATAAATCGCCAGATTGGCAATACTCAAGAACCTCTGAATAAACCCCCTTGGAGTTTTTCATCAAGTCGTATATCTTGATGATATTCCGGTGGTTTAACGACAAGGAAATGATGAATTCTGAGATAAGTCTCTTCGAAAAATGGCTGGTGTCTTCACTAGCCTTTCTTCTGAGCTCCTTAACGGCAAAGAAGTTCTCCTTCTTGGTCTTTACGTTAAACTTCGACACAATCTTTACTACACCGTAGGTTCCACGCCCACAGATTCCTTGGCAGGATCCGTATTTGGCGAGGAGATTCTCACCAATGCCGTTGCTGTTCTCGTCCATATTTTTGTACGAGGTGACAGCCGATTGCGACACTACAATGCCCGAACCAGAAACCGCTGCGTTTCCGTTGGAAGCTGGGGTTTTCTTGTTCTTTGTGACTACATCTACAAGAAGGTTAATGAGTTCTAGCTGTGGTTTTCCAATAGCTGGATAGATTTCAGGCTCGGATTCAATAGACATGTTATCAGCATCACCTTCATCTTCATCATTGTCATAACCGCTTTCGTCCAGTCGTTTATGTCTTGCTCTTCTAGGAACAAAGTCCTCATAATCCTGGAGTTTCTTCTGCTTCAACTCGTAAAGCAAACTAAACTTCGAGTCGCCAGAGAACAAACTGGAAGAAGGAGCATCCTCATCTCCTGAGGCCTCGGGCACAACTGCAGTGCTCATGATAGGCTTGAGGATCCCCGTTAAAAGGGCCACTCCAGGAATCGAAACCTTATCTGGAGTGATTTTTGCTGCCTTTAAACGGTGCACATGCGCGTTATTTTCGTCTAGAAAGACATATAAGGAGCCTAATTGCTGGTAGTTTTTATTAGCAAGAACTGGGTCGACCCCAGTGGCATTAATTGGTTTATTATGGAGATTATTGCCGTTATTTTGCGCGTCATGGGACAAAGACTTTCTTCTGAACGACAAAGAATTGCTATGTGAACGAGCACGAGTGCCATTAGCAGCAGCATCTCCGGCTGCTGCTATAGTGGTAGCTGGGGCAGACATTATAGATGTTCCCGAGGCGTTTGTGTTATGTATATTGCTTGTGGAGGAAGGAGGAGGGGGCGAAACTCTTGAGGAAGGAGGAGATTTACTCTTAGAACCATATATTATTGACGATAACTTCCCTGCAGCAGCCACACTGCGACGAGGAGATATCACTGGAGGCGGGGCATTTAGATTAGTGGTAGCTATGCTTCCAGAAGAGCCATTGGCACTACTATTACACAGACGAAGGCATCTTTTTCGCTGGGATTCAGTTATCATGCCCTTTTCCTTGCTCTGAATATCAGAAGGAGGCGAGGAAGTGGTTAGTTTTGGTGACACAGCAGGCGATGGGGATGTTGATGATGATTTTGATGATGATTTTGATGATGATTTTGGATGATGATCCGACTTGAAAAACGTTTTAAATTTCGAGCTCAACGAAGCAATATCGCCATTAGCATTCCCAGCGCCTCCTGTGTTGCCACTGGAGCTAGTGACGTTTTTAGACTGAAATTTCGACATGAAATGATGGTGATTTGTATCATTGTTGCCTGTTTTAGTATAGAACCCCGCCGATTTAGCAGATATCGACTTAGAATGCTTCAAAGGCGCATCTTCGTCCTTTGATGACAAGGTTAGTGGGTTTATGGGCACAATCTCATTATCATGATAGTATAGATCGGAATCGCTGAAGTAAGGGTCCAGGGTCTCATTAGCTGCCGTTATGATAGACAGATGATGATGGTCCAAAGCTTTGTGTTGAGCCGGCAAAGCATTGGAGGAGTGGTTTTTCCTGCTCATTAATATTGGTAGATGTCTATTATGTTTGTGTGGAGTATGTTGAAGTCTCGATGGTATATGATCGGCCAAAATATGTTAGAGTTTCTTTTGGGTTTTCGAGGTGTGGGTGTGGAAAAACCTCAATTAAATAGTGAGAATAGCCCCGAATTAAATTGTTGAACGGTAGAAACAACAGTTGATGACCAAGGAAGAGCAGCGGTTGAGGAATATATGATAACCAAGCCCCGATCAACGAAAAGATTGCCGTCAAAGCAAACATATGAAGCTGATGAATAAGCAGAAGTAAGCAAAAGAACAAAAAATAAATCTAAAAATTGATTTCAAATGTGGGGTGACCCTGACGAAATGGAAAAATTAACTCCGATTAGCTTTAGCCTGGGGAGAATCTGGCTTAAGGTACTAGTAGCGGTGTTGAGACATGGTTAGTGGGGTGCAGTAATCCTCATCTGCAACTATCGTTGAGGATGGAGGGAGATGGCGAATGGATGGCGATATGCATGGGTTTTTATAGTCGATTACAGCTATTATACAGATATGTAGCTGTATAGTTAGGGATGTCGATTGCCGATTGCCGATTGCCGATTGCCTTGTAATTGGCTTGTAGTAATTAATAACTTACCTTTCCGAAAGCACTTAAATCGATTTAAGGAACATGAGGATTACATCACTGATGACTGTATTGATGGAAATGCGTAGTATATCTTTCAAGTAGAATATTTCAGCACTTACCATTCCCAAGCCATGAACAATAGCATCTGCGATGGTTGCATGTCATGGTATTACAAATAGTAATTAACTCTCCATAGAAGACAGTATTAACTGATCCATGTGAGTCAGTGATACAATAGCCAGTAATACCACTTAACTTCCGTAGAACAGAGACAGTATGCGTCAGCTCACATAACTCTCCATAACAAACAAAAATGCATTATTTCATGGCCAACATTACATCAGATGTCCAATCACCACTATATAATGCGGCCTTCCTACATCCCTCATATCTCATAAAATCATCGTCGTGTATAGTAAAAAGTCATATATAAGACAACCTTATGCAAATCTACAAAAGACCTCCCGTCAAAACATTCGTAAAACAGATCAAAATGATCCCTATAACACACCAAATAGTCACAAAATTATGGCCTCCTCCAAGCTCAATACTGGAAATATACATCTGCAATCCGATTATCACCAAGAATCCGCTTGTCAATGCCATCAAACATCCATTGACCAAATTCAAATCAGCACCATCGACCAGATCTGGATCGGGCATAGTGAACACAGCCAATAATGCCCCAAGAGGTTGTGAAAATGATCCTAGCAATCCAGAAATCAAAAACGCCTTGCCTCTCGAGTTCATCGCAAGATATAAAGGTAAAGTCATACTAAATCCTTCAGCCATGTTATGAATAGCCAACGACAAAAAAATACTGAATCCTAACTGGTTATCAACCTTAGAAGTGGCATAATAAATAAATCCCTCGGGAAATTTATGCAATGAAATAGCCAATGTTGTTTGAATCCCAATCGAAAACAACTTGGAGACAGAGGTTGCAACTTTCTGATGCTTATGATCTTCAAAATGCTGTTCATGTATATGCAATTCGTCTTCATCAACAAGGATTAAATTGTCCACCGATCTGATATCCTCCACAGGGGAATCAATGATACTATTGGCAGGATTACTAGCAGCATCTACATGTTTTACTTTCGGATTATTTGCGCCGACAGGCGAATGCAAACTGGCCCCTGCGCCAATCGAAGACAAGGAAAGAGTGGACGAAGAGGGATCAAAGCAATGATTGCCAGGGATTAAAAACTCAGTCTGTTCTTTTACTGGTGTGAAGGCAACCAACGTCAAATGCTCTTCATTTTTAGCAAACGGATGTTTAAGATAATTCAAGGCATTTATCGATTGCAATTCTTTGAATTTGAGTATCGAGGGCTTGTGTTTCTTCTTTTCGGCCTTTGGCTGCTTATCTATAGGTGTATCCGAGTCCAAGTAGTGTATATGGCCGGAGTTCTGTTGTTTCGAAGACAACAAGGGCGTGTGCTCAGATGTCTCGGCAGTTGGTTCATTATTAAGATCATTAACAGAAGAACAAGATACCTGGACCTTACAAACATCAGCAGAAGTACTAGGACGTCTTGATTCAATATGAAGAGGACTAGAACAATCGCCGTTGTTTTCAATTGCCCCCTCTTCATCCATAATTTTAACGCTATTTGCGCTTTTGCTGCGTTTCAAAGGCTCATCATCCAGCAGAGAAAAGCCAGTTAATGAATGCGAGTGGCTATGGCGACCATGGTCATGCTTATGGTCATGGTGGCCATTATGGTCGTGGTTGTGTGCGCAATGGATGATGCTTTCGCTGGTGAAATTGTGGATCACTATATTCAAACACACGTATATTAAGATGCCGCCCACAAAGCCCGAGAAGAGCACAACGTCCAACAATCTATGGTCATCGTCAAGAAATGGTACCTGGGTCAAATAATCAGAAGCATGGGGCAAGAGCTTACTCAAGGCAGTGAAAATAAGAGATCCCGAGGAAAGACTCAAACTCGCCACAAGAAACTTCTGGTTATTGCGAATCTCAAAGGGATATCTCCTATTCAACCACGGAAACAAGGTCTGATATATCACATCCAGATATATGATTCCGCATCCAAGAAGACACATCAACGAAGAGCAAATAGTCAATATCCATCCCTCATAGTCGGAGAATAGCCTCAGCCATCCAGGATCGAACATTTTACGGGTGTATACTATAGATAGAGTAGATGGGCAGATATATTGCTGTCTGGATCCTGATCTGAACTACGTTTGTTTGGTGTGTGTTTGCCTGTATTTATACACTTGGAGCATCAAATTTAATTCACACATGGCTTATCAATTCAATTTACCGAAATTTAAAATCATTATTCTCTTATTATATTATTACAGAGCATCGCTTCAGTATTTTTCATCGATTTTTTTAGAGGTTATGAGAACCCTGAGGGTTGGTTCTCCAGGGCATACCATATAGCTATGTGAGATGTTGTTAATTTAAGAGCTGTACTTCTGTCAAAGCTACACGGATCATAAGTCTCTGTACTTATTTGCAAAGAATGAGACTCCTACAGATGTAACAGTTAAAGTAGACCCCAGCGCGGTCATTCCGAATATATAGAAAGGGCAGGCGAAGTGCCGTGTAATACATATGCAAGAGGCAGCGACCATATGGAATCGGGCCTCTCTTTCTTCTTTTTTAGACCTCGCTACGCTCGGTTGCTCGCTTCGCTCGAGATCTATATCCCATCAAGCACTTGGCCACGAACGAAACGAGTAACCGAACGAAACGGGGTCCAAAAAAGAAGCAAAAAAGAGATGTACTCCAAACAGTCTTTTATCTCTTATTCTTTACCAACTACGGTCATTTCAAATAAATAAGTATTAAATTAAGCAGAACAAATAAACAAACTAACGAAATGATTAACGAAAGATATACAGAGTCAGTGTATGATTAAACTAAGCAGCAGAGTATCAACTCTAATAACCATAGAGAAACGGAATAACGTAAGGAACAAGCAAGCACGACAGCAGTATAATATCAGAAAGAAGCCTCAAACCTCGGCGGGCGAAACAAGCAGAATCGAAACACTGAGAGCCTCGAGCGAAGCGAGCCAATAAAAAAAAACCTCTCGAGCATCCAAATATTGACAGAGCATCAAGCAGCATCCAAAGAGTGACAAGGCATCGAGCGAAGCGAGCCAAGGACAAAAAAAAACTAAGCTAACTCTGGGGAGTTTAGTTTCTCTCTTGCAAGTCTTTCTTCCATATCCTTCAACTCCTTTTCTCTTTCCAACAATTCTAATCTCTTCTTCAACAACTCCTTTTCGACCTTTTCTTCGTATTCCTTCAATTTCTCCTCCTCGAGTTTTATTTGTGCCTCTCTAGCAATATAGTTATTATTATTAGTAACTGAGGCCGATCTGGTCTTTCCATCAACCCCACCATCATCTGAAGTAGCAGAGTTTGCGTCATCGTCATTGGAAGTTCCACCAGCCAAAGCTTCGGTTCTGAACTTCTCGTAAAGAGTTTCGTGAGTATATTCTTTCAAGTCCTGTAAATGACTGATCAATAATGCGTTTCTCAAAATGATAAAATCGCTCTGATTAGGATCCTCAATATCTACAATTCCCCAAGGATATTTTCTTGCTCTTACAATGCTACCATCAGCAGCTGTGAACGTATCGTTGGAACCAACCACTGCAAATGGAATCAACCCCTTCAAATAGGTGTTAGCATCGATGGTTTCTTCGTCATCGTAGTCCAAATCGTACGGAAAGTCATATATAGGAATATTATAGTGTTTTATGTCCTCGTTGATCAATTTCTTGTTCAAGTTTAACTCTTCATGAGTAAGTGAATCGCTCTTACTGATCACAGGAATCACGTTGACCAAACTGCCTAATTTCGACATCATGGTGACATCAATTTCTCTGAGTCCGTGACTCGTAGGAACAATAAAGTAAAGCACAGCATGGACCCTTCCGTCTTTGAATCGAGGGTTTCTTCTGACTCTGCTTTCTTCCAACAAAATCTCGTCATATTGGTGTCTGATATAGTTGATTATTTTATCGAAAGATTTTTCGTTGTTGATTGAATCACCAAATCCTGGAGTGTCGATGATGGCCAACGAGATTTTGACTCCTTCAGCATCCTCAAGCTCAACATTCTCTGTTCTTAGAGTCAATTCTCTATCTAAAGACAGGTCGCTAGGATCAGGCAATGTTGACGATGGTTTCACGACCTCCTGGCCACATAAACTGTTGATGAACGTAGATCTTCCTGTTCCAGACTGTCCAACCACCATCAACGTGAATTGGATACCCTTCTTCAAGCTCTTCTTCTTTCTTAATGCTGCTGACGAGTGGATTACCGCAACCATTTTTGATTTGTAATTATTTTCTGCGAATAGCGATATTTGCAAGACGAGGCAATCTTCTAACGTTTGCAGTGCCAAAGACTATTGTTACAGCTGTTTGTTTGTAATGCAATGGCTGGACCAAAAGACGAATAATTTTGAGTTGAAATTTTTCAAAATTAACACCAAATCATTAATGAAAAACGCACCAAAAATATCGCCATTAATTAATTACTGGGGTTGGTCACGGGGATCCATGCAGATGGTAGTTGTGGACTGGGGCTAAGCTGGGGCTAAGCTGGAGCTATAAACAACCCAAAGAAGATGGAGATGCCCTACTCCAGGCCGTCTGTTGTTTCTTCTTACTGTTGTGACCTCGCTGCGCTCGTGGCTCAGTGCTTGTATAGTAGGGAATGGCAGGGGTCCTGTAATAAGGTATGGTCTATTGTTATTGATACTAGATGGTATATGTATGTATTGCCTATTACAGTACTGTTATTGCTTTACGATCTTATAAGTATACTAACAGCACTTTTCCCTTATTAATTGTTACTCTTTATTCTGTGCGGCTACTCTTTACCTCCATATTATTACCATTACTAATAATACTCCTTCCATGTAATATGTAGTATACATGATTGCTGTGCCTCGTCCAATCTTACTCTTTCCGATCCATGTTGTTTCTTTTTACAGCAATTTATCAATGACTTTATTTAAAGTAACATTTGGCAGGCAGCGGTGCTACTATTAGTACTGCTATTAGTCTGCTATTACCATTACACTACTGTAACTACTGTAACTACTATTACTACTATTACTACTATTACTACTATTACTACTATTACTACTATTACTACTATTACTACTATTACTACTATTAGTAATACCACCTACTACTTTTTCCTCACTTCTCAAGCACTGTGCCCCCGAGCGCAGCGAGGTCAAAAGAAGAACAACAACATCCGTCCAGTAACTGGACTCCAGTTGTTACAGTATGTTCGTGCATTTTACTCTTTCCTTATACATTGTACTGCTTACTTGATGCATTTACTTTTTCCCTTGCATTTTACCCTTTAATACCATTTCCTAACATAAATGATACCCCATCAAAAGCAATGCCTACAACGTTCAAATGTTATATTTTCTATATTGTAAAACAAACATAACAAATCTGCAAACTGTAACATAAAAATAAAAGTAAAAGAGCAAACATTATTCGTTTATGACGATATATCCAGCGATATAACGATCATCTTAAAGAAGAATATCGCCGATCTTGGCAAGAATACCTCCATTTTTGACATGTTCCTTGTGTTCTATGTCTTCTTGTTGTAAAATGTCAACATCAAAGATTCTTCTGTCAGTGACCAAGTCAACTTCATGAGGAGACATGCAAATTCTCCAGTTTCTGGTGTATAATTTGTGTCCAACGTAGAACACAATTAAAACAACGGCACCTAAATAGTTTTGGAAGAAGTTGTTAGCATTTGGTTTATCAGTACCAATTGGAATCAATGCAATCCAGAATTGAGCAATCAAAACCAAAATGTTGATGGTAATAGCAATGTAAGATCCAACCACTCCTGTTTTGGCTTTGTAACCCAAAGTGTCGACAGAAATACCTTGTGCTTTCAAGGCTCTTCTGAACATGATTTGAGAAAGACAGATACCGGTGAATGTAAAGATAGTAGATAAACCAGAAATAGACAACAACCAGTTGAAGACAGTTTCTTCTTGGTCACATGCGGCAATGAAACAGAACAATCCAGCAACTGCAGCAATAATCAATCCAGAGAGAGGTCTTCCTTGTCTGTCAACGTAATCTAACCATTTTGGTCCAAAGCCTTGTTCACCTAACGATTGTAAAGTTCTAGATGACGAGTAAACTGCAGAGTTGGCAACAGACAAAACAGATAAAAGAATAACCGAGTTAATGATGTGAGGAACAACTCTAATATGGTGAGAACTGATGGCAATAACGAATGGAGAAGCGTGTGTAGCACTACCACCAGATCCCATTAATTGATCTGAAGTGTAAGGAACTAAGAAACCAATCATAGTCAAACTGACCATAAAAATCAGGAAAATTCTGTAGACAACAACCTTGATAGCTAATGGAATGGCTCTTCTTGGATTGTCTTGTTCTGCAGCAGTAAGAGTCACAAATTCAGTACCACCAAAGGCAAATGCTGCGGTGACAAACACATTACAAACACCCTTGAATCCGTGGTTGAAAGCACCTGGGTTGTGCCAGTATTTAGCACCAACGTACTCCTTGTCTCCAGCTCCACCAACATCAATAATGATGGCCAAAATGAAGAAACCAGTCAAAGTAATCAATTTGGTACTGTTGAAGAAAAATTCGGCTTCACCGTAACCTTTGGCTCCGAAGAAATGAATGGACACGATCAACACGTAGAAGATACACACAAATATATCAGAGTTAAGATCCGTCCAGTATTTAATAGTCATGGATGCAGTGACAAGTTCCAAAGATAACACAGTTAACCATTGAATACCGTAATTCCATGCAATAGCAAACCCAAGAGAATCATCAATGAATTTCTTTGGATAGACGTTGAATCCACCAGTGACTCCACCGTAAGCAACAGCCAATTCTCCACCGGCATCAATCATGAAGTACACCATCAAGGAAATAATGGCATATCCAATCAATAATGCGGCTGGCCCACCTCTGGCCAAACATTTACCGGTACCAACCCAAAGACCAGTACCTACACCGGTAGCGAATGCAATCATCAAAATGTGTCTTTTGGATAACGTTTTTTTCATTTCATGATGGTTTCCACCCTCTTGACGTTTGAAACTGTCTTTGAAGTTCTGCCATTTTCCACCCTTGGCTGGTTTTTCTACTATCGAGTCGCTGTTCAGGTTGCTGCTGCTTCCAACAACGTTTCCGTAGACGTCTTGCGTCTTAGAGTCCGACAACGTTTGACTAGGCGAGGTACCGTGACCCATGTGTTCAAGGTCCGATTTATTAGAGTATTCCATTGTTGTAACTGTAATTAATGATTTTGTTTGTATTATATTGTGTATGGTAAGGTATTATTGATAAAAAAAGCAAGCAATTGTATAATATAGAGAATTGAAAGGGAGATGTTGTATAAAAATGTATGCGATGATGATGCATAAAAAGAAACACAGAAAATAATAATACAAGATTACCACCAACAATTTAAGGATATTACTGAACTTATATACTCTGAATTTGTTGGCAATCATAGCTGTAAAACAGATTGAATCACAACTGTGTTTCGACTCTTTGTCCAGTTTTCATCGCCACACCTACCTGCAACCCTAAATTGCAGGTTTTCGAAGATTTTCATCCCTACTGTTATATGCAAACACGGTAAAAGGATGTCGGCGCCGGAGCAGCGCTGAATATTGGATTAACGAATAATAAAGAGCCTGACGCCGTAGCGGAACAGCACTCACTGTATGGTTCCATGTTCTCAAAATCCTAGTGGCAAATGACAGTTAACGATAGTTTCAAGCGATGCTCACTAAAGCTAAATTTTAAATAAAAATTAACCTCGCCAAAACTGTATACGGAATACAATCAAAAGATGAATCGTGCTGGTAACTGTAATGACCTGTCCTAGCTTTGTCATACATAGAGCCACACTGACTCAGAATTCCAAGGAACTGGAAATACCCCGGCTTCGGCTGATATGATATCTCCCTATGACCACAGTCATGTTATTTGAACAGGCGATGGTGGCTGCACGTGCTCTTAATATAGCTAGAGATAATGAACCCTTTTATTCCACGCCCATGGTTGCAATTTCCAGCTTGCAGCCCGGTGCTTTTTAGGTGCTTTTACTTGTCGGTTTCTTGATTTGTGGCTGCGTCTCTATCTATGTTTCACGAATAAGCTCGCATATATTACACAAAGGCAGGCCAAACCTTCTCAATTGCATGTTGAATAGGGAAAAAATTTTCCTTGTGCATGCATTTGTGCCGTGCATGCAACAGAAAAAGAAGAATCCTATTTTCCAGCGCAATTTTAATTCCTCGATTTTTGCCTGCTAAGAGCAGGGCACCACGATAATTGCTAAGGGCCACCTCCAGGTGCACGTCCGGCTTGCCTGAAGGAGTCTTTAGAGTTAGCTTGAATTGCGTTAAGTACTGACTTTGTTAGTGGTATAGTGAGTTGTGGGTGGCATGCGTGAGTAAGAGCCGCTGCAGCCCGTCATGACGGAGCTTAAGCTATGACAAATTCCCATAACGTCATAGTAACAATCTATTTAGGTGATGGCCTCACAGTACTGTAGATATTTTTCACTTTAGAACCATTGTATTAGAAGTGTTGAGACAGACGGCCCTCTCTTCTGATAGACAGAGTCCTCAAAGCGAGAACTTGACAGTAAGTGTCATAGAAAACTGTACAGGGGATCCTCCCATTTATATAGACCAGTACACCCCAAAATCTCGGGCAGTTTAGCAAGCAACTTTGACATACAGATGAACACTAGATAACTAATAACTGGGCGAAAGATAAGGAATTGCGTTATCTCTCGGCCTACCAGATATTATCGACCTCTCTCCGTTCAGCAAATATTCTTCCTGTACTGAAGATCTCAAATTGGGTTCAGAGGAGCCTGATTTCTCTACCTGATGATCTATTTGTGTTTAGAATTAAAGGAATAATCGTGCGTACAAACTCGCCGAGTGAAAGGTTGGGCTCTATTAGATATAGATAACAACCTAATTTTGTGGTTCGACGAATGGTGTTGCTCTCTCTTTTTTAAGTTAGAGTTATCTCCCCGCCTATATGTACTGTGTCCTACGGCATCAAGTCTCTGAACGTAATATTGATTCAGATAGCATATTTATTTAATACGTGAGACACTGCGAAACGAATATCGGGTCATAAAGAGGAGAAAAATCCAACATGATAGTCAACAAATATGAAGCGGAGATCGACTACAGTAATCAATAGATCACAATAATGGCCTATTAAATGACTATTGCGACTGTATTGCCTATGTTAGAATGTCTCTATATGTCTCTGAGAATAAAGGAGAAAATTTTAAGCTGACCTATGAAGATACCATGTAGTTATGAGGTAAAGAGAATAATGACAGAGCAAGGTAAAGGTTTATGACGTATTTTGTAAGAATGGTAACATATTTGATTTTGATACCAATTATTCAGATTGTGAAAGATCTCTTGGATTTGATTCCAATTTGTCGGGCTGGCTTCGGGAGATCTCTTGGTTCTATCTGAATACTCTGCACAGTATCGGGTAAAAAAGGGTAGAATACAGGAATGACTATACATATGCTGCTCCGGATTTGTAAATGTCTAGTAAGTAGATTTTTGTCTATAGTAATGTCTCTATATATAGGAATAGAGCAGTAAAAATGGTCCCAATTTGGATAAAATTCTTTGAGAATATCTTAACGGATCCCGCCGTGTCTATCTTCTCTCTATTACTAACAGTATGATTTGATATAGCACTATAGTAGCATCAGATGTATTGTGAGCTATCATTATGTTTGTGTTATTAACAGTATGATTAGCTAGTGACATGAGGTATTATGATCTTCTTTGTGTTTTAGTGAGGCCTCGAAGCACAAATATCTACTTCAAAATCAACTGCTGCAGAATCCACGTCTATTAAATTATGATAGTCGTCTTCCTTCGAATAACATGTTGTTTGTAATATTAATGATGGGTGCCTTCCTGAAATAGATTCTGGTAGGCAACTTGTTGTTGAAGAAGAAAACACCATATACCTGAGCAGATAAGATTATACTAGTCAACATCTTCATTGTGATTTTAATTTCACTAAGTCTCTAATGGATACAGTTATATTTACTGGACTAGTTACATACAGAGTCTACGGATCCTAGTATAGGTCAAATATCCCATCTATCTATATATATCTGTAATAGGTTTAGTAGTAGGAATACCATTAACAGACTCTCATTCAACTTACTACTTCTGATATCTGTTACAAATATGAGTGTTGCTGCAGGGAAAAGGCATTCCATCAATAGTGACATTCATTGAGATAATTTGGAGTTCAATTCCAAACAGGATTTTCCTCCAAAACCAATATTGAACTTGTCAATGATGGGTGTCATGGACTTCAGTGACTGTTGGTTTCTAATGTACCTCCTATACATCCAAGAGATGTATGAGAAAGATTTGGTGTCAAGAAGAACGGCACCCTTGTTAACACCTTGCGCCTGCTTCGTTTCTCCACTGTTAATGACTCTGATGTTGAGGAGCTTGTCAGAGGCTGTAGCTATAACCAGTTTAGCACGAACATTAACAGTGAAGAATAGCAAACCTGATTTTCTGGATACGGAACATCTAAGATATTTATTTTAGTGATGATGAGAGAGATTTACAGAGAATAATTAGAAAACTTGAGGGTTAATCCAGGGATCCATAATCATATTAGTAAAGTATTTCGGGCTGTTTATTAACGAAAGTATAAGAGGGGATAATGATGTGGACATAAACACTTGATCATAAAGAAGACATATTTCTGGACCGGCATAAACATGAGGGTATAATGCATGCAGTTAATTATTATTAAGAAACATATGGACATAAGCATTTGATTTATATCTTACTCTGCATATTGAGATGAACGAAGCTAGCTACCGAGCGTAGCGAAGTCGAAAGAAGAAATAAAAGACTGTTTGGAGTAGGAGTCCAATCAACGGTGATTAATGGATGGGCTTTAGCTAATCTGGCGGGGCCTCAAAGCCAGATATCACAGCATAAACTGGTGTCGCTGAACAGGCTCTAATATACTGGAGCAAGAAAGTCCATAGAAGGGAACAAAAATTACCATTAGCATGGAACAGAAAAAATAAAGCCATAAGTAAGCAAGATTGATCTACAGGAATTCAAACCCTGTAGATTATGTTTCACGCTAAGAGATGCCATTCTGTTGAGAAAGGTATGATTCGATTATTATATGAAAGGGTGGGATACGTGAAATCTATACATCCTCTGAGATGTTGAAATTAGATCTACTGTTACCTCAATCTCGTTCGGCAGGCATCCTACTAGCACGGGTAGGTGTTGCATGGGCGTCTGGAAAAGTACGTTACGGGCGTAAGTGAAACCTACTGGATATTACCATTGCAGGAAATCACTATAGAATAAGTTAACTACAGATAAGTAGGACAATATGGCAAAACAGTATATTATCACCCCCTCAATCATCGATTCTCAAAGAATAGTCATTGTTATATACCTTGATATCTCCCTCATCTGGCCGTCTTCTTCTAGGAGACACGCTTTTTCGTCTAACAGAAGTGTTTTTGTCTGATGGTTCCGTTTTCTTCTGCTCCAGAAGCCCTTCAGATGCTTCACTTTTCGTAGCAACAGGCGATTGATAGATAGAACTGAAAAGACCGTTTTGGATAGTTTCAAATATACTTTTCTGGAACTTTGTAATTGGTCCGCCTTGTATGGATCCGTCTGCACTTCCCACAAAGCGGATTATATTTATAAGAATCGTAGATATGAGCAAACATTGGAATCTTTTATAATTTTTGCGGGTTATATGATGTATACTCTTTGTGTCGTAGATTGACAGCTTGTATATCTTGGTAATAACGCTTTTGAGCGAGTAGTCAACTAGTGCAGCGGGATAGAGATTGTTTGTATTGATCAAAAGATTGGAAAGAAAAATAGCTGATCCAGTACGAAGGGTCGATGATCTAGTAGCTGCCGGTAGAAGCGACACTAATTTGTATCCACTGACTAACGAGGTAATCAACTGTAATATGTCCTTCTTCAAGTATAAGGAGGTTCCAAATAAAAGAATACTCAAATTAGGGAGCCATAATTGCGGTATCTGCTTAACAAGCGGTCTCTGGAATTTGCAAGCAATTTTCAGCACAATACCCTGTAATTTATCATAATTGAGTATCATCAGAGATGATACGATTCCATTCTTGACTATTGACGAAATGATTCTCTCGACATTTGCCTTCCCAAGAAGCGAGTTGTTTTTTATCTGTGGAAGATTAAGAAGCTGGAAACACTGGATCTTGGTGATGGTTGTAAGTAAAATATAAATTATCTGATCAAGAGCCAGTGTATAACTGTCTGGAAAGAGAAAGTATAGCGAACTAAAGCTTCCTAGAAACACCGAGAGCAAGTTGAGGGAGTTTCGAGCTCCAACCACCCTGTCATCTAGTCGTAGAAGACGCTTATAAATAATATTCTTGAGGATTGGATTGATGTTTAATAGGAGGGTGATTGAAGCAATGACTCTGATTGATTTATCGATAGATTTATTTTGTAGGGTTATTTTGTTCATATTGGTTAGTTTGTGGATGTAGTTATACTTGAGTACATCCCATCAGTAACATTCTTCAGTCTCTCATGAAGACAGACCTATATCTTATATTGTCATCTCTTCCCATATCCAATATTGCTCTTCCCTTTTAAAATGACAATCTCGAAAAAATAAATACCAAAAAATACCCCAGCTTTATTCGGCAGCAACTGCTATTGGTGATGGCCACATCATTCATACTGCTGGACTACCTAAACTATCTAAACCGTTACTAAAAAGATGTCTTTTGCTAATTGCGACGCTCAGGTCGTCAAATTGATCATTTATTTAAGAGATGCCGTCAGTAAAATCGATTCTGCTCCCAATACCCTAAAGCTTCAGGAAAAGCTTCTAAGCAACTCATCTTTACGGTTATCAACAGATAAAAACCTCATTTACTCGTCGCCAAATGAGGTTGACACCCACATAATCGGAATCCTCAAGGATCTTTTGATCCTCTTCCGGTCCTCGAATTTCTACGCTTTTAACGATGACAATGGCTTATTTATTCAGCTCTTTTCAGCTATTCTATTACAAATGAAATTATCGGAGGTTATTGAGATATTCAATAATTTGGATACCACCTCTTCTTTTAACCAGCTATTTGATTTGTGTTTTAATGAGAAGATGGCTAATCCGTTGTTCCAAACTCTAGCTGTTAATCTTTTACTCGGTGCATCTCTTATGGAGCTAAAACTGGTGGACAAATCTTTATTTGCAAAGATCATTAATGTCTATTCAGATCCCCAAACTCAATTAGATGTTGTCACAGCCATCGAGAAACTTGTCAGTCACTTATTGAAGCTCAATTGTTCGGATTTGATTAGTGAAAACCTCCTTAATTCCGATAATTTGGCAACAATCGAGCGAATGAAGGCTAGTAATGATACCTTATTGGTGTCACGATTGACTGATCTTGGCTTGATAATTCTCAAGGGACTAGGTAATAATATTCCTGGTCGAATCTTTGAGATTTTTGTAGTCTTTGATGTACCAATTATTGAGCTGCTAAAAGATGATGTAGTCAGTCTTAATAAGGTCATTAGTTTCTATGCAGATATCTTCCAAATTAAGGGCCTAACGAAAGAGACAGACGAACTCTTTATCACGCGATTAGAGTTACAAATCAACGAAATTTTTGTGATGTTCACCTGTGATGACAAGTATCCCGATTGCCAATTGTATTCTACCGGTGAAATAATCGGGTTCTTCTCGAGTTTCTCGCGGTTTTCTTTGCTTGATTTCCAGAAATTCGACAGCAAATACCATATCACCGACCGTTATCATAGTCCAAAGATTCTTTCGAGCTTGAACCCCTTGGCATTCTCGAGAAAGGTCATTGTTGATGACGTGACTTTAAAACACGATAATATTCCAATTATATACAACGTCATCACTTCTAGTGAAGATAGTTTTCTGTGGATTAGGGATTCTGGAAAATTGAACACTAAATCGTTGATATCTCTTGAAACATTTGATCTTTTGGACATCATAGTTGCCTTATCTGAAAGACCATACTCTATGATTTATTTAGTTAAGGATCTTCCAGTCATATTTTACGATTACGTTTTGAACCAAAACGGTGATTTGCCTGTCAACAATTATCCTATCAACCAGGCACGGTTGGATATTTTAAGTAATATTATGGAATTTGGTGAGCTGGTATTGAGTGAAAATCTCAAACTAGAGGTCAAAAAGACTAAAGGGCAGTTAGTGAGTGGTGAGGTGTATGGCACTAATAAACAATCCCGAGCTGTCTATGAGGAGACTAGATGAGTTTTATAAGACAAATATATGTAGCTGTGGATTTTTGCTTAATGATGGTGTTTCTAAGTAAGCATATTTGTAGTTAGTACAACTCTTATGGCTTTACTTCTAGGTATGCTTAGTTTTAAGTTAGTATAGCTCTTATGGATATATACATTTCCGAAGAAGAAGAGAGAGATGCCCTACTATAAGTAGTCTTTTACTTGTTCTTTTGACTTCGCTTCGCTCGTGGCTCTGTGCTTGTATAGTTTTTACCCTAGTTATAAGCTAGCTTAGCTATAAGAAATATTAGCCCTTATTGAATCGAAATACATACATCTATGACCTCATTTGTAGGTTAACCCTAGGTACAAGTAAGCATAGCTATATTAGTAATAAATTAATGTAGCAATAAGCATAATGATAAGATTGGTAATAAGTAAACTTATATAAATTAGCGAGCGATAAGTAAACGTGGTGATAAGTGAAATTAACTATAAGTAAGCATAACAATAAGCAAATATAGAAATAAGCAGGCTTATCTCATCTAATAACGCAATACATTTATATACTGGCTTTAGATATAAATTTGATAGCCATAAATAAGATGCCATAAATAAGCATAGCTCCTACGATCTATGCAACTATGCATCTATGTTCACGTCTTCGCAATATATATCCCCCGGATTACGTTCCCTTTTTTTGTAGGTGACACTTCACTCTCAGCCTTATCCACTTCCTTCCGACCATAGACTATTCCGTACCCCAAATCGCGGCCCCATGTATTAATTCTACCCTTTGAAGTACCGGCAAACACTCTAGAGCTCGTATCTGAAGCAAGGCAAAGCGGTTTATCAATCTCATTTGCCTGTAAATCAGTGTCGTATATTGATGACCCTTCATGATTCATTTTACCTTCAGGAGGAGATAACCTACGCACATTTTTGCTCCCTGATATATCAAATGATACTATGTCACCGTCATTAGATGGAAAAAGAAGAGCCTGCTTCCATGAATCGTCCAGCGATGTCATTATAGGATTCATGCATTGTAGATAATTGTTTTGAATCACGCTTTTGAAGACCGGTTTCGATTGTGTGAGTTGTCCTGTGGCAGTTCTTCTTCTTTTTGAAATTAATGATCTGGTTGGTTTTGTGATGATCGCGCACTCTTGTTCAGAAAGATCCCATTTCTTAATACAGTTATCCAATCCCGAGGATATTAAGGTCTTCCCATCTTGCATCCAACAAAGCCCATTGACAGCTCTTTGGTGGGCTTTTTGAGGCAAGGTAGTTTTTTTTGATGGGATCCACGAGCTGCTTATACCGGGAGTGCTATCATTTAAAACATACACACAACTACTACCCTTTCTAATATCCCAGACTCGTACCTCTCCGTTATCGCTTCCTGAAGCAAGTATGTATGGCAGAATTGGATTCCACTTAATGGTAACCACAGATTGGCTGAGATGGCCAAATAAATAATTCGAGAGACACATCGAATTCAAGTCTAGAAGCTTAATGAAACTACAGCCTTTACTGGCAATCCCAAGCAACGAATGTTCGAGCGTAGGAGACATATCTGTGGAATAAATCTGGCCATAATTAGGACCATTACTGCTTGGTTTGGCAAATGGGTTATTAAGACTATCAGGGATACTAGAGGGCATGGTTTTAATATTATCAAATGTGTACATTAATTTCAAGGTCTCGGTGCTCCACAATTTAACCGATTTATCAAACGACGAAGTAACAAACATTCCTGTATCGAATGGCCACCAATTTATCGAAGAAATACCGTAACGATGCTGAGAATTTGGTGAATCGTTGTCAGGATCACGCTCGTTCAATAAATCTGCCAGAATTTCACCAACACATGAAATTTTAGCTTCATCTTCACTATTTGACAGCTCTGGACTAACGTCCCATATTTTAATCTCACCATTATTGGCAGCAGTCACAAGGAACTTGTTTTCAATACGTTCTAATTCCATGCAACTTACGGCAGAAGAATGACTTTTACTGGGGAAGGTACGCAAATAACTCTTCCTCTGAAATTTATCAATGGTAGCGAAACTTTTACTATTGCCGCCCTTTCGTTTACTGATCTTGTCATCGATTACGAGACTATCATAAGATATCAAACTGGGTGACGCAGTGAGTATACATGTTGGTGTCAAAGCTTTGCCCACTGGGTTATCAGATATTGAATTCCATAGAAGCAACTTGGTGATATCGTCCATCGAGAAATATTATTTTCCAGGTTATCTTGAGATGTATTTCTCAAATTTCTTTTGATGTTCTTGGTGTGTTTTGTGTTTGTATTCTTTGAAGCAGATATCGTCGTCCGGAAACTCTGCAGGCCTTATTCCCGATGCTTAGTCGTAATTAATCTCGATGTATTATTGTAACTGGATGTATCTTTGTAATCGCTTTTTTTTCCTCATCTCTTTTTGGGTGATCGGATTTCGAGATTTTGGTATTGTGGGACTTGCGATGAGTTGTGGCTAAATGGAGACGATGGTTGGTCTGTTTATGGAAATTTGGAGTCCTGAGATAATTATTTGTGCCTTAATAATCGTATTATAGTGTTGACAGTGGTAGAAATAACGAGAATGGTACTAAGTGGATTGTTAGACATCCATCCGTACATGATTTTTTCTGTGGATTAATTCATTTCCAACATGGATGTTTGACTTAGCTGTAGTTATGATTTATTGGGTTATAGTATTGAGACGATTGAAGATAACTATTAATAAGCAAGAAAGAAGTATGTAATACTTGACTTGTGATAAGTTTACTGGTTATTTTATTATTTTTTAATTTAATAACAATATTCATAGAGAGATGAGTTCAAATGTATGAGTCCATATATATGAATACGTCAAAAGAAGTAATTAAAAAAAAACCTCCCATTTGGCTAGGGGCTACCTTCAGGAAACCTAAGCGAGACCTACTATTATGACAGTTCAATTCTGTAGGGGTTTTCCCAGAGAGCTTTGGCACATTATTCAAACCTGATTAATGAGGCTAGTAATAATATAGCAAAAAAAAAGACAAAAAAAATACACTCCGATACGGGGAATTGAACCCCGGTCTGCGCCGTGAGAGGGCGCCGTGCTAGCCACTACACTATATCGGATATTTTATGAATAGTTGCGTTTTTTTAATTTTTTCATAGAAAATAATACATAATCAGAGAGATAAAGTCACAAAAAATGAAAACTTTCACGAAATATCCGATATAGTGTAGTGGCTAGCACGGCGCCCTCTCACGGCGCAGACCGGGGTTCAATTCCCCGTATCGGAGTGCATTTTTTTTCTCTCTTTTTTTTTGCTATATTATTACTAGCCTCATTAGTTAGATCAGCTAATCAAAGTGACGTTAATTAGGTTGCGGGTAAGAATGAAAACTGGTCATAAAGAATGGTAAATTGCTACACTACACACTGAAATTTCACACCTATAACGCCTATAGGAATATGTAACACCTATCTTTAACGGCTATCTTTAACTATCTTAACAGCAATGATAAACACAAAAGTTAGATAAGCAAAATAGGTAGGATATTCGCTAGTTTTAGAATGACGTTTTACTGTATTCGGTTAGATTATCGTCCCCGTACTTCCTGTATGCCCGTAGAACCTGCCCGTAGAAGCTACCCGTAGAAGCCATACAATAAGCCCTAGTTGTAAACAATAAGCAGTCTGGCGTACATTGTTCGCTGTCCCCTAGAGTCTACAGTCTTCTCCGCCGGCGAAAATCCACTGCCCCAGGGTCCTACAAACTTTGGCCTGGGCAAACTTTGCTATACGGTCTTTCGATCGGTTGCTCACTATTGCCAGGCCTCTTGTGACAAACTGCGCTTTTTCCCCAGTTAGCGAAAATCGAGCAATTTGGAGGAAAATTTTTCCAGTGCGGAATTTTTGATTTTGGTTTTTTGTATATAAGTAAGAAGCGGCCACATCTCTCTCAGCGATACAGCTCCTCCGGCTGGCCAGCTACGTCCTCACCGTTTGTTCGTCCACATTCTAGCTGCTAAGCGCCGTTATCCTCTTTCTTTGCTTTCGCATCGACCTGTTCCTTGGGCAATTCTTGCGCTCCAGTTTTTTTTCGCCACCCATTAAGCGCCGGCTTATTTTCTGCGCTTGCGAGAAAAGGCATGATCCCCGGTGACAATCTCAGTGCCAACCATAACCAACAAAAATAATATCCACGTCAACCGCGTCACATAAGAAGTAACCCCCCAAATATGAAGTTGTGATCCCACCAGTCTCCCCATAACACAGGTATATCAGCTTCGTCGCTCCCCCACATTTTCGTTTTCTGGTTTTTTTCTATGATATCATTGCGCAGCGTTTAATTGAATCTCACGACTTAATTACAGCATCCGGCAAGCGAAAAATACACACATACATGCATACCGTTCCCCTCACCATGGATCCGCCAATGGAAAGCGCGCCTCCTGATATTGATGAATACCAGTACATCTACAGCTCCACACTTATCAATCTATGCTATCGTTACATCGAGACGGAAAACGTGACCGCATTGGCGCTTATCGCCAGACAGCGCGGTCTTCCCCCGTTCTTACGGTATCGGATCTGGCCGATTCTTTTGAAGAAGCATCCGTACGTCACTAATCCGTACATTAACCCTAATTACGACCAAGAAGACTACGAGGAGCGCGCTAAGAAGGACTTCTTCGAGCTGAAGGTGATTCCAATCAAGCGGATCCGCAACGATCTTAAACGGTACTTCAGAAAGAACTTCTACAGCAAAAACACCAAGAATGATGACAAGATCGACGACCCTTATTCGCAGCTCAGCCTAGTTGAGCAGAAGATATTCAAAACCATCGAATATTCGGTGGTGCGTTTCCTCCGAAAGTGGGGTAAAATATTCAAATATGAGCCCGGGCTTGTTTGGATTGCCCTTGGCCTTGCTGAATGGTACCCGCCTTTATTCAACAACAAGCATTATGAGGAGTTCAACCACTTGAAGTATGTTCTTGTGGGAAAAGACACGTGCCTCAGCCATTTGGAGAAACAGCTCCGAAACCACAATATCATCACCTCGATCTCCTCGGCGTCTCTGGACGAGCCTGAGGGGTTGTTTGCGTCATCGGCGTCGGTTTCGTCCGCGTCCTCGTCGTCGGGAACCAGCACCTGCACCTTCACGACAAATGGCACCAATTCTGTGGGTCCAACTTCAGGAGCCAGTCTGGCGGAACCAAAAAATTTGTATTTTGGGGACCATCTCCTTGGTCCAAACTCGTGCATTATAGACCTTTCTAACGAACACAATATGTATTGTGACGGTTTGTTGTTGAATGACGCAAAGCTTGCGGAGTTCAACGAGACTATGAAGAAAATAGATGCCACCATTGCCCTTAAATACAAGCTATCATTCCCCGAGCTCTACGAAAGACTTGTGCTAGTTTTGCTACACTCTCCTGAGCCTTCGGAGGAAGATTTAGACAATTTAGAAGAAGAATATAACAGCAAGCAGAAGAAACTGCACAGTAATAGCAGTAATAATTCCAATTATTCGTCCAATTGCAGCTCCTCTGTTTCGTCCAGCTCGTCATTGACCACCACGACAACAGGAACCTCTATTTCTACATACTCTTCTCATTTCCATCTGCTCATGGAGCTTCCCATAAAGGGAGGCACTGCTGACGAGCGCGTAGCGTTTTTTCTCACTATTTTACGTAAGCTATGTAAAGAATTGTCTGATTATTTGAAGGAAGAAGGGGTTTTGACCTCCTCTTACGATCTCGTCAACAGTGGCGATGAATGGGTGATCTGGTGGATCAAATGGTGCGGTGCAAAGGTGTTCCACAAGCTCGTGAGAGGGAGAATCTGGGATGTGATGCTTGGATGGAGACCCAACGAGAATCTTGATGAAGAGGACCTTTTGAGACTCGAAATCAACGATGTTTTGTTTCTGAGAGTTGGCGCCCAGGACTTGTATTATGAGTCGGTTATGGACACAAAGGACGGGAAGTTGATGTCGTTGTTCAATAAAGGCCAGCAAAACAAGCCGTTGGTGCCGTTTTCGGTGATCAGTCCGCAAATAGAGGTGATTTTCATCTACTTGTCGTTTCTTAATTCCCAGGAAAACCTCTTTCTCGAGCTTGACCAGTCTGAGATCAGGCAGGTGTTGAATAACGGTCTTCTAGTTACGAAGACCAACAAATTATTCAAAAAAATGAAGTCGCGGCAGCATAAAACCCACCATAAATCGTTTTTGGTGTATAATAACAGTAATAAGAGCAGCAGCAATAGTGGCAGTGTTTCCACGCCTTCTGTGACTCCTGTGATTACTCAGCAGGAAACTGCCTCTGCTGCTCTTCGTAGCACAATAACGTCCCCAGTTCACCAGCAGCTTAACGGAAAGGAGGTCTTTGAAGACAATGAAGGATCTCAGAGGCGAGATCATGGATTATCACTTGTTATTGACAAAAGTGATGATGATATTGAGGATTTGATTGTTCAAAGTGGGAAGTTATGGAGTCGTTGGCTCCATCATCAGATGGATGATGATAGAATATGATTCTGAAGTAAATGGATATATAATTGTTATTGTTATATATAATAGGAAATGAAATAATATCTTATATGCTAGATTATAGCTATGTTCAGTAAGAGATGCTTTATTGTATTACATACGGCCATATCAATGATAACATTAAGCTGCCGGATGGCTAGCAGATGGCCGAGAGCTATATAACAGCAGAAACTACTCAGACGCATTAGATGCTATGGTATAACTTTGTCAATTAAGAGATATCTAGTACATAGCCTAGTATTTGATGGTATATTAGATATTGATAATAGCTATGGAAAGTGGATGATTTCTCAGATGGATGCCCATATCGCTCTGTAAATGTAGAATATCTAACCAGATTCTGTCTTAGACACCAGATAATAACTATGGAAAGTAGAAGACTACATGGTATATTGGACACCAGATTCTAATCTGTGGACGTAAAAGACACAGCTAGTGTCATTCAATATAACAAGTCAAATAATGTATTATTGACCAGAATACCGAGTTAGATATCAGAGTACTCTATTGGATACTAGATTATTAGATACTAGATTACTGTATTAGATACTGGAGTACTATATTATATACTAGATTAGTAGATACTAGATTACTGTATTAGATTCTAGAATACTATATTAGATACTAGAGTACTGTACTAAAGACTAGATTAACTACGTTACACAATAACTAGTACCTACACTATCTAAAGTAAGCAAATTTATTATGAAAAAAATATAAAAATAAAGACCCATGAAAAGGTAACATTAAAATATCAGTAGAAATCTAGTATCATAAGTTTCGTCTAAACAACATCTAAAACAAGCAACGCAACTCATTACCATCGTCTTATAGCACATTCTGACGATGACGATTATATCTATCTACCGCAACCCCGATCTTCGTGTACAAAAACTTCTGAGCATCAACCCCTGGAATAGGGATAAATGGCCCTGCTCTGTTATCAACCAACCCGATCTTTATACCGGTGGTCTCCAAATGTATGGATTTTATCTCGTTATAATTAATCTTCCAGCGAACATCCGACTTAGTTATAGAGATCAACATGATATTATTAAAAGTAATAATAATCACCATCTCACCTCCGGGGAGTACCATATGAGCTAGATATTCCTCGCTCATAGAGTACTCTCCCCCATTAACCGTCTTCAACCAGTACTGGCCCTGGGCCTCTTCGTTAGAGTACGGTTTGATGACTCCATCATAATTCACGACTCGTGGTAATCTTACTCTATCTAATGTGTTTCCATCGAAAGCAGTAGCAGTATTTCTGATCCCTTCACTAACATTCGAAGCAAGATCAAACACACCAATTGCTGCCTTTGTAGGCAAACCAACAAGACCTTTACCTAACCCTTTGAAGAAACCAGTGGTTCCTTCAGTAGAAGCCCCCTCGATCGGGGCCAAAGCAATGCCGCTTACACCGCTGGATAAAGAGTCTATAAAAGAAGTGGCTCCAGATTTGAATCCAACAAGGGCATGAGAAGGCCGGTTTCTTCGCAAATTGTACCTACGTCTGGCCTGGAAGTCTTTATCTAAAGTAACAACCGACAATCCTTTGGCCACAGAACCTGTGAATCTTGCAACACTATCAGAAACTCCAAACACGGATTTCTTCAAGAAACTCAAGCCTCCCTTCGCAATACTGATCCCAAGCTCCTGGGGTCTATCGTTCATAATCAAGCCCTGATACGGCTCGTAGAAGATATCCATGACCCCCGAACTGATGTTATTGAAAAGCCCCACGGGGTTTCCTAAGACATCTGCATATCCGAGCACTTTATGCACCTGGAAGAAGAAATCTTGGCTATAATGTGTCTGGATCGAGTGGATAAGAATCGGAATTGGGACCCGGATGTTCTCAATGAACAACGCGTTCAATTTAATAGGCGCATCGTTGACGTTTCCAAGAGCCATAGTCAATACATAGAAGAAGAACATAAGCGCATTCTGCTGGTCGGTTTTGCCGCTTTTGTTGGTTTCCGCGTTGAGTCTCTCGCTTCGAACAAACGAAAGATTCATCTGAGTAGGCTGCAAGTGCAATGCCTCGAAGTAGATGTCTTGTCCCACCGTCTGCTTTGTGGGTTGGGGCAAGGCAACCTCTTCTTCGCAAAGAACATCTGGCTTGGAATTCTTAGGCTCTCCGAGATTCATTTGGGAGAAATCAATCACCGCCATGACAAAATCCTCGTCAATTTCGACAGTGATTTCCTGGAGCAAAACTGTAGCATACTTTATATACAACACACCATGACTGTCGTCCTTAACTCTGCAAATAGAGCCGTGGAACGTCGGATGACTGTCGCTTTCCTGGCTGGACTGCGGCACAATAGTAGGATAGATCACAAGAGGATAAGTTCCGCTGAACAACTGGTTGTCCACCTGGATCCATTTGGCGTTGCAGATAAACGTCTGGTAAAGATCGGACTCGTTGTATTTGAACTCGATTCCCCCAAGAGATACATAACATAGTTCTTGGAGCTTCTTATTAATCAACGAAAGACCAATGCCCTTGAAGTTCAAAGCCACGCGCATCGACAACTGCTCGTCGTTCTCGTTCATGGTCTCGAGCTTCTTGCTTTCCAAGACCTGGCTGCTGGAGCTGGCACGTGATCCGTCTTCATAGATGTTAGACGGATCGGAGTCGCTGATCACCAAGGCCTGGGTAGGGCCGTCGGCAACCATGTTGATGTCAACAGCAGCAGCAGGCTGGTTCTTGAACTGCGGAAGATGCATAGTCCCGAGGTTTCCAATCTCGGCTAGCTGGATGCTGATGTCTTTTCCATGGGACCGGACAATCAACTCCTTGACCACGCCGGCCGGATAGTCCCAGGCATAAGGCATGACGCTTTTCGGTGGAAGCCTGTAGAAAATTGGTTTGAAGTGGGTGTTCTGCTTGATTGGCGTGCTGTTTTCGTCTATATAGGGGTTACTTTGGTAGAAAATGAACTCTGTGCTGCTGAAATTACGCATGGAGAATGGCCAATGCTGGCCCGCGTCCTCAAAATGAATGTAAAGCGTGGCGTTTTCTAACATCACAATCACCTTGAGGAGCACATGGCCTGCATTCTGCTTCAATATCTTCAAGTAGATCTCGCCGATGTCCTTGATACTGAACGGCGCAGACCATTTTGAGCTAGCCCCAAGGAATCGGATCTTGAGCTCTTTGTCCTCGCCCGAGGTTGTCTGGATAAGAGGCACAGACTCGCCCGGGCCGATGCTCAAGATATCTGAGGACCCGATCTCGTTGACGTTGAGGTCTTCCTTCAAGTTATTCTTGATGATGAACCGCGGCGCAATGGTCACAATCTTTGACACCGCATACTTACCCTCACCCTCCTTTACGTCTACACCTACGTTGATATCGGACTGGGTGTCGGCTATAGGCATCGAGAGGTCGAAAAACTGACCTATGGCGTCCAAACTGATCTCACGACTCCATTGCGAGCCGGCTGCGCTCAAAAAGGCCCGGTTGCGCTTCTCCAAGTCGTCCTCAAACGAGAACATCTTGGGCTGGGCCGACCGCATCTTGTTGGGGTCTTCAAGATTGGCGGTGGCAACCGACCGAAGGGCATTGTATTTCTCACCGAGAATCAAGCTTTGACCAGTTCTATTTAGTATTACATAGGGGGCATATATAATAATCTTCAAGCCGGCATTTCCGGCGCTGTCACGGTACTTCATCTTCAAATTGAGCTTCTGGTTGTCCTGATGACGCAACAAAAGCTTGTCGTCGCGCTGGAACCCCGTGTCGGGCGGCGCATTGATGATCGAGAAGTCCGACTTGTCAAATCCGCAGTTCAATGGCTCTATGCTCAAAAGAAGCAAGTTGTTCAAGTTAACAAAGTGCAATTTGGACGACACGCCCTTGTTCAACTCGATGACCCACGACTTCTTGAGGTTTTTGTCGTAGATGCGGTACTTGATGTCGTACGGAAGAAGGTTCTCGATCTCCAACGGCGACGATATCGTGATCAGAAGGTGCGGATACACACGGTTAGTGTCGCTGTATTTGCTGCCCTCGGCCTGGAAATAGAACGGGCTTTCTCCAGGCTGGGTTGACGTGCATTCGAGCGAAATAGGCTCGTTAAGCAAGCGTTTCCAGTTGATCCGGAGCGACGACCAGTTATAATCGGAGTCCGAAAGCGCGGGTTTTACAGCTATAGGCTCTTTATATACTCTATCTATAGGAAGCGCAAAAAGCTCGTCTACCTGCACTGGATAGATCTCATTCACGCCGCGGTCTGATGACAACCCCACGCCCACAAAGATCGGGATGTTCGAGGTGTTTCGGACCGTGATGGTTGAGCGGAGAATGATCTGCTTGACATTGTCCAGATTGAGCTCAACCAGGCAGGCCAACCGGTTATGAACACCTTCAATAGCCGGCTGAATCAAGAACAATTCCTCGCCCTCGCCGATGAGCGAGATATTCTTGACAGGCTCGTACGGCGAGTCCACCAACTGCACAGAAATCGCGCTCTTTTGGTCGTTGGTGGACAACTTCTCACGGACCTCGGTCCAGGCCTCGAACTGCCACGGAACCGTCTGGTTCTGGCGGATCAATGTCAAGTTCTCGCGCGAGTTGTCGTCGGGGTTCGCGATCCAGATCTGGACGTCGTAGCCTGTCTGGTTCAAGATCACATAGGGCGACGTCGAACCCCGCGGGGTGATGTCTGCGTCAGAGGAGATCAAGGCCAGCATCTGGTGCAATAACGTGATGGTTCTTACAGATAAAGTTAGGTCAGCTACGTCTCTAGATAGAATGTCGATATTTAAACAGTCGTCGCCCTTGGCTTGTGGCTGCTTAGACACATGGAACCCAAAGTTCCACGGCTCAAGCAACGGTTCCCACGAGGACCGGGCGTAATTGAATACGTTGATGTACGACTCGATCTGGCACCCAATATCCAAGTTTGTGGACCAGTTTTCGGCGTGCAAAATGAACGGCCGTACATTCAAGTCGATCACCGGCAATTCGTGCACATCGCCAAGCAAAACAACCCGCAAACCCTCGCAGTCGGCGTTCAAGGCCTCGGCTTTTATGACGGCATTTGCTGCCGTCTTGTCGTTGCCTACAGAAAGCTGCGATTTCTTCGACAAGTCCGATGCAATGGAGGCCGCATAGAAGCTCTTGGAGAGCTTTTTACGGAACTCCTTAGTGAACACAGTGTATCCTGTGTCGGAGGTCTCGGGAGCTTGTAGAGCCCTGTTGACTCCGCTGTAGCCCGCCAATTCGTACACCTTGTTCATGATCCGGATGGCCAATCGGATGTCCGTCAAGGACAACCGCAACACCAAAGGGTCTACCGACACTTGAACGGAGCTGAGGAGTTTCTCAGGTGTCGATTCGCGGTCATCATACGCAAAAGAACACGAAAAATCGTCGAGAATCCGCAACCTGTTGTTCTCATAGTCATCAATATGACACAAAAACATTCCTACGTTGCTGGCAACTAAGGTGAATGTTGTTTGACTTGACATGAGTAGCTGTTCAAGCTTGAAAACAATGGCTTCGGAGGACGTGCTTGTGGGGTCCGCGAGGAGGATTACCGAGAAGTTGACGATGTTGACAGTGTAGGAGAACCGTCTTTGGGGAGTCTTCTCTTGAGGAGAGGCATCCTCAGGAGGACTTTCGTCTTCTTGAGGACTCTCAAGCGGATGATCCCCAGGACTATCATCCTGAGGACCCACCAAGGCCGCCTCATAGAACCCCTTCAACGCAAACAAATAATCCAACGCAAGAATCATCTTCGGACTGTCAATCGTCAACATAAACGTCAACCGTTTATCGTCAACATTTCCATCAGTATACGCCTTGCACATAAACTGGTAGTTATCATGATCAACCATTGGAATGATCTCGGTGAACTTGTTGTCCTTGCTTACACGTATATCTTCTACAGTAAACGAGCGGGAATAAAGACTCGACGCATAATGGCCATTCCGCTTCATCTCGAACGTGATCCCGATGTCCCTGGAGGAAAACTTCGAGAGCTTGTTGTTCTCGATGTCGGTGACGTTCTTGGTGTTATTGTAGATAGCTACGGCAAGTTCTGGCACCGTGAACTTGAAGTCGAGCCGGACAAGCTCTGGATCGAGTTCTCCAGGTAATACTCCACTATGGAAGAGATCCTTGGAGCCTACCTTGCTATGGGTGTCTACTGAGGGTGTTACAGTTAAAGAGGCCTTAATAGCCTCATCTTCAAGGGCCTTTAGAAGCGACTCCTCGCCATCGTACAGAAACACCGTCGGAACCGTGTTGACGAGTCTCTTGAGATAGCTGAGCTGTAACTCGGTGAGCTTCGCTTCGGTGCTGCTCATTTTGCCCACAATAATCGTGGCTGGGCGCGAGGTGTCGATGGAAGGGTCGGAATAGCCGTTATCTATGTCGAAATTGATATCCATGCCGTCAATGATGTTCAAGCTCTGCTTGACGCCATCAAAAAGGAACTCCGACGTGAGCTGTGTCGATGCCAATTGGCATACGATTTTCGAGAGAATACCGTTGTTTTCTGGGTTCTTTTTGAACAGGTTTTTGGCCGTAAACTCACCCAAATAAGCCGTCACGTTGTTACGCGACGCGACCTGCGGAAATACCACAATCGGCGTCTTGATGAGCACATTGTAGCACATTCTGTTCTCGTTGTTGATCACCTGCGCAGGACTCATCTTGTTGTAGTTCGAGTCACGTGCCGAGTCGTACAACAGCTTCATTTTCAAGAAGTTCATGAAATAGCCGAGGATCTTCTTCAAAGGTTCCTCAATGAAGTTCACCTTCATCGAGCCTGTCTTGAACTCCATGTACGAGTTGTTCAACCTCGTGTTGGTCGCCGGATCGAAGGTTTCGTACGTCAATTCCGCGAGATCTCCGCCCTCAATCGTGATGAGCTGGCGCAGAGCCGAGTCGCGTGGTGACCCTTCGTTCATTTCGTCGTGCAATGTCAAGTCACCGAGCTTGAAGCCGACTTTTAAGGTTTCCGGTAAAAGAACCACGTCTATGGTTCCCTGGCTCAACTGTAGCGTAGCCACCTTGATCTCCTCGTCAATCAACACCAACACGATCTTGTCGAGATTGATGATCACATTGATCATCTGCGGCGCAGTTGTCGTGTCCTCGTCGGTGTTGTGGCGAAGAGCGTCGGCTGGCGTGGCTTCCTGGTCGGGGTTCGTAAAAGTTGTCATTATATACGTATATACTGTCAATAAACTCTTTCTATTTATGATGGCCTTCACCGCCGAGATGTTGAGCTTCACGTCCTGGTCATGAAGCTCGATCTCGTCGCCATTTAGCTCGACAATCCGCAAACTTCGCTTGTATTTCACCTTCACCAAGTCCTCCTTGTTGCTCTCCTCATAGTCAAGCTTGTCGTTCTGCGTGAAGTTGTTCGACGAGAGGATCTTCTGGTACTCCTTGGACGTGAACAGTTCGACGTTGTCAATGACATTGACATCCGACAAAACGATGTCTACAAAGATGTCGTTGGCTGTTTTCTCGAAGTTCATCTCGAAGTTCTCGCAAACAAGGTCAATGATGGGCTCGGGAGGCACCAATGGTGACTGAACACACTTGTAGAGTGAGAGAATGAACACATTGACCTTGAAATTGAAGTCAAATTGATGTTGTTTCTCTTTGAGTGGGTTCTTTGTCTTGCTCCGCTTGTCAGAGACATGCTGTTTGTCCGCCGATAACGGAACGTCCTCCGAAAGAGAGTCAGAGTCAGAGTCAGAGAAGTACGAAAGGGCGTCGGTGAACTCCGCATCGCCGTCATTATTGCCAATCTCGTCGAGAAACGTGTCGTCGAGCTCGTCGAGCTCGCCAAGCTCGTCGTCCTCGTCCTCTCCCGGCTGGAGACTGTCAAAATCAGGGAAGATCTTGTCAATCAAGAGCATGATGATCTTGTACTGGTAGTCCGACATCCGTGCCTTGAAGCTTGGCACGTCTCCGGACACCTTGATTCGTGGAATTGTATATACTTGCGGAAGAATAGATATCTGTACTAAAAAGTTGGTGTTCATGTTGTTAAGAATAAGTGCGGGCGGAAGCTCACTGTTGCCGCTGACATTGCTGTCGTCATGGAGCTGCTCGATCGTCGACTTGATTGTCGGACCAATCAAAAACTGCGTCTCCTGGAACTGGAGCGAGAATTTATCGTACATCAACGCTGTGAGCCGCGACCAATCGTCGTCGCTGAACTCGAGTGACGGCTTCGACTTCAACTCCTCCGCCTGTGCCTTATCAACAAGGTCGCTGATCACACTGATGTGCCCGGCATCGATTATTCCACATGGAGACTGCCAGTCTTTGGCGTCCAACGGAATAATGATCAACGGAGCCTGCAAATCAAGCTGCATGTTGATCGTTTTGTGCTCTTCAAGCGCATACTTGAGCCCCATCTTCGTCTGGTTTGTCAACCCTTCAACAGTCGACTCTGCGGCGTTGATAATCGCACTTATCGTGCCTAAATGCTCTTTTGGCGGCGAAAAGAACCGGAAAACCTTCTCTAAAAACGCTATGTTCCAGAAAATCGTCATGCTGTTCATCTTTGCCGTCAATTTCGAGTCCGCAGACTCGTCTAATGGGTTCGATTCGAACTCTATCTGGAAAAAAGGGTCTTTTTCTTTGCTGGACTCCTCGTTTTCCTTGCTACTGTCGCCGTTCTTGTGCATGTTATCGTGCAACGGCTTGATGCTTACAATGTGCTTATATAATGAGTACTCGTTGTTGCTGTCTTCAACTTTAAACTCCTGTAACGTGAACTTAGTAAGAACAGAACTCGGCCGTTCAAAGAGCTCAAAATTACATCCTTCCCACATGATCTCAGCAAGACTAACGGTCTTGTTCGTGATCGTGAACGACCCCTTCTCAAGCGACGCAAAGAGCTTGAGCTTCACCCGGTCTTTCGGTATATCTATCGCTTCGTTGATCGCATTCGTCTCATCAAACTCTATTGCATCAAACAACTCCTTGCGCTGCTCCTCCGTCACCACCAACTCGTTCCGCGTGTCTACTTTCGCATCGGTTGCGGCGGCCGTCGCAGTATCCTCCGCAGGCTTCCCCCACCAGCCACTGAACCAGCCACCAGTAGCCACATTGTTAGGAGCCACTATGTCTGTGGCGGTGCCCGAGGCCGCGTCCTCCTGTTTCTCGGCGTCCTCGGCTGGCTGCGTCTCGCCTGCGCTCTGCTCACTTTGGCGCTCCTTGAGCTTCTGGATGCGCTCCTTACGGTACTCGGCTCTTGCGAGCGATCTGTAGAATTTGATGCTTTCGTAGACAATCTTGTCTTCAAGAGCAGCGATATCAGCAGCTATTTGCACCGGAATTGGCTCGTTGTTCACCTCACACTCCATTTTGGCCTTGTAGGCCTTGATGTAGGCCTTTCGGTCGTCTCTGCGCTCTTTCATGTACTCCCAGGTCCATCTGTAGTTCTTCTCGTGGATCTCGTTAAGGACAGCCTTGGCTGCGTACTGAAACCAGAGACGCGGATTGTCCGAGGGCTTGATGGACTTATCGGGGCGAAACTTCTTGAATTTGTACGTTTTAAGGAAAAATCTGTAGTTAGAAGCGGTATTTAAGATGTCTCTGTACTGATCAGAGTCGAGATTTACTGCGAATTCCTGGAAGAAGAGGTCAGCCAACACATGGGGGTCGGTTTCCGTCGAGCCAAGCTTGTTGACAGTGATTTTGCCGGTTCCTGTGACTGGTTTCAAAAGGAAGTGGTGGTTTCTGAAGATTTGGGCCTCCGACTCCTCTTTAGCGATCAACTGGCGAAACTTCTCAAGCAATTCGTCCTCGGTGAGCAACTTGCCGTCGATTTCCGAGTGGAGAATCGTGGATGAGCTGCTATTCATGTAGCAACTGAGGGACTTTAAGGAAAGTAGCTTACGAGCAAAGGTGTTTGTAAGAGAAACAAAGCTGGGCATCCACGAGCCGTCTGTCGAAACAGCAGAAAGCTCGTCCAATGTCACGCCTAATGAGTACGGAATACGGGTAAATACAGACGCGTCCTCGTATCTTATATGGATATTTTTAATGGTTATCTGGAGATTGTCAACGATTTTTGTTAACAAACTCTCGGTGAAACTCTCTCTACGCTTCGACTGTTCGTCATTGGTTTGCGAATCGGCATTGTTTGCCATGTTGAGCTTGTTGCTCTCGATCAAGTCCAAGTCTTGGAGCTTCTTCTTCTTGATCAGAAGCTCTCTTTCCCTGACCTTGTCCTCATCATACTCGTCCACCAAGAGCGGAGAGGCCAACAAATACACATCATCAATGGATATCTTGACAGGCTTGCCTCGGAGGTTTGCCCAGGGAATCTGGAGCGTTAACTGGCCCAAATGGCCGTATTTAACATCTATAGGCAACTCTAACTTGTCCAACGAATCCTTTCTCAACTTGAGGTTTTTCAAGGTGACATCACCGGACCAAATGGCGATGTTTAATTGAGCGGGGTCGAAGTTCTCGACGTAATTGCCCTGGTAGGGAGGTTAGTATTGGCTGTTGCGACAGGAGGCTGATTATGCAGTGCTATACTTACGAGAATCCGGTTTAGTAACCCTGCCACTAGGGACTCAAGCATTGTCGTGACTGCCTGGAGGGTGAATTGTGCTGGTTATTGGTTATAGGCAGGCGTTTTATGGGCTTTTGTTGACTTTTTGATCGGACATATAGAAGATCTAGATCCAGATCAAGTGAGATTTGTATATTTCCATTTTTGGCTATCGACATATTTAATTAGGATTTTTGCGTAGTTGGTTGCTGTGGTGTGCGTGGGCTGCTATGGGGACTCCGTAGATTTTCTTGGGTCATAAAGCTGTGGACATAAAGATGTGGACATAAAGATGTGGATATAAAGATATGCTGAGGGTGACAAGGGGAAAGGTATACAACCTGCAGATTTGTCCAATATGATATGGCTGTGTGTGAAAGGCAATATCTTAAGAAAATTCTCAACATCGGCTTTCTTGAACAGTCCCAGCCATTTGAAAATTGCGTTCTTTGGCTCTGATCAGTTCAGCATTGCCAGTTTGAACTCATTGATACAGCTCCAGCTGCGAAAGCCACAGCTAATCGCCCAAATAGATCTCATTGCACGCCATCCAAAAAGATCCGGACGAAATCTTGTGAATTTGGTCGACGTTCCCATTGCCGAAACTGCCCGCAACCATAATCTCGAAATCATTAGGGCCGAGCTGAAGACCGAGATCAATAATCTTATTCCTAGCAACTACGATCTAGCCATCGCCGTTTCCTATGGGAAATTAATCCCCAGAGAGTTTATCAACAGTCTTGGGATTTGCGGATTAAACGTCCATCCATCATTTCTTCCTAAGTATTCCGGCACTTCTCCCATTCAATATGCCTTACTAAATAACGACCCAGTAACCGGTGTTACCGTACAGACATTGCATCCAACCAAATTCGACCGTGGAGAAATAGTAGGCCGTTCACACAGCGTGGAAATTCCCGAGGATGAGCTGCTTGTGAGTCTCAGAGACAAGCTTGCTGTTGTTGGTGGTGATCTCCTAAGTAAGGTAGTCGAAGCCGGAGATTTTCATGCGTTGCAGCCTCAATCAGACGAACAAAAATACGAGTATAGCTACTGTAAAAAAATCACCAGTCCAATGAAACAGATAGATTGGACGTCCATGCTGACGTTTCAGATATACAGAAGAAGTAATGTCTTTGGAAGTCTTTATAGTTACAAACGGTGTATGGTCAAAGATAAGAAAGCGGATAATGGCCAGAGAGAGTCGTATAAAAGGGTGCTTCTTAAGGATATCGCTCAGGGTAAAAACACCGCAAATGTTTTTGATGAATCAAGCATTCCAGGTGATTTTTGTCTCGATGATGAAGGAAAGAAATTACTTATAAAGACAGTCGATGGACATGTTACTTGCGATGCCTTACAATTAGAATGCGAGAAGGTAGAAGAGCCAGCAATTTTTGTAAAGAAGTTGAAGAAGAGAACGAAGATTGTGAATGAAGATCGATTTTGTTTTCTTATTAATGATAAGGTTACAAACTGAACATTGTTTTGAATATTGCAGTAAGTAAGAAATGAGTAAGTAATAGGGAAGTCAAAAGCCATGTCTTGTATATTTTCTGAATACTGTAAGTGCCATTGTTCATTCAATAGGTATTCTAAAATTCCCAAAAAGTGTCTAATGCTGTAGTTTAGAGCTTTAGATAAAAATTTCTATAATTTTACCTACTGTTACTACTACTATTACCATAATTATCACACTTGATATAGCTACGATATGCATGTTAAATCCCAAAATTCCGATTCGGAAATGCAATGCATCGCGGCCTTTGAAAAATTTTTCCGTGCTTTGAATTGCGGAGATGACCCAAAAATATAAAAAGTCCAGATACGGCTGGATGATTAGGACTTAAAGATATCTTCAGCAAATACATAGTAGCTGTTAAACACAGTAGCTACTAAATATAGTGGCTCTCAAACACAGTACTTATCATATGCCACAATGGCTGGAAAGGAGTTATTCTTAAAAAGAGTGTTCTATGATTTCCATCCTATGTGGTTTGTAACCACTATGGGAACCGGAATATCTTCGTTAGTTCTTCATCAATTCCCATACCCTGCAGAGTGGCTCAAAGTCTGTAGTTACATCATGTTCGGTATATGTTTGTTCCTTTTCATATTTCTCAATATCATCTGCATTGTGTCAATATATCTTTACCCTCGGTATAAACTCAGAACCATGTTTCTCACCGTGGAACAGTCGGTGTTTTGGGGGTGCTATTCTATGGGATACTCGTCAATAATTTCATATGTGCACTTGATAACCAGTGGATCAAGATGGGTCACGGCTATCTTTGTTCTTTGGATAATTGGCTTGACTATATCGTTTGCATGTGCTTGGGGAGTCACGTTTCTTTTACACTGGAAGGTAGCCATCTCGCCAGAGAAGATTCATGTTTCGATTCTTTTGCCGGTTGTTGCCCAAAACGTTATTGCTGCAGTGGGGGGTACAATGTACCCCAACATACATGACAATTTACGGCTTTTCAACATTGTTATGACGTTTATCTGCTGGAGTAACGGAATTGCATTAACTGGTTGGGTGTTAGGTGTGTATTTCTGGAGATTATATGTTTACAAATTAGCCTCAAATAGCAACGATGGGTTTGCAGCTTTCTTACCTATCGGTGCGTTTGGACAGGGTGCATATGGTGTCATGTTAATATGCAATAATTTCAGAGACTATCTACAGAAAGTGAACCCGGATTTTCTCAACATTGGTAACCCTGAAGGAATGAGTATTGTGAATAACAACTATTTAGTTGGAGAGGCTGTAAAATATCTCGGCTTGTTCACGGGATTGTTCCTTGTGGGGAATGGGTTTTTCTTTACCGTGAATGCAGTACTTTCCCTTTTAGCTTCAGGCTCAAACGGGTTTGCAAAAAGCTGGTGGTCGTGTACTTTCCCGCTTGGAACCATGGCGTTATCTACACATGAGCTCTACATTTTATTTGATTTGAAAGCTTTTAGGATAATTTCTGTCATCTACTCGACTATTTTGGTGATTATTACGATAATCTGTTTAGTGGGATCGCTAGTTTATGAGTTTCCCCATGAGATATACAAGCCTACCGAGGAGAAGAAGTTGCCGCTCTAGATTTTTGTTTCTTCTCTACTTTTGCTCACATTCATAGTTATTTATTCATAGTTTTTTAATCAAATTGTCGTCATTATAGAATTTTGTACCTATCTACCTCATAAGACTTTGAAGAGTTGCAAAGTAAAACACCATGCAATATGCCATGCAAAGGTATGCAGAATAGATTTCTAATAAAAGTATCTTGATATATCTTGCAGCAATATGCATGCGTCAATCATTGCAGCTTTCGGGTATGTGGCGCGGCTTCCTCTTGTGCTACGTAACTACGCTTATGTTCATAATAATAAGAACGTATAAAGAAGCCATATATAGATAAAATCTAGAAAAAGAAACATAATAACTAACAAAGGAAGTAATTGATAAGAAAAGAGCTAGAATATAATTTTCCGATACTCTCAACAAGCTTTGCAACATGTTTCATTCATTATCATAATCTACCAATCAAATAACAAATCTGTAGTGAGGATCACAATTCCATTTCTCCGCAAGTGCTGTAGTTCTAGTACCGACATGAACTCCCTCAGATGCCAAATCTTCTTCACTGGCCTCCTCGAATTTTTTGTTTCTCCAAACCAAGTAAAATCTCAACACAATACAACTGGCCAACGATAATCCAACGAAAACTATATTGCAGATCATGGCCATTCTGTATTTTGGACCGTCCTTGGAAGGATAGAAGTAAGATGCGTAAGTCGATGCAGCGTTAGCGAAAGCATTGATGAAGGCAATTGAGGCAGCTCTCTTCGGAGCGGGTCTAGGGATACAATCTGCAACCCACGAGAGAATGGTGGTGAATGCACCGTAGATCCCTAACATGAGGAACATAGAAGTGTATCTGACTGCGATCTGCATACTGGAGACTGCCATGATGAAACCCACAAGGGCAACAAGGAACGAGACGATGATGTGCCAGAATCTTTCCCCCTTCCAATCGGAATGAACACTGACTGCACAGGAGAAAATAGCGGAGAAGAACCAAGGTGGGGCTGTCAACAATAAGGTTTTAGTTCTTCCATATCCTAAAGTACCAATTATTGTAGGGAAATATGCATTGACACTGGCACTTGTACAGAGACCCAATTGTTGGAGCCATAAAAGATACATTGCAGGATCTTTGAAAGCCATCTTCAACCCTTCCATGGCAGTAACGTTATTGGTATCTTCTTCATTTGCATCCTCAATAAGTCTCAATTGAGCCAATGCCTTTTCTTCTTCGTTGAAGAACCGAGTGTTGGATGGATAATCTGGTAAAATAAACATTGCCATAAGAGCCACAGGCACAGTGATTGTTCCTTCGATGATAAAAAGCCATCTCCATGCAGCAATTCCCATATTGTCATGTTCAAACCGTTTTAAGATTCTTTGCCCGATTAATGCACCAAATGCACCCGACATCTGTGATGCAGTGTACATGATGGCTATTCTGGTTGCCAACTCTTTCTTGGTGTAAAAAGAACTTAAAAGATACACAGCACCTGCAAAGAAAGGGGCCTCAACAACCCCTAACACAAGTCTGATTCCAACAAATCCCCCGTAGTTTTGAACAGCACCCGTACAAGCAGACACAGCACCCCAAGTGGCCATCACCAAGGGCAAGAAAATGGAGGGTCTGACCCGCCCAAGAATAAGGTTTGCTGGGATTTGAGTGATGACATACCCAACGAAGAAAATAGCAATCACCGTGTTGTACTCGTTTCCTTTCAACCCAGTGTCTTTCTCAAGAGTACCGAGTCTGGCTGTAGAGATATTGGTCCGGTCGAGGTAGTTCAAGATGTAGATAACCATCAATGTAGGTAGCAAATGCAAATCGATTTTTCTAAGAAGTTTTTTCTCTTTAGCTATACGATCACTACCAACAATACGCTTGAATTCTATCACACGCTCACTGGCATGGATACCGTACTTCTCTCCCTCATCGAGTGCAGTGTCTGAATCTTTGTAGAGATTTTTGGCATCATCATCGACGTCCTCAATGTATTTGAGACTTTCTTTGTCTGTGTTCTCTTTACTCATAACGTATAATGTAGTGAGTATGTAATGTTTTAATACACATGTCCTTACAGTTCTCCCTACAATATAATCTCCGAAATTCTCTGGATTTACTGGACTTTAATACAAATCCCTTAGAGATATACAGAAACCAGAACAAGCAAACACTAATTGGGAAGAATGATGCTTGTTTCCCCCTCAATGGATAATGGATGCTGGAGCAAGATACAAATCACTTATCAGACCAATCCATGATCTACCAACAAGCGGACACTGAAATTCCAAAAATAAAAACAAACAATTGATGTAATCCATTAGATAAAGCCTATCGCAGCCAGCATATGTATAAATCGCATGTTGGAATCCAAGATCTGTTCCCCACAAAAAAACGGTGTTTTTTTTTGTTTTAGTTTGTTGTGAGAAAGCAAAAACAGCCGAAAAAACCTCATCCCCATCTGTCAAACGGGCCAGATAATTAAGTAGCTAATTACAAGCCACTCACTGTTTTGCGCATCTGCCAGCAAATCTGTCAAAAATGGGGTCTCAGGAGGGGTACTTTTGAATTTTTTTGCTAGGAAGATATATGGATTCCATGATGTCATGCTGTTTGATGCAGAGACATTCTTCACCCTCAAATTCCGCTCTGTATACGTATTTCCATTTCTTGGAAGGTTGCATTATTATGGTTTCTGAAGATGGTCCATCGTGTATTTCTTCCTGGTGAGGCCTGTGTTTTGATTGTATTCTAAATAGTAGGCAATTACAATATAGAGTTATATTTGTGACTGATAACGTTTTCATAATAAGGAGATATATTAGTACGTCATTAATAACAATCTGAACAAGTATCTGCACATCTACTGCGGTTAGTACATAATTCTTTCATCCGCATGGGCGGCAATGCTTCTCGCTTGCATACATTCACAATATCCATACTTCTTGCCCGCATGACCATCTAGTATGTCACAGTGATACTCTTCACTTGTGTGTAGGCAAGTAACCCATATTCCCCAAGTTCTCTCCCAAATCCACTAGATTTCATTCCCCCAAATGGGACTGCACAATCGCAATCGTTACTTGAATTGATCCAAATAGTTCCCGAATCCAAATCGCTAGCCAATTGATGAGCCTTGCTGATATTTTCAGTGAAAATTGCCCCTCCCAATCCATACTCAGTATCGTTAGCGAGATCAATTGCTTCTTCCTCTGTGGAAAACTCAACAACGGTGACCACTGGGCCGAAAATTTCCTCTTTGAACACTGTCATTTCCCGTGTCACATCGCTGATGATAGTTGGCTCAACATAGTAACCTTCAGGTAAATGTGGAGGTTTCTGGCCTCCTGTAACAATTTTTCCTCCTTCCTTTTTCGCAATCTCGATATATTTCAAGATCTGTTCCTGTTGTCTCTGGGAAATTTGAGGCCCAATAAATGTTACCTCTGAATCAGTTACCTTAGCCTCATCGGTTTCGTCTTTGAAAGGGTCACCGCATTTGTAGTGTTCCTCAGTGTATTTCTTGAACTTTTCAAGGAACTCCTCCTTGATAGATTTATCAATAATGATTCTGGATGTAGCCGAACAAACCTGGCCACTGTTGAAGAAGATCCCCAAAGCACACCATTCAACAACCTTATCCAAATCAGCATCCTTCAATACAATGGCCGGAGACTTACCGCCAGTTTCCATGGTAACAGGCTTTAAGTTGCTTCCTGCATACTGCTGGATCAATTTTCCGACCTTGGTTGATCCGGTGAATGCAACCTTGTCTACCAAGGGATGACTAGCCAACGCTTTACCTGTGGTGACGCCCTCTCCTGTAAGAATATTTACCACTCCTGCAGGAAATCCTGCGTCCTTGAAATATTTTCCGAGAACAAGCGCGGATAATGGGGTTAATTCCGATGTTTTCAACACGCAGCAATTTCCTGCAGCTAAAGCAGGGGCCAATTTCCACCCAAGCATATCTAACGGATAATTCCATGGAATAATCTGGCCGGCAACACCCAATGGCTCGTGGACGGTGTAACTCAAATGGTTGGAGTCCATTGGAATCGTTTTTCCGTGGATTTTGTCAGCCCATCCTGCGTAGTATCTGAAAGTTTCAATCACATTGTTAACATCAAATAATGCATTGCTGAACTTAGGTTTACCTGAATCGTAGGCCTCAATGCTAGAAATAATATACTTGTCTCTTTCCAACAATTCTACAAGCTTGAGCATCAAGTTTCCACGCTCCTTTGGCTTGAACTTTTTCCATGTCTTTTTAAAAGTCTGTTTAGCTATCTTGACTGCATAATCAACATCTTTCTCGTTAGAGCAGTAGATCTCGGCATTTACAGCGCCGGTAGTGGGGTTAATAGATTTAATTGTAGCTCCATCAATCGAAGGAACAAACTCGTTGTTTATGAACAATCCGGTTGGTTGCTGATATTTCGTACCGTCCGGTAACGTAATGTCGATAAATTTGGGAAGGGGTGTCATTATTGTTGGTTGTGCTGTGATTCAGTGTGCTTATTTGGATATACTTGCTTACAAAAACAGATCCTTATTTTATATTTCTAAGAATTGATCCTCTTTTTATACATAAAGGCAGATTTATAGTGGTTATCTCCATCCTGATGGTCTTGTCATCCCTGATTATTGTGTAAATCTCTACGATTTTCCTCGCTGAAGAGATAACATTCTTGATCCGCACCAATCTCCGCATCTGGAGCCAGTGTGCGATTATTGCTAACAGAAAGGATGGTCCCCGAGCATCGGTTTCCAAGCGCCCGACTTCCCGATCAAGCAATATTTTCGGGAATGATAAAAAACAGCCTGGCGAAATTACAGTCTGGCGAAATTACAACCTGGCGATAACGACGGGGGGTACCTTAATAGAGATTGATATATTGAACTTAGAAACTTGATTAGTAATTACTTGATCTAGAATATAATATATTGTATTCTTGAATATATATCTTTGTAACTATTATACTATAAACAGCTTGTTAAATTAACTTAGAGAAGTGTCTCCCCTAATGCACATCTGGCAACTGAACAGCCCGCAGAAACTGTATCAAGCACGTGTAAATCATGTGCAGCCAAATCTGGGTTGACTTCAACCACATCTAAAGCAGACAACAATCCTGTAGCCGCGACCTCTTCAGCAATAAAAAGACCCTCTCTCAAGGTCAACCCTCCTCTGACAGGGGTTCCTGTAGCTGGAACGTATAATGGATCAATGGCATCGACATCGTAACTCAAATGGATTGGAGAATCACGCTTAGGATTAATTTTGTCCAAAGCCATTTCAATCACCTTTGAGATTCCGTACTTATCGACATGATACATAGAGAAAGCAGCAATTCCGTTCTCTTTCAAGATTTTACGTTCAGGAAGATCAACATCTCTAAGACCAATATAGGCGATTTTTTTTGGGCTGAGGCATGTAGGCACCCATTTCAAGGCTTCTGGATAGGCGTCCTTTTCCAATCCCAAAAGGAAAGCAACAGGACATCCATGCAAGTTTCCCGATTCAGTAGTTTTCACAGTGTTTACGTCAGCATGGGCATCGATCCAAAGGAGACACGAGTCTGGATACTTGTCAAAAGATCCGGCCACAGTGCCAATAGCAATCGAGTGGTCTCCACCGATAGTCACCGGAATATTACCAGCATGGATGGTTTTCTTGACAGTTTCGTAGATTTTTTTGCAGGCATTACCGACCATCTTTGGTCTTTTACAGCTGCCTTCAACATCAGTAATGTCAGCTTTCTGGGCATCTAAATCTTCTCCAGCAAGTGGGTCCTCAGTAGAGACTGTCCACCCAATGGCTTCGATATCTTTTTTGATTCCGTGTTTCAACAAATATTCAGGTCCATTTTCAACGCCATCTTTTCCTTGGCCTCCGTTAAATGGAGCGAGGATGAGTGAAACGTTGCCACTTTTAGCGAATTCGTATGTGCTTGGGGACATTTTTATTATTAGCTATGATTAATATAAGCGAAAGATTAATACCGAGAAATTATGTCAAAGTGAAAAATGTATGTTTTTCAACGTTGATGGGGATATGTGTAAGCGAGAACGGTGTTTCGGGTCTACAGATTACAATAGAAGAAGCTACAAGCCCAAAAAGATGAACAAAAACATGCTCGTTGAGCGGGAAAAAGTGGGAACCAACCTAGGCTTTATATATTCAAACATCTCGCTAAGTCAGTAACTTAGGGGAAATACTCAACTACCAACCACAAGAGCCTTTTTCACTCTAACGATGATGCCTCAGTTTTTGTCGATATTTTTCCTGGCCTCGCTTTCTCAGTAACTTAGGGGAAGGCTGGGCCTGCAGGGCCGGGCAACCCCCTCCTAGCACCCGCCTGGAAGTCGGAAGTCGGAGCTACTGAAAAAATTTCAGTGTGCCAGTTTCAGAGGCTGGTTGGGTGGGCAGGGAAACGTTCCAGGATGTTTGTGTGGCCATTTGCTTGCAATGTCGGAAGGGATCTGTTCATAAGTTGCTAGACGCGCTTCAGAAACCGCCCAGGAGCATCCTTAATAGCAGGACTAACAGAAAGGTCATTCGAAGCAATTTGCTTCTCTTGGCAGGAAGCATATGGTTCCCCTCAGCGGCATGCGGTATTTTGTGATGTTTGTGAGATGTTTGTGCGATGATTGTGAGACATGCGTGTCTGTCTCTAATAGCAGTTAGTCAAAACCCCTCGCAATTTTCCTTTAGTACCGTGAATATGGTACAATCACTCTTTTGCGTGCAATTAGCAACAAGTGTCTATATTTTCTTTTTGTCCATCTTTTCGCTGTCTAAACACATCTCATCTTCTGGCTTTAATGATCGAGAGATGTCGCAGCAACATCTATCCCACAGACGATTGCTTCACCAACCAAGATCGAATTTCGGTGTTTTACAACAGCTGTTTATCAGTATCCACAATGTCAGAGTTCCAACGAGATCTCTTCAAGAAGAAAATTCTTGCTGCTGAAAGAGCGATGGGGTTCCAGTATGGCAAGGAAGATGAAGAGGAAGAGGAAAACGATGTCATAACTCCATTAGGAACCAGCATGCCAAAAGCTCCTGCACGGCCTCGATTTGTAAAGCCTGCAGGACGCGACATCACACCCAAAAAATGGGACCTCTTTTTTGAACATCGCGAGATTTTTACCAGAGAAAAAACTGGAGACGACTTTCAGGTGTACTACACGTTGCCTAAAAACGCAGACTCCCCACTCTTTGTTTTCCATCACGGGGCGGGTTCCTCAGGCTTGACGTTTTCGTATCTATGTAAAAAAATAACCGAGCATCTTTCGAGCCAGCACCCAGACGGATCGGTCAATGCCGGATTTTTGGTCTTCGATTCCAGAGGCCATGGAAATACACTGGTCAAAGAAAATCCAACCGATTTCTCCATAGAACTTCTATGTCTGGATTTTGAATTTGTTCTTACAAAATATCTCTACGAAAAAGACCCGCTTTTCAAAGAAAAGGTCCTTTTGAAGGAGTCTGGAGATACTTCTGTAGTGTTGCCGCCAGTCATATTTATAGGCCATAGTTTGGGCGGTTCTGTGCTAACCAAGTCCTTACATAACGGGCATCTAAAGAAATTAACCGACGCAAATATCGTGAAAGGCTTAGTAATGCTCGATATCGTAGAGGATACTGCCGTAGAATCGTTGCATCACATGAATAAGTTCTTGAGCTCGCGACCAAAAGGCTTTGACTCGCTAAAACGTGCCATTGAATGGCACATTAAATCTAACTTTCTCCATAACAGAGAATCTGCAGCTATATCTGTACCCGCTCTATTACGTGAGCAGGAATCCGGGTCTTCTGGTCCTTTTAAGTATCAGTGGATTACCGATTTATACGCCACAGAACCGTACTGGTCTGGGTGGTTCACTGATCTTTCCAACGGGTTTGTCACGGCACCAGTGCAGTCCAAATTGCTCATATTGGCTGGAAACGATTCTCTTGACAAGAACTTGATGATTGGCCAAATGCAAGGAAAGTTCCAGTTGATCGTGTTTTTGGAAAGCGGGCATTTCTTGCACGAGGACCTTCCCGATAAGACCGCTATTAGTATTATTGATTTCTGGAAGCGGAACTTCTATAAAAAGCAGGCCAACATTCCAATATTGTGGGGACATCTAAGAACCTAATTATGCTGCCATCGCTACGAAATATTCTTGCATAATCCATTGTTTTCAATGCATTGCATATGTAAGGAACCATACATAACGTATATCTTAATGCTATGATACTTCTTATAAAAATATACTCAAGCAACCATCCTTGACCGAAAAGAACGTCTTGATGGATGATGCCGTGAACCCAACACTCCTAGGTATGGGGATTCGCAGGTATTCAGTCGCCGTTTTGTAGTCGTTATTTAAATTCTTAATAAGTACATCATGGTTTTTCGAGTCGACTCGCACTTCATAGTCTTTTCCGTCCTTTAATGCTGACGTGACTGTGATCAATAACGTATACTTTTCAGGGTTTTTCAAAAATGTAAATTGCGACTTGAGGTTCAAAGGCTTCTTGTTGCTGATCACAGTATTCTTCGTGGCCTTACTTGAAGGTTCTACAGAATTTACTGCGTCAAGAGGTTTTTTCTTTTGATAAGTATCATCATCGAGAACCTCAATTAATGGCTTTGCACCATTACTAGGCGTCCGGTCTGGAAACAAGCTTATCTTTTCATCATCATCATCATCATCAGTTTCTTTTGAGTTCTTAATAGAGTCAACCAATAGCAAATGATCTTGGTTTTCAACAAGCTTTTCTAGTTCTTTTCTACGATTTGTAGAGCAGCTTTTCTCTATATCCTCCTTCAACACCTCCAAAGGAGTCAAATCACCTTTATAGCTGAGTTTAGGGAACTTCAATGCATCTCTATCCAAAGTAATACCAACTCTCATTTCAACAGCCTCCAAACACCATTCTGTAACTATATCTTTTAAATCGGGATTCAATTGTACCCATGTCATGCACCTAGTATTAATGAAGCAGTCAAATACATAGGATAGCTGCTGCTTTTTGTCGGTATCTATTCTTTCTTCGGACGTAATTATTGGAATCTCCCATTCATTGTTTGCAATTAATTGGTACACAATCTCTGGTCTAAACAGGTCATTGTGGTTGTCAGGTAGCGGTACCTCTTTATGGCTGCATATGTTTATGAAAACCTTTTTTCCTAATTGAATGGAGGGGTCTTTTGATTCCAGAACCCTCGTCTTAGCAACGAATCCCGATACAGGTGTGAGCACTAGTTTTTGGTCAGGTGTTACTTCCTCTCTTATGAATGCCATGATATAACAGTCGTGGGGTTATCTTGGTCTTCCCTGATTGTGATGCCCAAGAATGAATATTTCATGATGGAAACCATTTGGACAGTGATATTGGATTTCAAAGTTGTGCAATGGCTCGTAACCACTTCCTACTTAACGTCGCAACTTTACCGTTACTACATGACTACTACATGACTACACAATATGTGAATTCAACATGCATGTACACTTATTAGCATAATTATCACTAAGCTCTCTATTAAGTGTGTCTATTAATTAGCAATACCTGTCTTATATAATCAGCAATATCTATCAATAACCAATGCCCATAATCTACTCATCGTTGTCGAGAACTGGCAAAAACACAAGATTTTGTCTATCGGCAACGTATTCTGAGTCAAAATGGCCCAATTCCGATTCTATATCATCACTATGAAGACCTTTGATCTTGTCAATCTCCATTGAGGAGTAATTCACTCTAGCTCTTCCAATTTTCTTCAAAGGTTGAGTCTTATCAAGCTTTTTGTCTTTATCTGCGGTTCCTACCCATAGCACCACACATTGATCTTGATGGAACGATCCTTGCACCTCAAGGATACCTGCAGGCAACAAACCAGCCCTGTTTCTTCTTGTGAGAGCTTTGAATGCACCCTGATCGATTATGATTGACCCGTACGTTTTAAGCCCGTAGAGTAGCCATAATTCCCTGTTTCTTACATGCTTATTGCGCAGCCCAAGAAATCTCGTGTGCAATGGTGTGTGGGTTTCCTGTAAGCGTTGTAACTCCTCCTGTTGAGCAGCAAGGAATGTTTTCTCATGATGTTCGTCAAGGCTAGCAATTTGATCGCTGCTGTTGTTGCAGGTGTTTGCAACCGACGAGCAAGAGGAGGAAGAAGGTCTAGACTCATCATGTTCCTGAACATAGCGGAGAATTCCACTGATGTTTCCTGGGACAGAGCTTTTAGTTATAATAGTGGTTACCCCAGCATCAGTAGCAATTTCTCCGGCAGTAATCTTTGTAGTCATACCTCCAGTACCAATATCACTTCCAGCCGATGTTTTCACCTTTAGACTCATCATGTCTTCGACTACAAAAACAGGACTAGCATCAGGGTTAGTCCGAGGATTATCAGTATATACACAATCTACATCAGTAAGAAGAAAGAGATAGTCAGCGCTGATCATTGCAGCAGTAATGGCAGAAAGAGTATCGTTGTCTCCGAATTTAATTTCGCTGACCGATAATGTGTCGTTTTCATTGACAATAGGAATGATTCCCATATCCAACAACTCGTTAATGGTGTTTTTTGCGTTCTTGAACCGCGACCAGTCATTAATATCACTTTTTGTAAGCAATATCTGTCCAATAGTTTGGTCTAGGAGTGAAAACAAATCATCCCACAACGCAATCAAACGACCCTGACCAACTGAGGCCAAAGCCTGTTTTTTCGAGAGCTTTTTGGGCTTGGTCTTCCATCCAACGGTTCTGAGACCAATTGCAATGGCTCCCGAGGAAACAATAACGATCCTGTGACCCTGTCTTCTGAGCTTGACCAACGTTTCAACAATCATTGCCATGGTAGCAACGCGAGGCTCCCTGGTATTTTCGTCAACGATCGAGGAACTACCGAGCTTGACCACGATGGTCAAAGGTTTTACAGTTTTGTCGTCCATGTTTGCGAGTACTTGATATGATTGATTTGAGGTCGGTATTAATGATTTATTTGGACGCTATGATGCGGTATTAAATATTTGTCGGACGTAATGATCTGGTATTAATATAGATTTGCCGGGGACTTAAATACCGATTTTGTCTTGGACGTAATGATCTGATCCTGGATGTGATGTTTTGGTATTAAACACCAATTTGATCATGAAAATAGTATTGTTACGTTAAAGACAAACCCGCTCTCGAAGGTGATTTTTTAATGATCCTCTGTTACTAAATGCTCCTTCCGTCTTGTGGTAATGATCATCACTGTATGACTATTAAAATTATTCCCTTTCCTGGATAAGCCTAAACATCCGTACATAATTTCCATGTACACTGCATTCCAATATGCAACCGTATATATGGTATATACATATCACGTAGATGCCCACATACCCACAGGGACAGCCATAACACGCAGTTGGTAACCATAGGATTCAGGACTTTCCCCATGGGTAATCAGGTCTTGTAACTATATTGCTATTGCAATAGGCATACTAATACATCAATATGCCTCTTTTTCTTTCTTTTGACCTCGCTGGGCTCGTGTCTCTGTGATTGGCTTCTATACTTTAACTAAAATTAACTTAAAATAGAACATATACCGTTTTCAATGTTATATTTATATTAACGCCTAAGAAGCATCCAATGACTGCTGCTCAACATGGTGCAAATTTGATGACCTTGGTAAGTGAAATACTGTCAAGACAGAATTAGTGAATACACACGTGATATATAAACATCCGTACATACCATCCACCATCACTCATCTTTAAAATAAAATATCGATAAGAACATAATGAGTTACAGGCATGTACCCTGCTCAACTTGTAGATCAACAGCAATTACAAGCAGAAAACATGGTTCACTACATAACACTTGCCACGTGCAACTTAAACCAATGGGCGCTAGATTTTGAGGGCAATCGCGACCGAATTGTTGAAAGTATTCGTATTGCCAAAGAGCGTGGAGCTCGTTTGAGGGTAGGCCCGGAACTCGAGATCACCGGATATGGATGTCTCGACCATTTCCTCGAGAATGATGTCTTTTTACACTCGTGGGAGATGCTTGCGACAATTCTTCAAAACAAAGAATGTTACGACATCTTATTGGATATCGGAATGCCGATAATCCACAGAAATGTCCGGTACAATTGCCGTGTTTTGGCTCATAACGGAAAGATTGTTCTCATCCGCCCCAAAATGTGGCTTGCCAACGATGGAAACTACCGCGAAATGCGTTTCTTTACTCCCTGGATGAAGAAGAAGGTTGTAGAAGAGTTTGTTCTTCCGCGCATGATCCAGAAAGTCACGGGACAACTTGCAGTGGACTTCGGGGATGCTGTGGTTTCCACCTTGGATACATGTGTAGGGGCCGAGACCTGTGAGGAGCTATTCACCCCTGATTCCCCCCACATTGACATGGCTCTTGATGGGGTTGAGATCATCACCAATTCGTCAGGCTCGCATCACGAGTTGCGCAAATTGGACACCAGAATGAACCTCATCAAAGAGGCAACGACGAAATGCGGGGGAATATATTTGTATTCAAACCAGAAAGGCTGTGATGGTGACAGATTGTACTATGATGGATGTGCATTGATTGTGGTTAACGGCAAGGTTGTTGGCCAGGGAAACCAGTTCTCTCTTAATGATGTAGAAGTTGTCACGGCAACTGTAGATTTAGAGGACGTGCGCAGCTACCGTTCGCTTATGTCCCATGGTCTTCAGGCTGCTAGCAAGACCACCAAGTACAAACGGGTGCATATCCCTGTAGAGTTATCGCCACTGCTGGAAACGTTCAATCCTAAAGTTACCCCTTCGAAACCACGTGATATTAGTTACCATTCGCCGGAGGAAGAAATTGCTCTTGGCCCTGCTTGCTGGCTATGGGATTATGTACGTAGATGTAGAGGTGCCGGATTCTTTTTGCCGTTATCTGGGGGAATAGACTCGTGTGCCACGGCTGTCATTGTGCATTCGATGTGCCGTCTCGTTTCTCAGGCTGCAGCTAGTGGAAATGAACAGGTGATCAAAGACGCCCGTGTGGTAGCTGGAGTGTCTGATGACGAAGAGTATTTACCTTTAGATCCTGTAGAATTCGCTTCCAGAATATTCCACACGTGTTTTATGGGAACTGAGAATTCCTCGGCTGAAACCCGAGGCAGGGCCAAAGAGCTTGCGGCTAAAATCGGTTCGTATCATGTCGATTTGAACATGGACAATTTAGTCAGTGCTGTAGTGAGTCTCTTTGAAGTTGCTACTGGAAAGAAGCCGATTTTCAAGATCTTTGGAGGCTCTCAGATCGAGAATTTGGCGCTCCAAAATATCCAGGCCAGATTGAGAATGGTGTTGGCGTATCTTTTTGCACAATTGTTGCCCTGGGTTAGAGGAAGAAATGCAGGCGGTTTGTTAGTTTTGGGAAGTGCTAACGTTGATGAGTGCTTAAGAGGATATCTTACTAAATATGATTGTTCCAGTGCAGATATCAACCCTATTGGTGGTATTTCCAAGACCGATTTGAAGAGATTTATTAAATATGCAGAGACTAAATTCGATCTTCCAATCTTGGAAGACTTTTTAACTGCCACTCCAACAGCCGAATTGGAACCTATCACCAAAGATTATGTTCAATCCGATGAAATTGACATGGGAATGACGTACGAAGAATTATCGATATTTGGAAGATTGAGAAAGGTGGACAAGTGTGGACCATACTCAATGTTCTTGAAGTTGTATCATGAGTGGACTCCTAGATTGACTCCTGAACAAATTGCCGAGAAAGTTAAGAGATTCTTCTTCTTCTATGCAATTAATCGCCATAAACAAACTGTTTTAACACCATCTTACCATGCCGAAGCATATTCTCCAGACGATAATCGTTTCGACTTGAGACCATTTTTGATCAATCCTAGATTCCCATGGGCCAGCAAGAAGATCGATGAGATTGTCCAGCAGTCAATTGATCTTGAGAAAGTAGATTGATGGTTTTATTTTATTTTTTGATTTATTGCTAATAAATAATATAAAAGTATTAGAATATTGTATAAGTTATGCATGCCACGATTATCATATTCTTTTAGAGGGGTATATTTGCAATACTTGTATAGAAACACATTCGAGGACTTTATAATCGGATGAGATGCATTCTGTTTGTACTTGGCAACATATTTGCAGAATTATCTGTAATGGTTTCTTGATAAGCAATTGACAGGGAATAGAATCAGTAACTACTTCCAATGACTTCTTGATAATCAGTTGATGAGAGCTACATCCTGGGAATTATTAATGACTTCCTGATAACTAACTACTAAGAAGTACGATTAGAGAAGTATTTGAAATAGTATCTTGATTACTAGTTAATAAGAGGTACAGCCGGAGAACTACCTGTGATATGACTTTAGCACCAGAAGTTTGACTAACGAAGTATTAAAAATTAAATTCATACCAATTAACATAGAGGACTGCTAGTGAACTATAAGTAACCTCTTTTCGATAAACAACATAAATGTACAATTATCTTCTCGATAACCAATTAATTAATATCACAGTCCTATGGAAATTACAAACAGAATAGAGATCTCTGGGGGATAAACATGGAATATTATATTGTAATCAGGCCCAATTCTTTATAGACTCAATGATCTATTATATTAATTAATAATTCAAATATCCTATCAATGATATTTAATATATCCAACTCTTCATCGTATCAATAGACGTGTAAAGCATAATGAACACCCCAAAAATAAGAGTCAAACAGTTGAAGTAGAAAGCTGCATCATTATTCAAAAGACGACTGATCTCACCATTATTGAAATTAGCACTATCAGTGTAAGATTTCATGTGAAGGATTGGTGGGTAGATGTAAATCAATGGAATACAAGCAAAACTTCCAATCAAGGCAACAAATTTATCTAAATCAGAGTTTCCTACCCATGACACCAACGATGTACCAATAACAATCAACACTCTAACACAGTTCTTTTTCCACTTGACCTTGCTGTTATATTTCCCTGATCTCTGGACTCCAAAGAGCTTATTCTCTATGATTTTGATTGCTGGGAATAACTGCAATGGTGTGGAAAGTAATATCGCGATAGCATAAAGAAACTGGATGATATTGACAGTCTTGGAATCCTGGGGAAAGTTATTTAAAATCACAGTCTGAACTTCGTCTCCATAAGCTAAGTAACATATGGCACCAATTGACACAAAGACAAAGGTTATACCAATCATAACACCACCAAGACAAGCACTGAATTTTGAAGGCTGTTTCATAGATTCCTGGATTGGAATCAAGAGACCTATCCCTTCGTATGTGAACACTGCTGTACCAATAAAAATTGTCCAATCATTAGGGTTGAAGAACTCCACTTCCTTTACCCCACGCAAGATGATCTCAAAAGAACTGTTGTAATATATATAGAGAATTCCCAAGAGAATAAAGAAATCAGCAATCAAAGCGGTAACTGACAATTTGGCGATCTTTCTGGTTAATGAAAGAGGAATGAAGATCAACAATTGAACAAATATAAGAAACTCTACAGATACATCTGAGTTGAATGTGGCTATCGTTACGGACTTCAAGTTCTGGGCCACGAACACAATATATGCAGAAGCAAACCCCACTTGAGATAAAATAATGGAGGTCAAGATTGCGTTTCTCATTTTAGGCCCAAAACACTTCTCGCCAATATCCCCAAAACTACTCACACCTGATTTGATTCTGGTGTCTATAAGGAGTAAGAAGCACCAGTAAGATAAAAGCGAAAAGAACACCAACACTACGAGGCAAAATAAGAGCCCCCCGTTATTGAATCCTTTGGGCAAAAATAAAATCCCTGTTCCTATAAATGCCTTCAAAAGAAGGAGCACAGCCTTGAAGGTTGTGACGTTTTGCGTAGGCTCAGCATGTTTCAATTTAGCAGCCGATGATCTATGGATTAACCGATCATTCTCGGTAAAATCACGACTAGTGAAAAGAACCCCCTCCTCATCATCTTCATCCTCATCATCAAAAATTCCTTCTTCATCCTCATCTTCCTCGTCATCACTTAATTCTTCTCCAGCAAAATGACCGTAAAGAGATAGAAATTCAATGAAGTTCCTTGTGAAGAACGTTGGCGGTTGTGGTTGTCTGTTTCTATATTTGTTCAATTTTGCTTGTTTCTGAGCAATAAAGCTTCGTCTAAAGCCTCCCGGAAGTAAAATTTCGCTAATATTTAATTCAGGTTCGGTGAAAGTGTTATAATTGTTCGTGTTATGACTGTTGTTGTAGCTGTTAATTATGTTTGTATTGTTGATATTATTACCATTGTTGGCAAATAACGTAGTTCCAGGTCCTGGGGCCATTGGACTACTTCCATTGGCAGGCAAGTTAGCCAAATTGGAGAAACTTGAAAACGAGGTGGTTCTAGACGTCGAATCAAACGATTTAGTTCTTCTTAATGACCGCGAGTGCTCTTTCCTCCAGTTGTATATCTCTCTAGTAATATCTCCGCCCTGTAGCTGAAGTGAGTCGAATTCTTCGGTATTATTGTTGGAGTTTGAACCTTCTACGTGATCAATAGCAGACTCATTTTCGACATCACTTGCCTCATGAACAAGATGACGTGCCACGATGTCCACCACTGAAGGGTCAGGATGCTCAGCATTTATGGATATTGATGGTCTTGGTGTAGTCAATAAATGGTGTTGCCTATTGGAGACAAAAGATGCCTCAGAATTTATATTCGTATTCATATTGTTCATGTTGGTACTTCTGAAGGTTCCAAAGGGTGATCCTGTGTGAGCAACACTGCCTGCAAATATACTACCAGTGGTTTCCGTAGCTATCTGTTGAGGCCCCGAAGAATAGGATCTATATGAGCCTGCCATGCGCCCGCTAAGGTCAGTACTCTCTAACACATTTGCAATTTGAGGGCTGCTGGAATTATTGTTAATATTTATTGAACCAATATTTTGATCCGGGGCATTTCGGGTCGATGCGTCCGAGGGTTTTCTGTAATTCATGGCCTTATGGTTCTTCAAGCTCTGCGAGAGCATCGACTCACGCGGGGCTGCTGCCAAGCCAGAAAACGGTCTGCTCTGCGAGATAGAAGCTCCAGACGGCTTTCTGGACTGTGATTTTGCATTCACGTCCGAGGAGAACTTGTTTCCAGACATTTTGGTCGCTTAAAGGCCTGCTTGACTCAAATTGCTACGTATGTTGCAAAGTGCTGGGTAGATCAAGATGAAGGAATTAATAGAGGTCTGACCAAAAATTACGGGAAAGCTGTGATATGTATTGACTTGTATATAAGTGTATGTGACGAAACAAAGGGGCTATCTAAACAGAATTACAGTGTTTACAACACTTTTGCTATAAAAGAAGCAAAACCTTGAGCTTAAATAGAATTTTCACCCATCGCAGTTATTACATAAATACATCGAAAAATTTTCCTTCGGTTTTCTATGAGGCCTCATATTTTTTTTCCGGACTAATTAAAGAGCGGTAAAACGTAAGGCTGCCTTATGTTTTTACTGGTAAATGTATCTATTAAATAATCTTCATCCAAGGTTTGTGAGCAATGTCAGGCTAATATAGTTTCTAATAACAGTATGATTCAAGCATCTGTCTGGCTGTTAATAGAAATATCTTTATGGCTGATGATGGAAATATCTTTATGACCGCTGCTGGTGTCCAGCTGTCAAATGTAATTGCTGAAGGGACTGCACGAAAAACGGGGTTCCGAAATACCCCAAAGTTCTAGAGATGCTGTGTGGAATATGAAATCCAAGGATATCGGAGATTTATCTCCGTCGGGCTGCTGTCTACTTCATTATTGAGGCTTTGTTGTGTGTAATAAAAATACGTATTCGTTATTGATGCCGGACCAATACATCGTGCGTCACGATCTTGGTCACCAACCGATGCCCTCGGCTATTGGTCTATGTCACGTGACTCCAAATTTTCAGTTACTTTCCACGTGATCAAATGCTCATCTAGTATCATCAATCACGATGGTGATAACGAGCGTTGTCCATAGCAAAGCAGTTGCTATAACTACAATGATTAATCATTGACCTGCATAGGTATACACACCAGCATTTTCAAAAGTAAGACATATGTTAGGGAAGTAAAAATGTAGGGCTGAGCTTATAAAGATCATCCTAAGCATGAATTGTCTCTGAATTCTGCTTTTTACACGGCCAGCAGCGGCAAGACACTCGCCTATATAGCAATTAGCCACTCTACTAGTTACCACATTTCAATGTCTTTTCAATATCTCCCCAAATGGCAGATCACCATTGAGGATCGCCTATACATAACCAATATCTTCATCCAAGCGAATATCGGGCAATGAAATCTGAAATATCTGGACTACTAACCTATCTAACATTCTCAAACAAAGACCACCATGCCATACCTACTCCGCCATATATACATTTCCATTATAATATAAACCAAGTATTTATATACGTAGCGTATCCCGATATACCCAATAGAGTCAACATACCCATTTTGGTACAATCTCTATCTCTATTTCTTTACACCCAGGTCAGGCATTTTCCCGGGTAACATCGTTCCTAATTCATTTTCAAGCCTTAAGAGCTATATTTAGGCAGTAATACCTACACAAGCACAACCTCCCATCTAAAATCACTTTGGTCTTCAATCCATAAATCCCACTCTCCACCGCCAATCTCTCTGTATACACAGATCTCCCGCAAATCAGCAGCTTGCAACGTGCGGTGAAAAAGAAATTCCTGAGATTCCGAAAATCCAGATTTTTTCTTGTTGCTCTTACTATCGAGCTTCAAGACTCTGGACATATTCATCTGCATACCCCTATGCATAAACATCTGCAGAGCTGCGCAAAGGGAACAGAACACAGCTGCAGGTGCTAACCAACCTTAATAATCGTGAACAACCAAAGAGGCCGTGCAAATATGGCCAGTGCAAAAACCTCCATCAGGGCGCTAAAACTAAATGAGGCTCGCAAGATTCAAAAACGGGACGGTGCTCCTAAAAAGAAGCAAAAGAAGAAAGGGTCGGTGTTTGGGCCTCAAGACATCCCTTATGATTACATTGTGATTATCGATTCGGGGTCCAAAGGTTCGCGTGCCTATGTGTATAACTGGTTGAACGCAAAATATATTGCCGATCATGGGTTGACCAACACCGAGGACACCACCGTGCCTAGATTGGTGGAGACCATCGAATATACTAAACGGGACGACCAGAAAAAGAAAAACAAGAAGACATCGGATATTTTCTCTGACAAGCCAGTTGCCGAGCTTATTAGCCAGAAACTTCCTGTGATTTCGACTCGTCCCAACTGGAAAAAGAAGATTAACCCAGGAATATCGTCGTTCAAAAGCAACCCTGGCAGTGTAGGAAAGGACCATATCCGATTCCTTGTCAAGGCGGCGTCGAAGATCGTTCCAAAGGAACAACAGTATAGAACCCCAATATTTATCCATGCCACTGCAGGAATGCGGCTCTTGAAGCCCAGTGAACAGTTTCAGATTCTTGATAACGCATGCCGCTACATCCAGCAGAATTCGAACTTTTACCTCCCTGACTGCTCAACACATGTCAGCGTGATCAACGGCGATATTGAAGGTCTTTACGGCTGGTTGGCGCTTAATTACTTGATGAAGTCGTTGAACGAGCCTCATAACCATGACCATGGGAAAAATCACCATACCTATGGGCTATTGGACATGGGCGGGGCTTCTACGCAGATTGCGTTCCAGCCTAATGAAACAGAGATCTCTGAGCACTCAAACACCCTTTATAAGGTGCAGCTTGCGACGTTTGGCGAAGCTACCGCCAATTTGGACTACGACGTGTTCTCGACCTCGTTTTTGGGCTATGGAATGTACCAATCACATGATAAGTACTTAAAGGTACTTGCGGATAGCGCGCTTCAAGCCTCTAATAAAGCTTATGATAAGGCCTTGACTCTTAAGGACCCATGTTTGCCCCTGGGACTTACTAGGGAGAACGAACAATACGAAAACATCAATAATGGCTACAAGTTTGTAGTGGAAGGAAACGGCGATTTTTCGCAGTGCCTTGATACCCTTTATCCGTTACTTCTTTCGTCAGGAAACGCCGACCAAAACGCAGCATGTGACTCCACGAATCCCCAGGACGTGTCATCGTGTCTATTATCGGATTCGATCCCGTCTTTAGACTTCGATGTGGACCATTTCATTGGGGTCAGTGGCTACTGGGATTCGATTGGCAATCTTTTGAACGTTAACGACAACCATGAGCCTGGCGACTTACAGGAAAAATACGCAAACGCCTACAAATACGAGTCGTTTTTCAACAAGACCAGAGATATCTGTTCGACAGATTGGAAGACATTGAACAAACTTAACGATGTGTCTGAATCATCATCGTCAGCAGAGCTTCAAACCAAGTTGACAGATCTCTCGGACGAAGAGTTAAGCGAGCTTTGTTTTAAAACATCGTGGGTTTTGAACGTTTTACATAGAGGATTGGGATTCCCGCGCTATGGACTCGACAATTACAAAAGCGACGAAGAAATGGATGCCCATTCGACGATTCATGTGGCTGAACGGATCAACGGATCTGATTTTTCGTGGACCCTTGGACGTGCCATCTTGTATGCTAACGCCGAGGGCGCAGCTGCTTTTGCGGCCACGAAAACAACTATTAACTCGACACAGCATCCTGATAAAGTCGGGTTTGTCCACGGAACAGCCACAGATGTGTTCTATTACGGGGCCGAGGCCGAAGGTATCGCATCACGTCCCGACTTTGTGGACAAAGATAACTACAAGAACTACAATTATCGTAAATTCGACTACGGGAAAGACGATGCCAGCTCTTATTACGATGTAATCACTCATAAGTTCCGTAAACTTGAAAACCACAGATTTAGCGGGTTTTTGGTGTTTTGCTCACTCTTACTTGTGATTGGTTATCTTTTGGTGGGACGCAAGCGCCGCAATGCATTTGTTCAGTCTTTCAAGAACGGGATCGTTCAGGTTTGGAGACGTTCACGTAGCTCTGGATACTCGCAGCTCAGTCGAGCCAGAAATGAGCCTTTCGATCCAGATTTGGAGTTGAACAACATGCTTGCGTCTGCGGATTCCGATGGTCAGTTTCAAATTGATGATGAGGAGGACTATGATAATAAGCAATAATAATACAAGCAACTTGTTGATTGTATTTTTGCATTTGTCATTTGTGCCTCAGCGCTATATACCTTTCTATACACTTTGCTATGCTTCTTTGATTTATTTTGTCTATACACTTGCTATTATTATTTTGATTAATTCTATGGTGCTTTGGCGCCAGAGTTTGTAGATCTGTGAATATGTTATGCATGCTGTCTGCGGTGATCGACACCTACTTTAATTGATTATGTACAGCTGATAACTGTAGTTTCCAGCGCTTAGTTAGTACCTTCTACGTTGACAGTTACAATGTTTAGCGCCCGTTATCTGACTAGCGCCCAACATTATGGTACCGCACTGCTGGTTCCTACTTTGATTACCTACAATACGTAGCTACCAGTGACCACCCACCCTAGCTAACAACCGCATTCCGCAGCGCTTGGCCACTTCTTCCTGCTTCACCAACCTCAGCCATTAGCGCCCATTATCCAGCTATAGCGCCTTGCATTATGGTGCCACTATATGGGTCCACTCTGCTCCCTCAGCGCTTGGCCATTAGCGCCCAGCATTATGGTACCATTATATAGACCCGTTCTGCTGGCTCCTACTCTGATTACCTACAATAAGTAGCAGCCAGTAACCACCCACCCTAACTAATAACTGTATTCCTCAGCGCTTGGCCACTACTTCCTGCTTCACCAACTTCAGCCATTAGCGCCCATTATCCAGCTATAGCGCCCTGCATTATGGTGCCACTATATGGGTCCGCACTGCTCTCTCAACGCTTGGCCATTAGCGCCCAGCATTATGGTACCATTATATAGACCCGTTCTGCTGGCTCCTACTCTGATTACCTACAATACGTAGCTACCAGTGACCACCCACCCTAGCTAACAACCGTATTCCTCAGCGCTTGACCACTTCTTCCTGCTTCACCAACCTCAGCCATTAGCGCCCATTATCCAACTATAGCGCCCGCCTCACGCCCTCTCGGCATCAAACCCCAGCATCACTGTAGTCCCCTTAGCAACTCCCCGCCATCTCCATATTAATTTTTCATTTTTCGTTTTTTCGACGATAATAAATAATCAAACGTAACGAATTTCAGGACTCTTGCAACATCCGTATCTAGCCGCATCCGCAACAATAGCTGCTCAAACACAGCTATCACATAACTAAACCATAGACTCTCGTGTTCCGTAACATTGACAGTGACTCTCTCTTTTAGTTACTTAATCGCCAACCAATCTACCAGCATCTACCATGGGTGTCCCCAAATTCTTCAGATTCATCTCCGAAAGATGGCCGTTGATCTCCAAGTTGATTGACGAGGACCAGATTCCCGAGTTCGACAACTTGTATCTTGATATGAACTCTATTCTCCATAATTGCACTCATTCAGAAGGAAAGAACTACGACGACTTGACCGAAAAGGTATCGGATGACGAGGTGTACACTGCAATCTTTGCGTATATAGACCACTTGTTCAACATCATCAAGCCCAAAAAAGTGTTCTACATGGCCATTGATGGTGTTGCTCCCCGCGCCAAAATGAACCAGCAGAGATCCAGACGGTTTCGAACTGCCTTAGAGGCGGAGAAGGCCCGTAAAATGATCCAGGAAAGGGAGGATCTCGAAGGTATTGACTCTGGGGTCAAGGAAAAGGACGCCAGTCAGATGTTTGACTCCAACTCCATCACCCCAGGCACAGAGTTCATGGCCACTGTCACGAAACACTTGAAGTTCTTTATCCATAAGAAGGTCACCACCGATCCTAACTGGCAGAACGTCGAGGTGATATTCAGTGGCCACGAGGTTCCTGGAGAAGGTGAGCACAAGATCATGAAGTTCATCCGAACAATGAAATCGCAGCCGGAGTACAATCCAAACCTCAGACACTGTATCTATGGTTTGGATGCCGACCTTATCATGCTTGGCTTGGTCACCCACGACCCTCATTTCGCGTTATTGCGTGAAGAGGTCACTTTTGGCGGCAGGAAGAACGCACAGGCTGGACTGAGCTTGAAACTGTTGGCAGACGAGAAGTTCTACCTCTTGCACCTTCTGTTGGTGCGCGAGTACCTCGAGCTTGAGTTTGCCGACTTGAAGAACCACGTGAACTTTAACTATAACTTCGAAAAGATTCTTGACGACTTCATCCTCATCACATATGTGATTGGAAACGACTTTTTGCCGAATCTCCCGGACTTGCACATCAACAAGGGCGCGTTTGCCTTGCTTTTGAAGACGTTCAAGAAGTTTTTGGTGAACTCCGACGGGTATCTCAACGACAACGGAACCATCAGCTTCCAGCGTCTCAAGGTGTGGTTTGAGTATCTTTCCTTGTTCGAGTACGAGATTTTCGAGCAGGGAAACGTCGATATCGAATGGTTTAATTACAAACTCGACATGTTGTCGCTCAGCAACGAAAACGAGGTCAAATTAAACAACATGAAGAAGCGCAGATACGCCGAGAAGATGAAACAAAGCGCCAAAGTAACCGAGAGAAAGCTCGGCCACACTCGCGCAAAAGCCGATCCAAACGTGTTTGCCGCCCTCAAGGACGTCGACAGCGACGACGAGGACAGCTATGACGTGCTGGAGGCCCGATTACGCGAGTTTGAGGCCATAGACATCGAAAACAACTCGTCTTTGTCCAAGATTTTCATGTATATTGAGCCGTGGTTACTCAACATCTACTCGCAGGCCAATATCGTCAAGCTCGACCCCTCGAGTGTCGAGGAAGACGATATTCCTGCGCTTCCAATCTCGTTCAAGCTTGTCGGCGACAGCAACACGCTTGAATACCGCTTTTTGCAGCAGGTGGCTTTTGATTTTGACCTCATTATTGTCCAGGATAATAGTGACGCAAACCAGAAGTCTTTAAAGGTCGATGTGAACGGCATCGACCCAATGGAAACCGATCTTGAAAGAACCCAAAGGGTGAGCACATACCATGGCATCATCGAGAGATATGCCGACAGATTCAGTAAGTTGACGCCCGAGGAGCTCCAGCTCCTCAATCAGGACCTCCGCAAAGCCGAAGACGACGACCTAAAGAACCTCGACAGCTATCTTCAGGACGACAAGTTCCTTGACTGGAAAAACGCCTACTACGTGAGCAAGTTCGGATTCAGTCTTGATGAGGATCTGAAACTCCTCGAGCTTCTTGGAAACTACCTAGAGGGCTTGCAATGGGTGTTGTACTACTACTACAAGGGCTGTCCGTCCTGGTCGTGGTACTACAAGTACCATTTCTCGCCCCGTATTTCAGACATTGCGCGGGGCATCCCGGCTGATCCAAACGAAGAGTTGAAGGTTCTGTTCCCTCGGGACAAGCCATTCAAGCCGTTTGAACAGTTGATGGGTGTTCTCCCCGCCAGATCCAACGATCTCCTTCCGAAAGTGTATCGTCCATTAATGCTCGACTCAGCTTCGCCGATCTACGATTTCTATCCAAACGAGGTGGAAATCGATAAGAACGGCAAGACTGCAGAATGGGAGTACGTTCTCAAACTTAATTTTGTCGAGGAGGCCCGTCTTATTGAGGCCATGGCCCCCCTAGAGAGCAAGCTCTCCCAGGAAGAGAAGTCGCGGAACTCGTTTGGGCCTGACTTGCTGTTCAAATTCAACCCACAGTTGGCCAAGTTCTACAAGTCGACGCTTCCCAACTCGTTTGGAGACTTGGAGGGCGACCGGTGTGTCGAAGGGCCGTATTATTTGCCGGAAGTCGACTATCCGGGCAAAAAGCAGCTCTCCAAGCAGGAACGCAACGATCCGTACAAGAAATACGCCGAGGACATGCACGCCCCGGCGTTCAGCTTCCTTTGCAAGAGCGCAAAAACGGGGGCCAACATGTTGGCGGGCTTCCCTACGCTTCAGACGCGCAAGTTCACCAACAAGTTGGCGGTTGATTACTTGGTGATCTTCAACCAGCCGCTGAGATCCGAGTCGATGATCTTGACGGTGGCTGAGGACGAAACCGAGAAGAGCATCGAGAAAACCGCGGCAAAGTACCTCAACGCCAACGTTTACGTTGCCTGGCCGTATCTCAAAGAGGCCAAGGTTGTCAGTGTTTGCGACGGGCTTTTCGAGTACTCTCAAGAAGGAAAGAAGCCTCTTGACGAGCACCGGATCCATGAATTCAACGCGGCTGCCGCACAGATGACCCAGGCCTACCATCTTTCTAAAGGCGTTAAGTTCGCCCGCAAAATCGACCTCTTGTTCAAGGTGGTGTCGGTCACGGGTTTGTCCAGAGCCCGTACCGGTGCCTTGGTCAAAACCTACGCCCGGAACACCGAAACCTTCCCTGGACAGTTGATTGTGGACTCTGTGGTCAACAAGGACGCGCGGTTCCAAGAACAGGCTGCGCAGCCCGTTGATAAGATATATCCTGTCAATTCGACGGTCACCTTCTTGGGCGATTTGGCCTACGGACAGGAGGCCGTGGTTGTGGGCCACAAACAGGGCCAATTGAGCCTCCAGCTCAGCAAGGTTGCGCGCGATGAAGAGCCAAACATCGGGCATCTCAAAGCACGCGACGAACAGCAGCAATTGCGGTACTTTTCGTCGCACGAGGTGGCACGTATGGTTCATTTGCATCCGTTTATCCTCCTGCGTTTGTCGTCGAGCTTCCTTATCACGTACGACAACAGCAACGGCAACAAACGCAGCAACGCGGGCAAGGTCAACATCGGGCTCAATTTGAAGTTCGAGGGCAAGAAGTTGAAGGTGCTTGGCTACACCCGCAAGCGGGGCGGCCAGTGGGAGTACTCCAACATTGCAGTGCATCTTATTCAGGAGTTCCGCAACACATTCCCAGGGTTCTTTAAGAACTTGCTCGCGTTCTCGAAAAATCACCGCGATATTTCGTCTGTAACCGTCAGTGACTTGTATCCCGAAGCCGCGGGGAACACGGCGCAACTCAAGCAGAAAATATCAAAGCTTGTCGACTACTTGGCCAGCAAGCGTCTGAAGTTCAACACCACCGGGTTGGACAGCGACTCGTTGAACAGATTCAACATTGCGGACATTGAGACCTTCATGATCCAGTACACAAGCAGACCGCATCAGGTGCAAAGCACTGTGTTGAACGGAGTGCCGACGGAAGCGATTTTGGACAACAAAAACTGTAAAAATCTCCTTAAAACTCAGAGATTCAACTTGGGCGACCGGGTGGTCAACATCCTAACGTCAGGCTCAGTTCCTCTCTTCGCCAAAGGCACTGTGGTCGGTATCAATGTTGAAGACGAGAAGCTCAGTTTGAACGTTGTGTTCGACTACCCGTTGATCAACGGAAGCTCCTTTGACAGCAGATTGATCTCTCCAAGAGGGTTCACGGTGCCTGGATACCAGGTGTTGAACATCAGCCAGAAGCAGTTTGTTTACCACAGCAAAAAGTCTCTTTCTATGGCCAACAGACAGCAGAAGCAGAAGAAGCCGTTCAAGCCCGCCGAAAAGAAACCTGTCAAGAAGCCTGTTGAGAAGAAGACCGCTCAGCAGGTCAAAGAAGAGCAGGAGAAGCTCGCTCTCGAAGCCGAAAAGGCTGCTGAAAAAGCCAAAGGAAAACAGGTGTTGCTTTCCTTGTTGAAGAAGGAGAAGCCTGTGCAAGAAGAGCCTGAAAAGGCGGAGGTGGCCGAGTCCCTCGAGGTTGGAAAGAGACATATTGACACCGACAAGTCGGCTAAAGACGTCTACGGTGCTATCATGAGCGGAATCATGAAACAACCGGCACCTGTTCCTGCTCAACAGCCAATGCTTGTGCCAATGGGAATGCCCCATCCTCTTCCTATGGGCTTCCCAATGCCCGTTCCCCCAGCTCCAATGGGATTCGCTAACGCGATTGGTCCGCAGCCCGGGTTCTATGGACAAGTGCCCGACGCAAGAAACTTGGCAGCCCCACCTCCAGAGTTCTTTAACAATGGCCAAGGCGCAAAGATTGCCATGGAAAGACAGATCAACGACGATGCTGCCAACCAGTTGAAGTCGTTGTTGCATTTGCAGCCATCGTCGCAAACCAACAGTGCTGACGGAAAGGGTCCAAAGGGACGACCAAATAATGCCGGCAAAAAGCGCTATAATAAGCGCAAAAACGGCCCAAAAAAGACCAACTCCAAGCCAAAACCCGCATCAGCTCCAGCTGCTCAGAAGGACTAGTCTTTCTACATACATGTATAGATAGATGTTGTGTTTTTGCCCTTATTTTCTTTTTTATTCTTTCTGTAACTCTTAGATCACTTCTTGTCTCTCAGGTCAATATTACATGATTATTTATCTTTAACTCTTGTACACCTGCCCTACTAAATCGCAAAACGAAGGCTGGCCAGCCTTTTCTTCTTTCGACCTCACTGCGTTCGGTAGCTCGCTTCGCTCGTGGCCAAGTGCTTGTAGGTGTATAAATCTCGAGCGCTGCAAGGTCTCAAGAAGAACGTGCTCCAAGAAGAACGTGCTCTAAGAGATCAGATAGTAACAAGGAAGAGCAAAGCTCATGTTAAACCTAGCTTGCATATCAGATCACGTGCCATATATATTTACCGAAAAATGAAAAAATTATAATTGGCTAATGGATATTGGTTTCTATGCCCATTAAGCCATATGTTGCTGGGCATATTGAAAGACTACGACATCCATAATATCCCTACGTTAATCGCCGCAACGCAAAAATGAACGTCTCAAGAAACTTGATAAAGGTATGTTTATTTTGGTATCGAATACTTATTTTTATGAAAGAATGACTAACATAATAGATGGCAGTTCCATTGTCAATGGCTGCTGGATTGATGGTTCCAGTTGGCACAATTAAGAACGAATCAGTAAGTGATAGATATATCGAGGCTGCTAGAAGCAGGACTGTATAACGTGCCATTTTTCAGCACATGCATTTTACTAACAGTAATAGAAGAGACAGTTTTATGCTGACGAAGAGGACTCGATTCCTGTGCCAGGCACAATAGTCGCAGCCTCAGCCAGCGAAATAAAGGCATTAGGTCCTAACAAGCTCATTGATGGGATATCTGTGCGCTCGCCTGGCTCGTTAGAAGCTGCCATTCATTCGGCAAGAGGGTCTTCTGTGGAGGTATTAAAGTCTTTGGAAACCCAGGCCTCGAAAACATCGGATAAATACTATTCTACCGAGAAGAAAGTGACGACAACCATTGCTAATTTGCATGATAAAAGCGAGAGTTTACTCCCTGCTGGGTTGTATATTGCTACCGCATTTTTAGCCGGATCTATAATCACCCGTCGGAAAAATATATTTGTTAGAGCATCTGTTCCATTAATCTTGGGATTAGCTACCTTCAGACTAACATTGCCTTCGACTTTCAGAAATTCTGCAAGTTTTGCCTATGGTTTGGAAAAGGAGCATTTGCCTAACGTCACTGCTTCCCAAGACTCTGTGATTTCGAGCATTGATAGCTCTATTAAATACGCAGACTCGCAGACCAGAAACATTGTTACTTCGGTGGAAAATGGCGTAGAATCTTCCAAGAAATATATTACTTCGGTCACTGGGTTGAATCTTGACGGGGACGTCACTTCTAAAAAGAATTAGTGGCTGTATTTACTAGCTGATACAAATCTAATCCTAATACATCAATACATCATCAATCAATATTATTTATGCAATTAGGCTTTGTAATAATAATATCTACGTGGCTAGCTATTGAGATGTTTAAGTCATTCGACAATTCTGAACAATAATGGTCAGAGCATCCCGTTTGCTCTTAGGTCTCAGCTGCCTTCTAGATTTGTAGAAAATTGAGGACGTCAATCGTGGAGGAACCGAGGCACTTCTTTGATTTACATGCATATTTACATCAATATTATTACATCCAATTAATACACTACCATTAGTACTCTATAATACTGTCTCCCGTGATTATTAATTACGATCATATCATTGACCACTCGGGGAAAGACCGGATACTCTCGTCATAGTAGAGTGGCCAATAAGTAATTCAGTTGAGTCGAAGGGAAAACTTAACCACCATTACATCAGGTATGATAAAAATATCTAGCAGTACATTCATATACACATATATTAATAAAAAAGAATAGTTACATATTATCAGCAACAGACATGCGTTCACTTTGAATGCTGCTATTAAGCTTTGATGATGCCTTATCTTGACTGATGCTAGAGCTATCCAAGTCAATAATATCGATCGGTTCCTTCCTTTCCAACCATGCGTGTTTGGCTTTATCATAGATAGACTTGACATACAGAGGGTTATTGCATAACTCGTGCAATCTGATCATAATCGTCTGCGAATCAAAGAAGTAATCCTCTTCATCGGCGTTTCTCAGGGTCTGATAGTTTAAATATTCACTCACATAATCGTGCTCGTTTCTATAAAGAACAACATTATTCTCGTTGAGTTCTTTGCTCATGTTTCTGGAGCCATTAGTATGAGCCTCGTTTCTTAACGTTCGCTTGATGGCCTGCTTCTTCAAGTTGATCCTTGCAACAAAAATATTATTAGGAGACAAGAAGAGCTCACCATCATCTTTGAACTCTGCCAAATATGTTCCTGATTTATGGACATACTGCACGTATTTAAATTTCTCTCCTTCTCCCAAACTTGCGATGTAGTTACTGTAGATTGCAAACTTATCATCCTTAGGCACATATGGATATCCACCCACCGCAGGTACGCCTTGGTTCAAAATTCTTTCATTTCCATCGTCCATATAGAAATCGTGGGCTTTCAAGAAATAGTCGTGGTAATAGTAGAATTTAATCGAATGATCGAACCCAAAATACTCTTCCATGTTATCAGTGGGCAAATAACTAAGCTTGACGTTCACAAAAGAGTGGAATGGGTTGAGATGTGGAGTTCTATATATTTCATAATTAGGTACTTCGATCAATTTTAGCGAGTATCTCTCACAGAAATGATTCCATTTCGTGATCATGTCATCAATCAATTTGGGGGTTGTTGTAAGCCACTGCACCTTGAGATGGAAACAACTGTCTTCATAGGGTTGTCCTGTACTTCCATTGACATTATTGTTTGAGCAGTCGTCATAATATAACTTAACAATCTCGGATCTGTTAGATTTCCGCGCAGGGTCTACATCCAAGAGAATGGAATTGCCATTTTCGCCAATAGTATGGCCGGAAATAGGCTCATATTTATCTTTAAGAACATACTTCACAAAAAGACGAAGGTTTGCTAAATGTTTAGACACTTCCACTCCACTCAACTGGCTCTGATTATCGTTCTTGATAAAGTCAGCTGGCGAAGAACTGACGTCATTAGCGAAGTCATTATCCGAGTTGTTGGACGTATTCTTCATTACTACAAATCGAAGCTGACATACATTGATTCTGTCATTCTCAATATACTGATAATCAGCATAATTTTCATCTAGATTTCCAGTCAAATAAGAGTCAATTTTACTCCAATTTAGAGCTTGATCTAACCGTGAAGTCACAGTCTCAACTTCTCTGTATTCAGTGTCATATCTGGTTCGAACAAACGCATTGTACTTATATTTCTTGTCCAAAGCTTCGTATTCATCGTCATTATCTTCGTCAAAAAGAGCTTTGTTTTTGGACTCTTTCTTTGGCATCTTCTTTTTATGCACTGGAGCTTCAAATTTGGATATCTTGACTCTTATTCCCAGCAGCTCGAGGGTAAGATGATGAAGCTCATCCAGAAGATTTAAAGTGTATGAGAATGAGGATTGATTTGGAAATGGAACCGTGCTTTCAACACCTGAAACATCATTAGCAGGCGCCGCTAATGGAATGCTAGAAGACGAGTTAGTGCCTCCAATACCTGGTTTAAGCCTTCTAGAATGTTGAGGCTTGAAGGGTGTCTTTGGTTTCGTCTTATATTGATAAATCTGAAACCCCATCATCAACCGCACATATATCATATCAGTGAGCAAGTCTTGATCTTTAATTAATCCGGAGAAAATCCGGTTAGGCGTGATCGGATAATCACTTGTAAGTCGTCTAGTTCCTCTACATAGTAATTGGTTTGCTTTAATAGGAAGCGATGCTGGACAAATTAACGACTTCCAGCTGATAAGATTCTTGGATGTGCTATTGTTGTTCCCCTCACTATCATTATCAAGAAGTGGATCGTTAAGTGGTTTATCTGACCCAATACTCAATTGTCCTCCACTATTGTTTGATAAAGTGTAGAAATTGTTAGGGTTATTACTGTCATTATTACCATTGACATTATTATGACGAGTACTTGGATATTCCGGTTTCTTCTTTCTAGGTATATGTTCTTCCTTTGATTTTTCCGAATTGACACTCACCGGATAAATATTCGCCCATTTTCCGAAGTTTATCCGGTCGAAATTTAAATCGGTCTCCGAAAGTTTCATCGGAGTTAATAATAGCACACCCAAATACTCAAAGAGATCAAGCTCTGCATTCAGATGCGACAGGTCATGTTGTTGCATGAACTTCCGAAACCTACTGCCGTCATATTTAGGGTTAGCGGGCTCTCTTAATCTTACAAGGGCCAGAGAGCTTGTCAAAGACGTAGTTTTGGAGTCAGAAGAAGATCTGGACTTCTTTACAACTGCCTGGACTTCATGATGCCTCTTTGGACCGGAATTATCGTTATTAACAGCACCAGATCCCGAGCCTAAAAACGCGAGTTTCCTGGAAAACGCAGCTCCTCCGCCTAGTGAAGGAGCCTGTCGGTAATTACCTCTTGGTCTTCCTCCTTCGCTTTTATTCGGTCTACTTGATCGAATGCTTTTGGTGGAAGAAGCTCTTGATACGACGTCAAAATGATCCTTTTCTACGTTGGTCAGCAGGGATAAAGTCCCTTTATCAGGAACTACTGTCCCACTTGACTCAGATACATCATTACCAGAATTTTCGTAGTTAAGAAATCCAAATACCTTGGAGGTGAAGTTTTTGAGATTCGAAATGGACAGCTTTGTATCTAACGCAGGAGTGGATCTTTTATGTTTATTGTCGTCATTTAGCTTCTGTAATGCGTTTCTAGCCTTCGAAGAAGATGTAGTCATCGTTTCTTCAAGAGACGAGTTGTCAATCGACATAGACATAGACATTGACATCGATGATGTAGCATCGTTCGCACTACCAGGATGAGCAGCGGAAGCAAGTGCTGCAGCTGCTGTAGTGGAAGTAGAATTAGCATGTGCCGGTGGAACCGTTGGTGTACGTGCGCCAGCTGCAAGGCTATAAGTTGAATGATGATCAGCAGACCTTTGACGTGACACGACAGCCAGCAAAGAGTCTTCAGCAAAAAAATTATTAAGATCAACATTCAGATCAGTTTTGTATCCTTCAAGAAGCGAATCATTCAACTCCTCAGGCTGATGAGTCTGCCATGACGTCACAGCCACCTTTTGTATTGTAGGCACGGTAACAGAGGCCCTTTCTTCAACTAAGTTATTACCAGGAGCATGGACAACCACTGTTTTATCTTTAGGTGGGGCCTTCAAAGCATGATTAGCAGTATTACTGTTCTCACTAGAGGTATTTTTACCATCATTAGAATTAGACTGGCCAGTTTTCACGTCTTTTTTGATCTTATCAGCCTTATTTGCCTTATTGGTAGCTTCGTTAATTATTTTGCCTATTCCTCCAGACGGTCTTCCAAATTCATTACGGAGCATCTTAGTGATAAGCTCGTCACATTTGGTTTCGGTACCTATTGAGTTCTTTTTATGGAACACTTGCGAGTCATACTCGATCACATATTCTTCTACAGAGGTGATTGGGACTTTTATGAACTCCTTGTCTTTCTTTTTGGTATCTTCTTCTTCATCTTTCCTTGGCTTTTTATCATCCTTTCTCGATTTTTTATCGTTTTTATCGACGGCATCTTTAGGATAATTGGCCTTCTTCTTCGGATTCATATCTATAGGGATGCTTTTTCCAAACAGCGTAGGATCACGACCATGGATGTCTCCAGGACTTATTGCAGATTCTATAGATTTTCCGTGAAGAGACTCATCATGCCCTCTGTCGTTCTTGTTGTTGGGACTTTGGATAGATATTCCTTTCGTTTCTTCTATACTTATTGCCGTTGACTCAGCAGTCTCGATATTTGCTTGGTTCTTGTTTTTTACTAGCCGGTGCTCGATATTTGGTAATCCTGGGATCCGCAAGCCACTCTGCTCGTACTCCATAACCCCGACCATCTGGAGCTCATATATCTTACATTTCAAGTCGGAATTATGGTCTCTATGAGACATCTTAGTGGAAGAGAAATTATTTACAAAAGTATGGCTCTTGGCTCCCCAGAAAAAGCAGTTGAACCAAGTTGGAAGACGGTGTTTGAGAATCTGGTTATAATCACGGTAACGAAACAAAGGAGTGTGATGCAAAGGTTTGGCTCCTAAACAGATCAAGTCAAAGGAAATATCCATATTGAGGATTTTCCGGGCAATCCGATTAAATTCCCGGAAATCAGTGTCAAAAATACCCAGATTAGGAGAAATCACAATGAAATGGTTCTGAGTATGTCTTAGGGATGTAGCATTATTGATGTTATTAAGAATTAAAACAGTCGAAAGATCAAGGGCTTGAAGAATATTACCTTTTACAGCTGGCAATAGTTCTCTATCAATCAACTGAAGATCCTCTTTGAATCTAATGATCTCATAACGTAAATTAACCATGATTTTAGACCAGTGGTTAATGTTCACCTGGTCGACAACTACACGGTAATAATCCTTAGCATTGTGGAATACATCACCTAATCTACACGTTTGAAATTGCTCGTCATTCTCGTTGACTACCGAGGTGAATAAAATGATGGAAATGAGATGATTTGTTCCCATCTTAAGCCATGACTGGAACATTGCTGGGAACAATGAGTTTATAACTTTATTGTATAGAATTTCCCCGTTGTTATCAAAATGAAACATATCGCTTGATAGCTGGATCAAAAAAGTAAGCTTGGAAGATTTAGAACGGAAAATCACTTTGGTTTTATTCTTATTAATTACACCTGAAAACACAGTCTTTTCCTTAACAAATATCTTCGATATTTCCAAATTGATCGAGTTGATAGTGATATGCTGGCCAAAATAGCACGTATCGTACAGTTCAAGGATTCTATTTGTAAGGTTCCACATATCTCCTCGCGATAAGTAGATGTCCTTAATATAGAACTCGATCAAATCAACCAGATATTTTTCCGGCTTGATAAGCTTTACAAGCACTTGGCCAGACTTTTCTATGTCAAGTGATCTAAAAAGATTGTTATTCAACACAGATATCAGATATCGGTTGTTCAACCGCGAAAGAACTTTGTGATTTGCCGAGGGATCCTTGAGTTTGAATATCAATCTTTTATTACCATTGTAAGCGCTGCTGGAGAGACCTGCATTTTCAGATGCGCCTGCAGCTGCATTCCCGGTGTTGTTGTTTGCAGGCATCGAACCTACACCTGCGTTATTTGACGTACCCAATTTTTCAGTGCGTTTTTTTGATTCGGGATCACGTGATGTCGCATCGTTTCCGATCACCGGATCTGAGTCGGCGATATCAGTTTCCAATAGTTGCGACGCCATCAATCCTCCGCTGCTGCTTGAACCTGGCTGATTTAACGCCCCACCTAACGAGGACGAGGGCATATGCTTGACGTTCTCTTTCCAAATCATTGCATAATCTCCGTCTTTCGCACCATTTATATGTGCAATATCGAATATGACTTCATCACTTGATGTGTTCTCATCATGTATTGTAGCTGTCAATCTGTATTTGACGTGATATTTTCTTTCCTCATCGAACTCGACTTCCTGAGCCTGGGAGTCGCTTGAGGTCACGAGATTCAGAAATAACAACGAAGAATTGAAGTCTATATTATGTTCAGGTGCAGGTGAGTTTTGACTGAAATATCTTGGGGATGAAGGAGTGGGATTATGAATATCATCAAGCGAGGAGCGGATAAAGCTAGTGCTCAAGCTTGTAGGATTGGGATTACTGCCAGTATTGGCATTGTTTGCGAAAAGAACCGATTGGTATTGTGCCATTGTTATCTCCAATCTTTAAGAACGAGAGTTCAAGACGGGAACAGAAACCTGGGATCCAATGCACTGGATTGAAAAAGCGTGACTTAATTGACCGTTTTCTTCATTCAATGTTAGTGATGATGGGTTTTGCAAACTTTCCTTCGAGCATCGACACCATCTCCAACGGTACGAATGATTGGGCCGAGATGAGAAATTTTCGTTTGACATTTTGCTGGATATGCATATATTGCTAAACTCACTTCTGTGTTCATGTATTACTAATGGAACGCTTTATAAATCATTGTGCGCATAGCATTAAGGGTTCATACGGATCAACTAAGAGAATGTTGTCTCACTATCAAAACGGTGACGGGAGAATGGATTATTTTCTGTCAGCATGGGGGAGCGATTTAAAATGGGGAAGTGACTTTGAAAGCAGTTAATTAGATAAAGAAAGAAGAAGGAGTTTCAACGAACTTGATCGAAGCGCTTGATAAATAGCTTTTACTTTTGTCAATGGTAAAAGCATACCAGTAATTAGCAAAAAGAAAAGACAAGAGACTGAATGGAATAAACTGTTCGGAGTAGTGACATGAGTTGAGTAAATTCATGAAAGAGATTTGCGATCATCTGACGCGGGAAAACAGTAAAAATTTTATTATTATCGGAATAAGGCATGAATAAGTACAGATGCAGATTAGTATAGAAGATGGTGCTTGTGGTGTCTCTGAATGGGGTGGAGAATTATAACAAGTGTTGATATCTAGTGGAGTGAGCATGTCAAGTGATGATGTGAAGTGGATGTCAAACAAAAGCCTGGGCGGATGGACTAGGGGGCTCGGAATAACCGAACCTCAACACGTGACATGAAATGATTTGCCGGCGATATTTCTCCATCTATTTCCCCACCAGAAAAATGTTCTTTACAGCAAGTTTTTCCATTTTGTGGAGCATTTGCGGAGGAATCGCGGAGATATCTGTAAGCCATTGATGAGTAGCCATTTGCGTAGAATGCGTGTGCAGACCGTAAGAATGGCTAGAAAAAAGCAATTTTGCCTAAATCATATCAAGGTTGGTTTTGTTGTATAGCGGAAGAAAGAAGAAAGAAGAAGGGATGATACTGGCTAAGTTGCAGCAACAAAAGAGAAAAGCAAAGATCAAGTAGGAAACCGGCAAAGATGCAGAACAAGGAAAAATCTGTTTATGAAAAGAGCTGATCGTTAATGTAATATATTGTATTATTGTACCGACAATCATATGGTCAGGCTACGGCTGAATCTATCATAGCTGTTGTCTTAAAGGGTCTAGAAGATGTCGAACCTAAATAAGTAGAGTTAGGAAAAAATTTATGTTAAATGAATAAAATTAGACTTGGGAAAAACTCCGTTCGGATTAACACATCCAATAGAAATGTGATGATATTGGACCTGGTGGCTGTAGTTATTCCATGCTGTACTCCAACGAGATCAAAGGACACCGCATGGTTCTCTGCTGCACCCCTTTATTGCAGTCTTGACCACTCTGGTCGCTATACCTGCTTTGCCCGGCGTCCCCCCGGCAGTTAATTTATCCGAAACAGCGGCATCAGCCTGGAAAATTCCGGCGTTCTTTAATGGAATAATACCCTTCCTAATGCACGGATGTCCCTCTTTTTGATCAATGGCACGGAAGAAAATATCTTGGTTTTTGCGTAATATTTAGAGGAAAAAAAAAAAAAAAAAAAAAAGAAAATTCCATAATAACGACCACTCTTTTGTACTTCTTTTAGTCCAGAACTCACTGTACAACCAACAACCATCAACATTAAGACCACATTCAAACCACAAACGACACAACTATCACAAGTCTCCTCAGCTTGCAGGACGACTTATTTTTGAATCTTTTTCAACACTTTATTTACTTATCAAGTCAACACTATTTTCATTCTCGCAAGACCATTCTCCGGACGTTAAATTAGTCACCCCTTCGTCGTCATTATGTCGTATATTCCACCCACCTTTCATACTCCGGGCGGGTTCACCGTTCCAAAGGAGTACAGGGACTCTGCACGGCTCCAGGTCCAACGGAAGCTTCAGCTTACCAAGCCTCCTTTACGACACGGAAGTTCCCCACTTGCCAACAATGTTTTGCTGCGAACACCCAGTAATCGGTCTGTCGACTCCATAGTGTCGCGGCAGTCTGTGGGCAGCGTTTTGACAGCAACAGAGGGCGATAACAGCGCGAAATCCAAAGGGAAAAAGGCTCTCTTTGGAGCCTTCAATAAACTCCGTAAGCATCTGAGCTCTAGTAGCTCCCAACTCCAGGTAGAACAAACCCACCGATTCCAGGAACAGCAGACAGATCCGCAGGTTGAGATCCAGAGGCGTATTATTGATAATGCCAGCGATAATGACGTAGAAATGTGTGATTATGACTCTGTAGACTCCAATTCAGTCTCAATGGTGTCGTCATTCCAGGACTCGGTTGCCCAGCCCTCCTACATGACCTCGGCAACGTCAACAACGGCCTCAACCAATATGTCATCGATTTTCTCGCTTATGACCAATGATACTAGCGATACAAAGATTAATCTTTCAATAACAACGCCCATGATCACGCTACATGACGCTTTTCCAGCCTCCTTTTGTGATATGTATCCACCAGAATGTTATGACAGCGTCAACAACATTCCGCTTCTTGCGAACGGACGCCCTGCCTTCACAAAACGGGAGCTTATTGATTGGGATCTAAATGACGTTCGTTCGTTGCTTATTATGGACAGATTGAAGCCGCAATGGAACAATCAGATCCCGATTATATACTCGCCTGCCGGGTTCCGTATCCAGGTGATCCCCTTGGACGCCTCGGACGAACTCATAATTCAGGGGCTTGTAGAATCGGACCTCTATAAGGAACGTATTTCCGAGGGAAAATTCCGGTTTGAGGTCGCTAAATACACGGTTATCACCGGAAGATCGAGATACAGCCATTTCAACGCGTCATCCAGCGCTCACCGTGCGGAGAAAACGTATATGCAGCCGTATGAGCTTCGTAACATCATTGAAAATTATCTTCTTAATCTTGGCATTGAGGCCCAATGTCGTCACGACTTGAAAAAGATCCTTTCCACGTTGAAAAGACAAAGAAAGAGAGCCCTAGCCAATGGTGAGAAGCCTATTCTGTTCTCAGTCCCAAACGAACAGCGTAGCAATTCGCCGCAAAGCCCTGGCCAACTGGACAAAAACCAGTTGGTTATGAATAAGGCTGGTCCTTTTAAAGGAAACACTCTTTTAAAGCGGGCATTATTCAACAAAATGAACGGCTACTCGATCTATAAGAACGACAGCGGCTCGTTTCTTGGATCTAGTAGCTCTCATACCAAAGGCCATGATCTCATTCCTAAGGAGGAGATCAATTTGATATGGTCGCAGGTACAGGAGAACGTTTATAAGCGGCTCGGGTTGAACTGGAAGCCGGATTCTCCAACCGTTTATTGATGATTTTTTCTTGATGTCTTGATGATGCTGCGCAACATATTAATAAGGCCTTTTCTTGATGTTGAGCCTTGCGAGGTCTAAAGAAGAAGATAAAAAAAGACTGTATGAAGGAGTAGAGCATCTCTTTCTTCTACTTTTATTGGCCTCGTATACGCTCGGTTGCTCGCTTCGCTCGTGACAATAGTGACATTTCAGTCAGACCTCCACTTATTGACCTCCACCTAATTGCTAATTTCCACTTTATCTGTTATCCTCCACCTACCCTCCCCACCTATTGCAGCCCACTGCCTACTGCCTACTGCCTCTGCTTATATTATCTTCACCCCTCAATCTCTCCAGATTATATTATAGATTTTTGTCTCGCTCTTCTTGCTTTCCTCTTCAGTGTATATTTTATTGGGTTTCTGTTCCATTTAACGATTTTTTGCTTTGCTTTGTTAGGTAATATCATGAGTTTTTTTGTATTTGTATTTGTTTTGTACTGAAGACTGTACTGAAAACTAAGTTGCAATGTATATTATGGGTAGATTACGAAGACCATTTGTTAGATGACGCCTACTGGATTAACACTAATTAACTACGCTCTATCTCATTCTAATCGAAATATTCGTTTTAATAAAGGGCCTTAGAATGGACCATCTCTTTACGGCTCTCTTATGTCCTACAAGGTCATTATACTACACTACTATATCAGAGGTTCGTATTGCCTCTCCTTCTTCTTCTTCTTTTGACCTCGCTACGCTCTGTTGCTCGCTTCGCTCGTGATCATAGTATCACACCCACAGTCCCATCATATCGTCACTTTAATACTGAAAAAAAAATAGCGGAATTTTTCTCCACATATTTAATACCATCGCATCTTTAATACCGCTGTTATCTTTAACACTGGTCGTCATATAGCCACAAGCATTAACACCACTCGAAATATAAACATGGCCGACAAAGCTCTCACAATTTATATCCTCGACATCAATCCTTCCATGGTCACCGGCTCAGTAAACACGTCCCTAAGTGATCGTGTTGATGAGCCTGTTCTTCCGATTGCTGCTGGATATCTCGCCCAGCAGATCGTTAACCGCATAATTGTTGGCAGAAAGACTGACTGGCTTGAAATATTACTTGCTCATAATTATCCTCTGTCCAGTGAGTTTCTTCCTGAGGAGGTATCAGCTGGAGATGATGCACCACTATTGAATGGAGTCTTGCAGCTTACAGGCATCGTTTCCCCGCCATCAACTGGCGATTTGGTCCGTGTGAATAAAGCTGTTGAAGAATTGACCACCCGTCAAGACGAACTACAAAATGCAGCTTCCGCTTCTGAAGATAACAGCCCGGGATGGGTAGTTGCTATATTGAAAGCTATCCAAGATATTGTGAAATTCTGCGCAAAAAAGAAATTCAAAAAGAAAATCGTGGTAATCACCAATAACGAGCCCGAAAACGTCGACCCTTCAATGGTGGACCAACTAGAGACCATGATGACCAGCGAAACCATACAATTGGACATCCTCGACCTCAGCGGGGCACCCAATGGCGACGGCATCCTGCTCTTCTCAAGCACCGCTGAGACCTTTGATCTTAATCACGTGATTGACAAATGCGTCCACCCTCCAGTCAAGCCTGTGCGACCTATAAAGATCTTCCAGGGCGAGTTCCGAATCGGGGCCAGTGCCAGGCAGATTGTCACTGGTGCCGACGACGATATAGCCAGCAATTTCGTTTCCTTGAAGGTCGATGCCTATCCTATGGTAAAAAAGGGCTCACTTATTGAGAAATCAAAGCTTTTTGTCCTGTTACCAGCTGCAGTTCCAGGCCAAGAGGACCGGCTTGAGGAGATCAAGAGGTTTACCACCTATGAAATCCGCGAACGGAAGAGAAAGACTCCTAAAATCGAGGCCTCTTCAACCACAGAGTCGGTTGAGGAAGATGAAACAGTTGATTATGAGGACGACAACTACTATATTGAGAGTACTCAGGTCGAAGCCGAGGATCTTTCCAAGGCATATATGTATGCCAATCACATGGTTCCTCTTCTGAACGAGCTACAGAAAGCTCGAATTTACGAAGCAAAACCAGGCCTCGATTTCCGTGGGGTAATGAAAATCAGTCAGTTACCACCATGGTACTTGTTAACGGAGTCGAGCGTGGTTGTTCCTCGGCAGGGTGATGCTCAGAGCACGTTAGGGTTTAATGCGATTGTGATAACCTTGTTGAGTTCCAAAAGCTGTATCATAGCAAGATATGTTCCTAAAATGAATTCAGAAGTCCAGATGGTTGCTCTTATTCCGAAGAAAATTGTGAGCAAGAAGCGAGCAAATGGTGATGAGGATGGTGATTACACGCAGTATGTGTTGATGAACAGCAGGTTGCCATATTTTGAGGACGAAAAGAAGTCCTATTTCAATAAATTAGACTCTTTGACCACAAAAACCGGAAAGGTACTTACCAAACACGACAGGCTATTGCCCAGCGACGAGATGTCGGATACCATGGAGAAGTATATATTATCCAAGGATATTGTTGGTGCAGAAGACTCTGAGGTTTTGCGGGGAAATAACTACAAAGACCAGCTTGAATACGGCATCAATCCCGGGATTAAAAAGCTAGACTGGGTTATCCGTAGATTATTGACAGTTCTGAATGAAAAAGGCATTGATTTTGCCCAGATACCTAAGGAAATGGTTGAGAATATCGTCAATGGAAAGGAGCCAGATTTGGGGTTGATTGACAGATTGATTCTAAAGGATCTCAACAAGTATCAAGACCAAGTCGATAGCGATGAGTCTTTGGGGTATATTCAGAAATTAATTGAGTTGCTCGATTTGCAAAAGAAGCCTCCAACTGTCAAGCGAAATGATGACAATAAGGCGAAAGACAATCAGGAAGAGAGCGATTCGGATGTTGAAAGCATTGTTGAAATTGGTGAGGATGAATTGAATATCGATATGATATTGGGGATGTGACGACTTACTTCAAGCTGCTCGCTTCGCTCAGTAAAAAGAAGATAGTATGATGGTATTAGTATACTAAAGAATTGGTACTAAAGGCACAGGTATTAAAGGTGTTGGTACTAATGACATCGGAACTAATGACATCACTATTAAAGGTGCTGCTATGGATGGTACAATCACTGAGCCACGAGCGAAGCGAGCCACCCAGCGCAGTGAGGTCCAAAGAAGAAATAAAGATATTATAAACGCGTTAGTAGCACTAAAGGATTGGTACTAAAGGTACTGTATTAATGAAGCAGCAGCTAGCTGATGATATTCAGATGGTTCTCTAATTATATACGATGCGTGACTTTGCTGACTTTAACTTAATTAGCTTTATAATGATTGTCAAGAAACTACATTATATCATTCATGAATTATTGTATTAGTAATATCTAATAATAATAAGGGAATATGGAGAAAGTATTACTCTGTAATCTATTGTCTTCTTCTCAAGATACTTCGTAATCTAATATCTTCTTATAAAGATTCTTTCTTTAAGGATAAATCATATCTTCGTAAATGTTCGTGCACAGTCCAGAATTTCTATATCTCGAAATTCATTGGATCTATGAGATCGTTCAAGTTGATGTCTTCCGAGTTCTTCACACTGGATGCAATGGCATCGATGCCTTTCAAGCTCTCAAAGTCTTTGAAGAACGAGAAGTCGATTGACTCTTCTAACGAGCTGATGCCGCTGTTTCCATTAGCGCCGTTCTTGGAGTCCGCAAAAATCATCTCAAAGTCCATTGGATCGAGGCTTTTAGTGAGAATCTCGTCAACCTTGCTGGTCGTCTTAGAGTCTGCTGGCTCGGAGAAATCAATAACCTTGGAGCCTGCTGGGTTACCTGACCCGTTCATGGTCTCCAAATTGAGCATCAAGCTGCTAATATCGTATGAATTGAGCGATGAGTTCGATGAAATCAACGAAGGAGCTGCGGAATCCGTGATACTGTAGCTTCTCATGTCGTTTCCTGCGGATCTTCCATTGCCGTTGCCGTTGCTTATGGCTTTTCCCCTCGAACTGCTCATGTTAACTGTGGTGTTTATAGAACTTGCCTGGGTCATTTTGATGCCAAATCCATAATCATCTTCGTCTTCTTCACAGAAGGCATCCGAATGCAAATCATGCAGCTCTTGGTCGTCTTCATTGTCGTTGAAGTTCTTGACAATATAATCGTCAAAGAAATTGGCACTGGACTTCAAGTTGTTCGAGGCCGTCGACGGACGCTCATGTGCCCCTTTCGATGCCGCAAAAATTGCGTCAAAAAGTAAAGGAGCCTCCTCAATAGGTTTCATATGTTTAGCTGAAACACTACCCAAATGGTGTTGTTGTTGGTTAGCAATCAGTGAAGATTCGTCACTGTTCACCGAAATAAGGTCATCTTCAAACTCGATGATCTCATGGGTTCTCTTTCTCGAGATAATCTCCATAGATTCGTGGTCCGATGAGTGGTTGCTGTTGTTTGATCCAAGCTTTTTGAGTCTGTGGTCATGCGTAACCGTAGGAATATGTGCTGCTGGAGAACGTGGTGCAGGCGTGACATCTTTACTAGATGTCGCGCTGGAAACTGGAGTTGGGATTGTCACCACTTGTTCACGGAGCGACTTCAAATCGTTAACAAGTTTGGACAATTCACTTTTGAGAAACGAGTTCTCTTCGCTGACCTTCTTTAACTCCTTCTCCAAAATCAAGTCCTCTAAGTTTTCCTGTGCAGGGGAAGGATCAGAGCTCTTTTTAGGAGCAACAGGAGCTACATGAGGTTTCTGGGAAGCAGGTTTACTGTTCATAGGACTAGCAGCGCGTTGAAGAGGAACATTCTTAGGATTGGCGTTATTACTGGAGGCCGCGTTAGATACTACAGTGTTTTTCGTGTTGGTCGTCGATAATGCAGTAGCCCCGCTGCCTGCACTGTTTTTTGCGTGGGAAGCTGAGTTTGCAGATGCAGCTGCAGAAACTGACGCAGCCTTTTGTTTCCGTCTACGGGAGTCAGCCAGATTCGACGTGTTGCTAGGCTTTCTGCCAGGTTTAGGTCTTGGAGGTAGCACCCAGTGTTTGGACGTTTTGATCACCGGGACAAAATTGTCGTTTTTAGGGGCCAGTTTTTTCGATTGGAAGCCCAAATTGCCATTGGTTGGCGCATTATTAGCGCTTCCTAAGGAAATAGCGGAGGGACGTTGAAGTACAGGATGGAACAGGTTCTTGTTGGTCAGTTGAGGCTGTTGTGCATGGCCTTTTGTATTGCAGAACGCAGAGTTTTGCAAGCGACTTATAACTATAATTAATAATGTTAGTAAAAGCTATTATCTGGAGAACACTTATATTGGAATTACGGAGCACTTACGATGCACAGAATCATTAATACTATTATCAGAAGGCATGGCGAGGAGCAATTATGAAAATCAGACCAGCATCAAATCACAGGCCGAGGAAGTGAATATTAAATATTAAATGTAGATAAAGATTGAAAAGTACAAGGGCATTCTAGCCGCAAGGAGCGAGATTCAACGGTATGCAGAGGTGGAAACACCAGGACGGGATCAACGATATGAGGCAAGCCCAGGGTGTGCTTGGCTTGACGTGTATTGCGAATGAGAGTCGAGCTAAGATGGTTGATGAAATTTTTTTCTGATCAGTTGGACCGGGAATCACCATTTTACTTATACTATATGAAACAACAAAGAAAGAGTCCATAACTACCTTTAGGCGATAATATGCGAGGCTCGGTGCGTCAACGCCGATGCATGCGTGATCGAAACTGTGCGACGCAGGCGCCTTTTTTGGACAAAAAAGCAGTGGCGCGTAGGCAGCCCATAAAAGCTCCCCCAGCCTTGATCGGGGCGTCGGCGTCTAGGGGCGGATCTGGACACGAGGAGTGTAATGGCCCCTCTTTTTCAAAGTTTGCAGCCACAGGCCGGCTGCATAGCGGTACGGACAAACAAAGGTAAAATTATAAGACTATCGGTCCCGGAACCATCGGGCCATTACGGATGCGCCTGGGAAAGGCAGAAAAACCGCTCGGTAAGCGAGGGAAAAAAAAATTTTGCGAACCTTAACTCAAAGTCACGGGACACGGGAAGGAATCAGATACATTGCCCCAGAGGGATTTGCAGCATCAATTTAAATTACTATAATAATTTATTTACTCGGGAGAGCAGGAAGAGCGATTTTTTCCGAGAATCACTGTCATGTAGGAGTTTGGTTTTATGGTAGGAAGTTCTCGATTGGTACGAGATACTGCAAGGTGATTAAATTCCAAAGCCCAATAGCCAAACGCGGTAGCAGATCCTCCACGTATACTTTATGGAGGTTGTGGAGTATTCTCCATACATAGCGCAAAGCGAATCCCAGCAGATTATCAGCCACAGACAAATTTGTCTACAAACCCTTTAACGGTACCTTTAGACTTTTGTACATGCTTTCTTGTTAACACTGCTCCCTATACTGCTCTTACTACGATAATGAGATGATAATAGGGCAAATTACGGTGGTCTCATCGTACTGGACAATACTAGGGTAAATGCTAAATGTGAGATATATTCCTTGAGAAACTATAGGCTTGTTCCAATCGGTTTCCTGGAGGAAAACCTCGCTTCCCATTTCATGTTTCACATAATTAAATCCTTCTCTGGCTTCACATAATTAAATCAATCGATTTCCGTCTTTGATTACATCAATTATTTCTTGTCTCTAATTGTTTAATTGATTTGCACTTACTTTTTTGACCAGTTCCTCCTTTGATACTTTTTGTGGGGGATATTTTTTCTTTTACCCTAAAACCAGGCTCGTATGATGATATCTATAATTAGCCGGCCATACAAGCATATTCTCGTATTGTGTTGTAAGGGATTATGATCATTATATTGAACAGATATTATACTATAATATAAAGTCATCAGTCATATATCATCTGTGATTGCCATCTATGACTGTCATGTATAACTGACGTGCCACTGATGGCTAAAGCCCTGTGCTGCTCATTTATCATACTTTTTATTGATATGCGGCCGCCCAGCAATTTATGTACATATATCACATGACCGCCCGTTTTGGTTCTTCTAGCCGATTTTGCTCGTAAGCCCATCTGTAGTCATCGTCCAATCTAATTAAGGGCCTGATGGCACACCTCATGCTTTTTCCTCACTAATGGTAATGGCAATGGCCCTCCGCATTCAAAAGGCTTGACCATTGAGTCTTTTCAGCTAATCGATCCCACCTTGCCCCACAATATCGTGAAAATTTATTAGTTTACGCCAGATTATAAATAGCGTCCAGATTCTGGAAATAATGTAAACCGTCCTCTCGCCCATGTAGACTTCGTAGATCCAGTATAACACACCGGTAATAACCAACCTCATAATCATTCATAATGCTCAGAGCAAGTATCAAAAATCAGCTCAGAAGTAGAAGTCCGCTCGTAAATCTCTTTCTAAGAGCCAACTCGACGGTTGCTTTGAACACCACTAAAGACAGTTTCTTCACCAGTCATGTTGCTCTGTCCGCTGCTCCGTATATCACCCCCTCATTTGTTAACAACAAGCTTTTCAAGTCCGAGTCGCAGGAATGGTTTGATATTCATGATCCTGCCACAAATCAGGTGATCTCCAAAGTTCCCCAGTCTACCGACAAAGAGCTTGATGATGCCATTCATGTAGCCGAAACAGCGTTCAAGACATTCAAAAACACTTCGGTGATCAAGAGACAACAGATCTTGTTCAATTATGTCCGTCTTCTCCGAGAAAACCATGACCGGATTGCCTCGATGATTGTTTTGGAGCAAGGAAAGACCTTTGATGATGCTCGTGGAGATGTTCTTAGAGGTCTTCAAGTGGCCGAGTATGCTTGCTCAATCACCACAGAGTCGCTTGGAACCACCCTCGAGGTTTCCACCGACATGGAAACCAAAATGATCAGGGAGCCTATTGGGGTTGTTGCTTCGATCTGTCCTTTCAACTTCCCAGCAATGATTCCTTTGTGGACCATTCCTTTGGTTATTGCTACCGGTAATACCACGGTTGTCAAGCCAAGTGAAAGGGTGCCTGGTGCTGCCATGATCATTGCAGAGTTAGCCAAAGAAGCCGGAACCCCGGCTGGTGTTGTCAATATCATTCATGGAAAGCATAAAACCGTTAACAAAATCATTGATGACAAGCGGATCAAGGCTGTTACCTTCGTTGGAAGTAATGGTGCCGGAGAATATATTTATTCAAAGGCTTGTCTGAACGGAAAGAGAGTTCAGGCCAATTTAGGGGCCAAAAACCACTTGATCTTGTTGCCTGATGCCAATAAAAATCAGGCTGTCAATGCAATTATTGGCTCTGCTTTTGGAGCGGCCGGCCAGCGTTGCATGGCAATTTCTGTGCTTGTTACGGTTGGTAAGGCGCAGGAATGGGTTAAAGATGTGGTAGAAGAAGCTAAAAAGTTGAAGGTTGGTAGTGGATTCAACAGCGAGTCTAATCTTGGTCCATTGATCTCTAAACAGGCTTTAGAAAGATCCGAAAGAATTATTGGAGAATTCAAAGGCGAGATCTTATTGGATGGCCGTAACTATAAGCCTGAAGACCCTCATTTTAAAGACGGATATTTCCTTGGTCCAACGGTTTTAAATAATGTTTCTCTTGAGGATTCTGCCTACAAGGAGGAGATCTTTGCTCCAGTTCTTTGCGTGATTAATGTGCCTACTTTAAACGACGCTATAGAGTTGGTTAACAAGAACCCTTACGGAAATGGGGTATCCCTTTTCACAACCAGCGGAATTAACGCCAAAAAATTCGAAAAAAACATCGATGTTGGCCAGGTTGGAGTGAATATTCCTATCCCTGTCCCATTGCCGATGTTTGGCTTCACTGGGTCCAGGGGATCTTTCCTAGGGGATTTGAACTTCTACGGTAAGGCCGGGCTTTGGTTTATGACCAAACCTAAAACTATCACCAGTTTATGGAAAACCAAATTGTTGGAAGAGGATGTTGAAAGCGGTCCATCTACGTCAATGCCAACTCAGGAGTGATGCTTTATTGCTAGCATATTTTAGGATTATTATATAGCCATGTTTTCTATATAGCTATTTGATAGTCAAAATTATTATTATTCTTTTCTCATGCATGTTGTACTATTCCATCTATATAACTGCTAGCGATAGGCTAGTACAACAAGAAAAAAAAAAAAATACACAAAGCTGCATATATCAAGTAGTAGATTGGGGCAGATACCTACTCTCCATTGAATCACCCACTTGGCGTACTATATGCCAATCCAGGCAAATAGATAGACAGGTGGTCTATCTATCTCTGCATACATCCACACAATTGGTATATACCTATGATATCCTTCTTTGTCTTTATTTTGGCCTTGCTCCCCCCGAGATCTGTATCCCAAAATGCACTCGGCCTCGAGCGAAGCGAGCAACCGAGCGAAGCGAGGTCTAAAGAAGCAGAAGAAAGAGATACTCTACTCCATGGTCTTCTGCTTTCTGGCTTCGGCCGCCAGACCCGCGATTATGGTATATGCATATCACGTACATACCCACATACTTACCACAGGCTAGCATGGCTATTTGGAGACCATTGCAACAAAATGGTAACCAGATGGCAACCAAGTGGCAACCAAGTGGCAACCATACGGTTGTACCCGTGGGCAGCGGCGCCCATCTCTTACGTCTACTATTCCTTATTCTGTTAACTTATGGACCGCCAATTAAACCTTACCTAAAGTACAACGTATATCGTTTCTACGTATGGTTGTATTAACATACAAAGATCGGCCAATCATCGAGATCAAAACACGCCTTGTAAGCCACTCTGGCAAACAGAGCACTGTCAAGCCAACACCATTCAAATCCCTAATAGTGAAACAACTGGTGTCCGGATACACCCGCACACCAGTCGTGGTTACGAGCGTTTGAAATATTGCAAATTCTAAAATTTTTCTGCGAAAAAAACAAGAAAGAAAATTTAAAAAACATTAATAAAGTGAAGGAAAGCTAATAATATTAGGATATTACTGTCATTGCCTTTATACTAGCGACTACCCCATTGATTTATCAAAAAAACTCAGCTTCGATCTCCATACTCGCTTGTCTGGTCCGTCATCACCTCGGCCTGCGCACTAATATCCGTCATTTTTTTGTGAACAGGTGATCTTGCAACCAATGGCTTACACCTTGCATCAATGAGCGATTACAACAAGCACAAAGACCAGTATAAGCCGTATTCCTCGTACTACTCGAGCTATTCGGGCAAGGCTGGCGACGGCCATGACTCTGGAAGCGGCAGTGGCCCCAGCGGCGCAAATAGCCGTAATATCGGGCCATCAAGGGACAATAACAATGTGAACAATAGCAGCAACAGCAACAGCAACAGCAATAAGATGAGGAGACCGTATGGATCGAGGCCTTTCTCGGGAGGAGGAGGAAAGCATTCGGGCTCATATTACCATCCCCAGAAGAAATCGTCGATGTTTTCTAAGTCACATAACACATATTTTGGAGGCAGCAACAGCAACAATGCGCCAGGAGGCGGCAGTGGGTCGTCTATGTTCGGAAACAAGCGAAGACACAACAATTTCGGAGCTCCATACGGCAAAAACAGCAACAATAATAGCAATAATAGCCCAATAAATATGGGCAATGGCAGCCAAACAGGTGGCGGGGCGCTGGGAGCCAGCAGTGGCAACAACAGCGATGACTCAGGGTCTTTAAACGATAATATGCCGTACAATAAGCCCAGAGGCTCGGTATATATATACAATTCCGGCAAAAACAGGAATGGAAAAGACAATTACTCGCAAAGACACCAGTATACGCCAATAAGCAACAAAATCCCGAGCGAATTCGGCTCAGAATTTGACAGAAGTAGTCAGAGAAACCGCGAGGATCCGGGTGTCTCTAGAAGAGAAGAGAGATACGATATCAAGATAGATGTCAGAACAGAGTTCAAAGGAGACGCTAAGAGCGATTCTAAGGTGCATAGTAAGGCCGATATAAAGACGGGGGACCAAAAAACCGCAGAAATGCCATCGTTAGAGGAGCGAAAAGCCCCAAATATAGCGAAATCTGGCAGTGAAGAGGCCAAGACGGCTGCTAAGCATGCTGTTTCCAAGCCAGATGACAAGAACAGCCAGAATTCTGTCAAAAGATCTATTTCCTCTACTTCTATAGTAATTAATCAAGATAATGTAGATACTAGCAGTAAAAAGCAGAAGGTTTCTTCCGATTTATCTACGAACATCTCTGAGGAAACTCCTCACTCTGATAGCCAATCCAATAACGTTCACAAAGAGGCTCACAGAGAAACTCAAGAGAAGAGAGAAGCTCACAGAGAGACTCAGGAGAAGAGAGAGGCTCACAGAGAAACTCAAGAGAAGAGAGAAGCTCACAGAGAAACTCAAGAAAAGAGAGAGGCTCACAGAGAAACTCAAGAGAAGAGAGACGTCCACAAAGAGAAGCCTGACGTGTACAAAGGCAAAGAAAACGAAGAAAAGACCGAAACTCACCAAGAAAATCAAGAGAATCAAGAGAAGCCAATCAAAAAAGAGAAGACTGATATCCACAAAGAGAAATCAGAAGCTCATAAAGAGAAGACTGATATCCACAAAGAGAAATCAGAAGCTCACAAAGAGAAATCGGAAGCTCACAAAGAGAAGCACGAAAAGCAAGAAAAGTCAATCCACAAAGACAAAATCGAGGCCCATAAAGAATCTCATGACGCCGACAAGAAGCACCAGGAATCTGACGAACACAAGAAATCCAAAAGCTCGCTGACATCATCAACACCACCAGCTGAAAACACCGAAAAAAAGAAGCAGAAAGTCAAGAAGATCGTTCTATCCAAGGATCCTGCTAAAAAACACAGCTTATTCAAAGACAAATCAAAATCAACCACCAATCTTCGAACCTTGCCATCAATTAAGAAAAGCGAGCTATTCAAAGAAACTAAAAAGCACACGCTTTTCAAAGAATCGGTAGCGAAAAAACACGACTTGTTCAAGAAGGCTAACATTACGGCCAAGATCAAGAGCTCTTCCAAGGAACACATATCCAAGGAGCATTTAAAAGAGAAGATCGCGGCCAGTCTCAAAAAACAAGCTAGCGGTCGTCATATGTCTTCGCCAAGCATACCGAGTGTCACTGCAGAACCACACAATCCTCAAAGGGAATCCAAATCGGTGTCTCCTCACGGAGCGTCGTATGACAACAGCGAGAAGCCTGAAAAGGCTGAAAAGGCTGAAAAGGCTGAAAAGAGCGAAACCAAAAGCAAGATAAAGATAATGGATGATGAAGATGACAATGATGAGGACACCAACGATACTCAAGACCGCAAAGATAACCTCAGCAACAAAATCAAATCGGAGGACAATCAAGACCACAAAGATAGTAAAGATAGTAAAGATAACATCAAAAAGAATACCAAACATAATGCCACCTCTACTGACTCTAAGATCAAAGATGAAGTCAAATCAAGCGACAATCTCACCTCTAACGACTCAAATATCAAAGATAGGATCGATCGCCATTCAGAAAAAGACACAATTACAGCCACTAGCGGCCAAAATGAGCTCAAAAAATCGCTTTCTGACAGAAGTTCGCGCAGCGGTAGCAACTCCAAGCTAAACGACCTTCCAAAACTCCAAACTCGCGAAATGTCGCCTTCCAACACCAACAACGACCACGATTACGCCAGATCTTCACCGCTCAGCGAGATTGACTTCTCGCAGGAGGCCAGTGAATCTTCTGATGCGTTTGAGCTGGCATTGTCAAGTGCGGAAAGGAAGCCAATTCCTCGAACGGTGCCTCGATTGAGAACCATTGAGGATGACGAGGAAGAAGACTATGAAGACGAGCAAAGAGACGAGACTCATGACGACAGTGCCGATGATTCTGATGCCGAAACAATCATTTCTGAGTATCCTCCAAGATCTAGAAGATTCCACGACGATTCCAAGCCAAAAGGCTCGAGCAAACCCACCAAAGAAGAGCCTAAAAAGGGAAAGAAATCGGCCACTCACAGTCCCGTGTCTGTGGTCCCTACGCCTACAAGTGCAACTGCGCAGCTAGGAAAACGATCGCGTGTAGGACGCGATGCTAGTGGCCGTTCTAAGCTTCAAAGAGCCTGCGATAAAGGCAAATATGAGATTGCTAAGCTTCTTATTGAGGAGGGTGCCGATGTGAATGACCCTGATTATGCTGGAAACACGTCTTTACACGAAGCTGCTTTGAAAGGCCATTATGAGATCGCCAAATTGCTTATTGAGAACGGTGCGGACGTCAACATCCAATCAGGACCAGACGATTTGGATACGCCGCTAATTGATGCGGCCGCCAACGGACATCTTGATGTCGTGGAGCTTTTATTTGACAACGGGGCCAATCCAGATGTCAGTAATGCCATGCACGAGAACTGCTACGAGTTGTTGAAGGAATTACACACTCCAGAAGCAGAGGCGTTGCTTAGCAAGCTCCTCAGTGGAAGAGACCGTAAAGCCAGCGAGAGCCGTGATAGTAACGATACTGAGGCTGCTGGTAAGTCTGAAACTGTAGGCGCAAAACAAGAAGACGATGCGAAAGCATATGAAGAGGAAGAGGAAGATGATGATGACGATGACAATGATGACGATGACAAGGAGGACGACGATCAGATGACAAGGAAAAAGGCCCCACGGTTCAACCTGAACCGTAACGATCTCTTCTTGGTTGATTACACATCACGGTCTGGAAGAAACGAGATATACAAAAGAGCTCTGGACGGAGATTATGCTTTTGTAGGAAACTACTTGTCTGGAGGCGGAAAAGTAGACACTGAGATGTTGATTGAAGCCTCTGGACACGGTCACAGTGATATTGTGAATCTTTTGATCGCGTTTGGGGCCAAAATCAACGATATGTGGGAAGGAGCCACGGCATTGATGCATGCGGTAGGAAGACGGCACTTGGATACTGTAAAGTTATTACTAGATAACGGAGCCGATGCGGCGTTGAAAAGAAGGGAAGATGGTAAAAACTCGCTTGAAATTGCCAAAGAAACGGGCATTGCAAGCGAGGAAGAGCTTCGACTCTTGAAAAGCCGGATTTCTGCTGCTGAAAAGAAGAGAAGCAGCTCTCCAGGCGTGTCCGGAAGCAACGAAGAGCATCGTCAGAAGAAACGAAAGCTTGTTAAAGATGCTGCTAAAGAAGAGAAAGAAGAGAAGCGGAAGCTTGTTAAAGATGCTGCTAAAGAAGAGAAAGAAGAGAAGCGGAAGCTTGTTAAAGATGCTGCTAAAGAAGAGAAAGAAGAGAAAGAAGACAATGACAAAAAGCCTGCGAAAGTTGATTCATCTACTCACACGGTAACAGAGTTGCAATTAAAGCCATCGAAGCTCTTTTCAAGCATTAAAGAGCATGAAAAAGCAACCGTTAATCCTGCTGTTGTCGAGATCATAAGAAACTCGAGCATTTCTTCAGTCAATTCTTCGCCTTTATCGAGTCTTCCGTCTACATCTCCAGGTTTAAAGAGTTCTGCAGAGAAAGACAAAGAGCCTGAAGAGGCCAAGAAGGAAACATTGGAAACAAAGAAGAACGACGAAGCTCTTGCAGAACTCAAGAAGAAGGAAGCCGCCGAACTCAAGAAGAGAGAAGCCGCAGAGCTCAAGAAGAAAGAGGTGTATGAACAACAAAAGGCCGAGAAGATTAAGGCCAGACAGCAGGCTGTGTTGTTCAAGATATCTCAGGCAGAAAAACAGAGAGAAGAAGAAAAGAAACTTCAGAAGTTGCAGGAAGAAGAGAAGCGTAAAAAAGACCTTTTGGAAGCCCAGAAACGCGAGCAGCTTCTCAGAGAGAAACAGGAAGAGGAGAAGAAACAGCGCGAATTGGCGTTGTTAGGAAAGATCAAAGACGCTTATCCGTTTAGTTTGCAGCTCGTGAAGTTCTATGACGACGAATTAAAGACGGAAACCACCAAAATTGACGACAAAACCCTTAAGGAGCTTCGCTTCAGAGTGCTTAAATACCAGCCTTTGTATTATGTAACTATTGACGACGAAAAATGGGTGATCGATCTTCAGGTTAATTTGCTAAGCGGGATTTCTGGCCTATACCAAAGATATCCGGTGTTAACCGAGGGCAGACAGCGTATTGAAGACGGCCAACAGAAGAAGTTATGGAGCTTTTTTAGTTCTATGCTCAGCTACGATCTTGAAAGTATTGTTTCCATAAAAGGCTCTGCAAATCCGTATGGAATAATCGCAGGATCGGAATTAGATAGACGGGCCGAAGTACTTGAGAAAGAAGGAGAAAGATTCCAAGAATTGGTTCTTCATCTTATAAAATATTCTGTTGTCAAAGAGACGGTTTTCGAGAAGTATGGCCATCTTCGAGATGGTATTGATCCGGAGATGCTTACTGAGTTGGACTGGGACTATATCAAAGCTCCTGTGGTGCCATCTGAGTTGCCAGAGCCTCAGCCTGTTAATACTAGACAGAGTGAGGAGATAACAACGGCAACTTTGGAGAGCATACCTTGGAAGTTCCGAGGCAACCCTGCTGCTATAGCAGCCATCTTAGCAAGCCGTAAGAAGCTTTGGTGATAAGCTTGGTGATGAATGATTTAATTTTATTATTAATTTATTGTTTTTATTTATTAGTGTTTTATTTATTTTAGTGTTTATTTAGCTGGACGAAATGTATATTATAGCTGGATGAGGGTTTAAGTATTTTGTAGGGATTGCTGTATGAAAGTGTATATTGGTTATACGATAAGGTGGGGACCTAAATATTGAGACGTAAACATCAGGTCACAAAGATGTGACCATAATACAAGCACTAAACAACGAGCGAAGCGAGCAACCGAGCGCCAGCGAGGCCAAAAAAAAAAGAAGAAAAAAAAAAGACATATTCTACTCTTCCATACAGTCTCTCCTCCTCTTCCACATCATCTTCATCTTTTTGACTTCGCTGGCGCTCGGTTGCTCGCTTCACTCGTGGCTCAGTGCCGTCCAGGCCATATGCATGCCAGGCTCCACCACCGGGTGACTCCCATGCAAGCTTCATGTGGGAGTGCTCTTAGCAGCCTGCGCACAATTTCACTTCCCCAATTTCCATTTTTTCTTCTTGCTGTTCATTTTTCATCAATCAAAGCCAGATCAGAACGAAAAAACGAACAATCGAAAATATCAAACTACTGAAAATAACAACTCATCCTATCATAGTGTCTGTTGCATCCCCCATTGCTCGTCTCCACTGAACGCAAACGACTTATAAGTGTGCCAATCTCCACCCATTTGTACCCGGCTAACAACTATCCGTTCTTCTGGTGTTTTGTCGTTCGAACGTGGAAAATAGCTAGTCGTCAATCAGGCTAATAATAACCTCCCATATTATACCATATTATCAGATACAGTCTGCATTCAGAGCCATCCAGCCTCAAACTCGAATCCATAAAGTATCCAGAAACTACCATGTCACACAAAAGAAGAGCCTATCCAAAGGCTAGTTACCAATACCAGCAGGACCAAGCTGCCGTGGGTCCTGGTATGCAGCCCCAGTACGGTGCCCAGTCTCCTGCTGGCCCCCAGGCTGTTGGAGGCACACCAGCCTACTTCAATCCCGCCGCTGCGGGCGTCGGAGCTGTGCCTGGCCAGCAGGCCGCCAACCCTGGCTACGGGGCCCCGGCTGCTGCCAATATTGGTTACGGAACCCCGTCCGCCGCTGGCCAGGGTTACGGAGCCCCGGGTATGACCCAAGCCCCTGGCGCCGCCGGCGCTCAGGCTGGGCCTAGCTTGACCCTGGCGTTCCAGAATATGAATTTGGGGCCGGGTGCATCCCAGCAGCCCCAAGCACAACAGGTGTACCCAGGCTATGACGGCACACCAGCCACGCCGGGTGGCTACGGAGGAATCGCCCCAAACAACCAGTTGTATTCCACTGATCTTTTCAAGGACCTTCCTCCAGCCATCTCCGACCTTGCTTTGCCACCCCCTCCTATTGTTTTGCCTTCGGACGTCTCGGTTACCCAGAACCCCGAATCCAATGCCAGTCCTGAGTATTTCCGTAGTTCCTTAAACTCGATCCCAACGACCAACTCGCTTTTGAAGAAGTCCAAGTTGCCGTTGGTTCTTGTAGTCAGACCATATGCATCGCTTCACAACTCGGAGAAGCCGGTTCCGGTGATTCTGGACACGTTAATCAGCAGATGTCGTCGTTGTCGTTCGTACATCAATCCATTTGTCTCGTTTGTAGAGGGCGGTCGTAGATGGAGATGTAACTTCTGTAACTTAATCAACGACGTCCCAACTGCGTTTGACTACAACGGCATCACCGGGCAACTGTTGAACCGTTACGAGCGTGCTGAGCTTAACTACGGGGTGGTTGAGTTTGTGGCTCCACCTGAGTATATGGTTAGACCTCCACAACCACTTGTTTACGTGTTCTTATTGGATGTTTCTGTACAGGCTGTTAAGTCCGGGTTACTTGCCACAGCTGCAAGAACCATTTTAGAGTCGTTAGACCGCATTCCAAACACAGACGGACGCACCAGAATCGCGTTCCTTGCTGCAGACTCCTCCTTGCATTTCTTCACCATCCCTAACAACCCCGTGAAAAAAGAGAAGGCCGAAAAAAGCGGAGAAGAAGATGCAGAAGAAGGTGCAGAAGACGAAGAGGAGGATGACTTCGAGGCCGAGCCGGAGATGTTGGTGGTCACCGATCTTGAGGAGCCATTCTTACCTGTTCCTGATGGATTGTTGGTCAACTTGACTCAGGCACGTGAGAACATCGACAAGTTGTTGGCCAATATCAACAACATGTTCGCCACTAACACCAACCCTAAATTTGCTCTTGGGCCGGCGCTTAAATCTGCACACAAATTAATCTCCGCTATCGGAGGAAAAATTGTTGTGATTTCCAGCACATTGCCAAATGTGGGTCTTGGAAAATTAAGCGCCAGAGATGAGGAAGCAGTTAGCGGTAAGCCTAAAGAGGCTTCCGCGCTTCTTACTAACGCCAACTCCTTCTACAAGTCGTTTGCCGTGGAATGCAACAAGTCGCAGGTTACCGTTGACATGTTCTTGGCATCCCTGAGCTACATGGATGTTGCCTCGTTGTCCAACTTGCCGCGCTACACTGCAGGACAGACGCATTTCTACCCTGCATGGTCTGCATTACGCGAGGAGGACGTGACCAAACTCTCAAAGGAGTTGTCCAACCATATTTCGATGGACATCTCTCTTGAGGCCGTGTTGCGTGTCAGAGGATCAAATGGTCTCAGAATGTCTGGTTTCTACGGAAACTTCTTCAACAGATCGAGTGATTTGTGTTCGTTCCCAACATTCCCACGTGATCAATCATACATCATTGAGGTTTCTATTGAAGAGCACATTTCGAAGCCTACAGTGGCCTTCCAGGCAGCCGTTTTGCACACAACTTGTTTTGGTGAGAGACGCATCCGTGTAATGACGTTGACCATCCCTACCACTCAGAGCATCAACGAAGTGTATGCATCTGCTGATCAGATGGCCATCACAAACTATTTCACTCAGAAAGCGGTTGAAAAGGTGCTTTCCAACTCCTTACAGGAGGGTAGAGACTTGTTGACCAAGCATTTGGTTGACATCTTGACCACCTATAAAAAGGAGTTGGTTGCAGGTAACGTAGGAACCTCCTCTCCACTTCAATTGTCAACCAGCTTGAAGATGTTGCCTCTTTTGTTACTCTCCTTGCAGAAACACATTGGTTTACGCAGTGGAAGAGTGCCATCCGACCATAGATCTGCTGGCTTGAACCTTTTGACCTCGGCTCCTATTCCTAAATTGATCAAGAGCATCTATCCAAGCATCTATTCGTTGCACGACATGCCTGATGAAGCTGGCTTGCCACAAGAAGTCACCAACGAGGAGACTGGCGAGTCATCTTCTGGAGAGATTGTAATGCCACCAACTTTGAACGCCACCGCAATTGTTTTGCAAAGATATGGTCTTTATTTGATTGATAACACTACCGAACTCTTCCTTTGGGTTGGAGGTGAAGCAGTGCCTCAATTGATTGAAGATGTCTTTGGATACAGTGATATTACTCAAATTCCAGTTGGAAAGACCGAGTTGCCTGTCATTGAAGAGTCTGAGTTCAACAGAAGAATCAGAAGCATCATTGGAAAGATCAGAGAAGATGTGACCTCCATCACATGGCAAAACTTGTATGTCGTTAGAGGTGGTACTGCTAACGAGCCGGTTAACCAAGTTAATGCTAGAGAACTCATTGCCTTGAGAATGTGGGCCTTGAGTGAATTGGTTGAAGACCGCTCGAATGTTGCTGCCGGATACAGAGAATATTTGGGAACTTTGAGAGAGAAGGTTCTTAATTAATTGAGAAAGAAAAAAAAAACACCTAAGAAAAGTATAAGCTGTGTATCCAGCTATTGTTTATTACTATTGTCATTTTTTTGTCTTTCTGTTTATTTATATATTTATTTATTTCAATCGATATTGTTTTGAGAAGCTGTAGGGCTGTAAAGGATATCAACAACGAGCGAAGCGAGCAACCCAGCGCAGGCAGGGTCAAAAAAAAACTAAGACATAGCTACTCCTCGATACCATCTTCTTTTAGCATGTTGGGGTGAGCAATGCATGTCTCAGATATTAGTATACCATATACACGGTGCAAAAGCACATCCGATATTAATTTATGGATATTTGCTCAAGAGGCCAACCAAGGCGGTATTATGACGTGCTGTGTGCAGAACGACCAGCTGACAGGCAGAAAATGACGGTCATATCGTCTGTTTCGAAGCCACATAGTCCACTATAGAAGTAGAGTGGTTGTAGCAAATTTGGCTGGTACTTGTAAAATCCAGGCTGGGGTCACGCCAATTTAAGTTGACATAATCCAAAAGAACAAAAGAAATATTTAATATCAGGGAAGCGAAATATTTAATAACGAGAGAATTTGGATCTCTTCCTTTATTGCTTCAAAAATGGATATCTTCGATAACGCTGACGAACGTTGGCAGGTTTCTGAAGAGATTGTTATTAACCGTTGTGGGAAACGACTCACGATAAGTCCGTTAATTTCCATAGGAGTATTCACGACCGTATCTACACTTACACAGGAAGAAGTGGAGCATTGGTTTCCAACGGAGACGTATAGTGACTGGATCAAAGCTGCTCAAAAAGAAGTCTCCTCAGGCGAGCCGACCGCAATAAAACCAACAAATGTTGCATCTATATTTGCGAAACCCCCACATTTTATGTCCAAAAGTTGCATCATCTGTAATGTGGACTTTTCGGATCAGGATATCGTTACAGGGTTGACCTGTGGCCATGTTTTCCATAAAGATTGTGTTGATCTGTGGCTAGTAACCAAAAAAGCAGTCTGTCCGCATTGTAAAGAAGGCTACAGCATGCGTGACAGATTCGGTGAGATGGAACTACAACGTATAACAGACACGAATTTTGAGAAACAAGAGCGTTACCAATTGGTTTCTGAGAGTCAGCGTGAGCAGTTGGAGAGCTTCTCTCTACCTTACATAAATGAATTGGGACTCTTTAGTTTACGAAAGAAGGTAAAACGTAACCGTGCTGATGACGACTTTAATTCCGACTATTACAGAGCATTATCTGAGCGTGCTGCCGCCATTATTGCTGCCGAACCGGATTTTGGTAACAAGAAGATAATCAAGTATAAGCTTGAGTATCCATATAACGGCGTCAAAATACTCTTGTGGAAAGCTTTAGGAGTTAAAAAGAAAACTCTTATTGACTGTATTGTGATATCTACCTATATCGAATTTAATGAAAGTGATATTTATGAGGCTAATAAGGCTAACGTGGCTAGCAACAGTGATGCTTCTTTTGCTGACCTTCCTCCAGATAAGGAAACCAGTACTCATTCTGTTTAATAAATATACAAGTATAACATACAAATAAAGCACTTAATAAAGAAAAGACTTATTATTCTATACATGATGCATCATACAATAAATACTATTATAAATCTATCCCTCCAGTCAATAATAACTGTATCAATAAGCAACTTCAGATTCGAACATACACCTCCCCAACACGGGTCAAAAAGTTCTTAATTGAGGACCGTAATTCCTGAGGCAACTGTTTGTCCAAAATATTCAACACCAAGTCGTACATGATAGGACAATGTTTGACGAAATCGTCTTCTTCCAACTCGTAGTATCCTTGCAAGATCTCCACAACAACAGGTCTCCAGGTATTGATGTATCTGACTTGCGAGGTTTCGTCGAAAGAAATATACTTCTCGATAATACTAACCGAGAGAGGAATAAGTTTCAGTAAAAGTTCTTCTTGTTGGGTTTTGGTGGTTTTACTGCCATCAATCAATAATCTGAACGTGATATTGATATAGACTCCAGAGGTTGACGACTCTTGTTTTAAGAGATTAGGAAGCTTCTCAATCACTCCAGAGTTCCACAATCTTACTCGAAGATTGTAGTCCGAATTGAACTCTTTGGAGAAATTGTACGACTTGTCCAAAAGATCAATCATTTTAAGGAGGTTTTCTATTGGAATAGCGTTGTAGAAATTCTCATCCTCAAAAAGCTCCGATAAAGCTTCAATCATCAACAATTGAAGAACACATTTGACAACAATAATGCCTTTTTCTTTCATCTTTCTTTGATGTTCTTCTGAAAACGTTTTGGTCTTGGTCGACTGTGACTTGTCTGCCGACACATCCACACCGTTATTCTCAGAAGCAGCAACAATAGCTGCGGCGCCATTTGATTCTGCCTCAACATTGTGAATAATCACTGTGTTTTGCGAATCGTCAGCTGTTTCTTCACCACCAGTTTCAGATGAATTCAACGACTCTTCGTTTCCTTCTAACTTGGTTTTGGCAAACTCATCTTGCAACGACTCGATATCTTCCTGGACTCTCAAAGGATCAGCCAAAAACAACTCAGTTGCAGTGGTGGACACAAACAACTCGGTTATAGTATCCGTGATCAAGTCCCAGTGTTGTTGCTCGAACTTCTTCAAGTTCTGCAAAATCAAGCTTTGTAAGCAGTTTCTTCCGATTCTCGAGATAGTATCGTTTTCCTGTAAAATGCACGAACATAAAAGCGTCAAATACCCATCTAACATCGGCAACAACGTCTCGAAATGCGTGAAAATCGCAACCATGTTCTTCAACGCCTGGATCAACGTGGTAGATAGCCACACCGAGAGATCGTCATGAGTGTTTAATTGACTCCAATGGTTGCTTAAGACCCCGAAAATTGGAAACAAGAGATCCTGGCAAATATCCTGCCAGATCGTCTGGTCAAACTGATCACCATACTCCACAAGCGAGTCGAAAAGATGGTTCAATGAGATGGATCTGCTTTCCAAGTCGGAGTTGCGGAGAACAACATTGTTGAATCCAGCGAGAATAGGGAAGAATCTAACACGGTTCTTGCCCGATTCGTCTTTATAAATGACTGAATAGTCTTGGCTGATTCGCTTAATGAGAGTTCTCATGTCTGAAATCGCATGAAGACTGATCCGTTGGTTGTTTTCATTGCTGGCTAACGAAGTGTAGGCTGCAACGAGTTGTGGGAAAGCGTCCTGCGAATAGATCTCATCAAAATAGTTCTTATTGATGTTGCTGAGCATCTTGTAGGTCTTGACAATAACTTTAGTATCGTCATCGCCAGCAGCTTCACCAAACGACTTGAAGATGGCCTCCCAACCAGACTTGATCTTGCTGGCTTTGGCAAGAATCATGTTGTCGAGACACTCCAACACCATAAGCTTCGAGTCGGTTGTTTCGTTATTGGCAATGATGAAGGTAAATGGCTTTAAGAAGTCTTTTTGAAACTTGAAATGAGCCAACTCTTCGATTTCAAAGAACCGCATCGACAATTGTCTCAAAGAGTCCAAGGCAAAGATAACGATATGTTGGTTGGAATTGCAACCAATTTGGTTGAATGCCTCGCCCATAATGGCCCATAATTGCGACCATTCGACCCTGATTCTGCCCATATTATAGTAACAGATATCAACCATTTTGGTCAAGGAAAAAATCCGCGGGTTCTCTGAATCGCCCGACGACTCTACCTCTTCAAGCGCAACCTCGCTCAACGCCTGGACAAAATGACTGATTGCAGTGATCTTCAATTTGTCGGTGTTGGCGAAGATCTTGTCGATCTTGACGGTGAGCTCAGTCGATCCAATAAGAGCTGCCATCTCTGGTGAAAGACGCTGGTTAGCATGATGTTGTTGGGCGATTTCAGAAAGAGACGTGGTTTTCCGTGCAAAAAACTTGGTATTGAATGACTTGGAGCTCTCTAAGGAATCTCTACCAGTTCCATCGCCGCTTCCAGTCTTCTCAACCTTCGCATTAAGAACATCGGGGATGTTCAGGGCATCAACTCCCTGAGCAATAAGTTGGAGTCGCTCCAATTGAGAGATACATACAAGAATATCTTTCCAAGTATCAGTCAAGTAGTTCCCGTCGGTGAAGCTTATGTTAAGAAGGGTGTTAATGGCATCCAAGTTTTTAATACGCATTTCCTCGAGATTGTTCAAGTTAGTGAACTGAATCAACGCGTTAACAAACGAAGTCTTTGCGTCTGAAAGATTAAAAATACATGAGATCTTGATCGAGAGCTTGATCCCGTCAAGACAGAGTCTTGTGATCTTCTTGTTGTTGAACTCTCTGAATGAGGGTGTCAACGCAGCCAAAAACGACATCCAGAGATTGCCAAAAATGGACTTAACGTGTTCAACATGGTTTGCACTGAAGAACTTCGAGTTCTTGGTGCTATTCACGAACCCGTTCAGCTTGATAGCCTTTTCTGTTTTGGACGAGATCTCACGTGCCGCTTGGATATAGTATTCCTTATTGATTTCGTTTCTATTCGAAAACAAGTTAGGCAAACCACTAGTGGAGGCCATGTTAGGCGATTTATTACCAGAAATTAAAGCGTTATGTTGCTCGGACTCCAAGATAATTTCATTGCTAGCAATATCGTCGTAAATATCAAGAAGAAGCTGACGTGGGAGATCTTTGCCATCATCAATCCCCGAGTTATTCTTGATGAAGTCCTCAGGAGTCATTCGCGACTTGACCTGGTCATTGTATTGGTCGGTGTTCAACATGATCACCGAGTATGACAACACATACAACGTGTCAGCCTGGGCAAACACGCTGTTTGGATGGCTTTTATAATACGACTCGGCGAACTTCAACATAAACCGATCGATTTTCTGAGATTCTCCCGGCAATCTGAAAGATTGAAGGAAGACTCTCATTGCATCGACGAATTTGAGACCTGAAAAGTCAAACTTGTCGACAAATGTATGCATTACGTCAATGTTATACTTGTCACCCTCCCCAAGATACTCACCAAGCACTTCCTTGTCAAGGAGGGCGTTGTTGTTCCAGAGAAAATCAACGACATCTTCGGGTGATGTAGACTTGATAAATCCATCGTCAATGAGCTTCTTGATGCCTCGTTTTGGCTTGTAATTAAACAATTTGACGCCTTCAAGAAGCATGGTTTTACGTTTTTTCAACGACTCAAACTCAGACGGATCATCGATATCTACTATAGAGTTCAAAAGACTGCCGCTAATGCTCACAGAGTGGCCGTTGCTGGTGGCATTGTCTTTGGAAGAAAACACAGACACCGTAGGCGAGCCAGGGTCCCTGTCGGAGCCACTGACAACGCTACTGGACCGCAAACGGGCCGAAGACAGCCCTCCGGTAACATCATCCGCCAGGTTTGAGACCCCTTTGTTGGACCATCCATATAAACTTCGCAAGATACTCACAATACAATTCAATGCGGTGACATCATAATTACCAATGCTTTCGTCGTCATCACTAGTTGTTGTCGCGTCGTAGGACTTAGTGAGACTGTAGCTATGTAGATTATTGTTTTCTGTCTTGATAAGATAGTTAATAATGGCCTCGATAATGTTAGGTCTATTCTCTGAGCAGTCGTAGTTCAAGTAGAACTCGATCAAAAGTCGCGGATCGTTAGCAAGCTTGGCTAATGTCGAGAGGAAGTAGTTCTTCTGGAAGTCTGTAGAAAGCGGCATCTCAACAATCGGGAAGAAGATCTCTGTGAACAACACAGGGATCTCATTGATAAACTGAGGACGCAAGTTGGTAATGATGATGTAAAAGATATCCAAACAGATCGAGTAGATGTCGTTGAGCTGATACACTGCGTTCTTCGTCAAGGCAAGCAAGAGATAGTTACGAATAGAGTCGACAAACGGGATCTTTTCGTCACTAATATTGGACGAAATCGTGATGGATTTGTTAAGGAAACACCCGATATGGTTCTTAAGAATCAGATGTATGATCTTCAACGAAAGAAGCTTAGACCGTACTGCTGTGGATCTAACGTCGAGGAACTTCTCGTCAATAGACTTGATCGAAAGTTTGCTCATTGCACGGAAGATCAAGAAGCAGTCTTTAACCAACACAGAATCCTTCTCGACGCCCTCTGAAAGATCGTTAACCGACTTGGTTTCGAGGTCGCTGAACTTCTTCTCGTCAACCTCGTTCAAATTCTCTAGATTCTCTAGATTAACGGCCTCTTTGGCAGCTGCCAGTGGAGAAGAGGGCATCACGTTGTTAACACTGAGCGAACTGCCATCAACCTTACTACCATTTATTGATATCGTGATAGCTGGCTTCATTTCGTTCTCAATTTTCTGGAAATAATAGTCGATGATCTGCGTGAGGGTTGCCTCAGCAATGAGCTTGATGTTCTCGTTGACCGTCAAGATGAAAATGTTGTAGATCAATCTGATACCCTCCAAGAGCTTTGAAGTGTGAACCTCGACGTTTTCGTTAAGAATGATGTTGACGATGGTTTTGACGATTTGAAGCTCGATTGAGTCGTCGGTTTCGTCCTTGTAGATCGAGGATATCACGTCAATACACAAGTCGGAATAACGAGTGTATGACTGGTAGTTGATGAGGTTGAAATTCGACCTGGTGTTCTCAAACGTATAGATTTTCGAGATGGCATCTATCACAAGTACCTTGAGATGGAGGTTGGACTCGGCGGTTTTCAAAAGATCAATAACATCAATGAGGGGAATCTCGCTGTTCTTGAGAAGCGCAATGCTTTTAGTCACGAGTTCCTTTTGGGAGGCATTCAACTTGAACGATTTAGGATTTATCGACTCGAAGAGGTTGAGGAGAACGTTTGCAGTGGCCCCAGAGGTCGTTTTGAAAGAGTAAGTGGTTGGTATCTGCGTTGGAACAGACTGTGGCGAAGCAGCAACCTGTGGTGAAACAGCAGGTTGCTGCGAAACAACAGTCTGAGGCGACGGAGAGGACTGGGGTGGCACTGCCACCGGCTCAGTCTCAGCAGGAGTCTCAGATACACCATTTTGTTCATCACTCTTGTCAGTCGTAGCAGTTGTCTTCTCATCCAGATGTTGAGGCTCCTCAACCGTCTTCTCGTCCAGATTCTGAGGCTCATTTCCAGGCTGCTTCTCAACAAACCCGTTGGGATTTGGCGTGTCTAGTGGGATATCCGTCATTTCGTCCTCTTCAGGCTCAATCCGGAGCGATATCTTGTTATTATTAGCGTCGGAGGCACTTCCATTGCTGACACTCTGTTTTTCGCTCAAAACAGGCTCGCTATTGGTCGTGATTTGATCACCCATTTCTTGCCAACGTATCTACAGTTTCCTTGTCTTATGATATAAATGTATCTCTTATATCTAATTCCCGTCGGTATCTGAAGAACACGGATCAAGTTCGTTATATCTTAAGAACAGGGTGGTGTTTTTTCTTTGCAGGCTTGTCTTCTTCACAATACAGTGAAAGATCCAAACAAAACAAGCGACAACCTCACAATTCTAAGCCAATTTTTATCCCACACGTATCAATGTTGGTTATTATGGCACCTTTTGCTGTTCCTTTGCCGGATCTATCCAGTAATTAGAATCACGAAAGGACAGTTATTTTTTATCAAATCTGATCGGAGTGTGGAAATTATGAGATTTGGCACAGATTTATTTTTCATGATACGGTTAAGAGGGTAATTGGTATCGGCTGGTATTTGCGTTAGGGTGCATTGTTATGCATTGACATACATACCTTTCCGGCCATAGACAGGCTGTAGACAGGCCTGAGGGCTAAGGAGGCTGAAGATATCTGAATAGCCAGGGAAGAAGGTAATGGTGGTGCAGAGGAGAGTTTCTGCGGATTTGTCACTTATATAATAATCAGGGGCTTTCACGGCCAAAAAGAAGTACCAAAAAGAAAAAGGGCGGATGGGGGAAGGGAAGTGGAATGGAGAGTGGAAGACGCAAGTAATTAATAAGGAATTCATCATAAGAAAAGGGACAACAGTTATGGCAACACGGAAGTCTATAATGCATACCTTTACAGGCAGAACGGGCCTAGATGCCCCTGCCATAATGACTATCAGAATCTCTCTACGTCAAAGTCACTAAACACACCACATATATTTGTTAGAAGCTCTCTGTTGTAGAATATCTTCCCTACAGATCTACAGATTTAAAGACCTTCTCGACATATAAATGTTTCTCTTAGATCAAACACCTCCTTCAAAAATTATCTCTGTACATAGAAAATCACTTCTTATAACTCAATCTCTCCATGAATGTAGGGAATGGGTCCCCAAGCTGCGACATGTATTCATTCTTGGCATTATTACACTGCTCAAGAATATAATCAGATTCCTTGGAACTCACCTTCTTTACCTTAAGAATCACCTCAATAAACTCGATTGGCGAGTCGTAGAAATCGATCACCAACTCTTTGAATTTCTCGATTATTTCCTCTGGATCGTCTAAGTATATGAAATCAATCAAGTACTCAATGATTCGGAACTTCGTCTCCAAGTTCTCGTAGAACTGGTCAAGTGCTGAGAAGAAGATCGACACATCCAATTTGATTTTCTCGGTAATCTTTAATTTCTTCGAATCGCTGGCAAAGTTCGAGTGGATATGCTTGTTACCCAACGCCTGCAAGTACTGGATCAACAACTCATCAATTGTGTTTTCCACAATGATGTCAAAGAGCATAGGATTCAAAATTGGCTGGAAGTCAAGAATGTATTCCATCAAGGTGTCTTTGATTTGTGTAGCCTGTTTTCCACTTTCGTTGTACCAGTTTTTGGTGAATATTTCTTTGAATGCTGGCTTGACATCATCAAACATCACCACAACCAAACCTTCAAGACACTCCTTGGCAAGGTCAATAAATCCGTCGATCACCGAGTCCAAGTGCTCTTCCATACCGGACTTGTATTTTTTCGAAACCATCTTAACATATTTAGACTTCATAGATTCAATAAAATCTGCGCCTCTAATTTGATCGTTTGCTAACGCAATGATGTATTCAATCAAACCTCCAGGAATATCGGCGTCCTCCTCATCCTTGCTGTTTCCATTATTATTGTACCGGATTAATCTAGAAACTTCCGACTGAAGAATTCCAGACCAGTCCTTGTGTCGGGTTATTAAGATCGAGCAGAAATCAATAATGACTCCAGCCAAAACACTGCCCTGGCCAGACCCTGCGGCAACATCTGCCTGCTGGATAAACATACGAAACACAACGTTGGAGCCTTCTAATCCGGTACGGTTCTCATCGTCAAACTCAGGAGGTGCTTCACGTGATAAAAACACCTCCTGTTCGGTTCTTTTCAAGTTGAAGATCCAGTCCTTCATCTTGGACACAATCAATCCTTTATAATCGTTCAACAAACGCTCCTTTTCGGCCTCGCCAATCACGGTTTTGACCTCGGATTTCTTGAACCCGAGCGAATCCTTCAAGAACTGTGTGAATTTCTTGTCGTAATCGAGAATATTCAAGATGACTAAGGTTTCGGGCTCCATATTTATGATCTTCACAATGAGCTTCTGACAGCAATTAAAATACATATCAAAAATCTTATTAAAAAAATTCCATCGTTTCGGCATCAAATTGATGTCAATGAAGTTCTTCACCATCGCCAAATCGTCCAAAATCCACGACAAATTGTCTAAAATCTCAAAATACGCACCTGGCTCGTTACGTGCCTTTTCTTCGAAATGTTCTTCGCAATTCCGGAACGTTTCCTCGACAGATTTTTGCAACAAGTTGAAGAACATCACCATGTAATTACGCGGCTTTAATCTGGTGACCGAATTGTTCTGTAGAAGCTGGTTTTTGATCATGGAAAAGTTCTTGTCGTAGACTTTTTGCTGCTGAAACGTGAGTTTCGGCTTCGAATCACCGTCCTCAGCAGCTGACTTGGTTCTCTTTTCGTCAATTTTGCTGGCCACCGTGTATTTCATGCCTTGGTCTTCCATATTCTTTCTGATAAGCCCAAGAACACGGTGGTCAACAATGGTCAAAAGACAATTTATCTTCAAATCTTCACGCTCTTCAACATCCAAGATCTTTACCAACGCACTGACCAACTCCACATTGTTCTCCTTGCAGCATTCAATCAACATCGACGTGATCTCCTCCATAAGCTTATCGAATTTCTTAATCGCAAACTGGAGTGGGTATAACAATTTTGTGATAATCGACCGGTAATCATTGGAAACAGAGTCAGAATACTCGTCCAATTGGTCCTTAAAATCCCGAAGACGGTTGATATTGTAGTGTATTTTAAGCAAGTTGGGGAGTTTTGAGTCTGTGTCAATGACAACCTTAGCTTCTATATCATCCTCATCATCCTCGACTTGCGTTTTGAGGTCGTGGTCAATCAATTGGTTAATGAATTTGATTTCGTCACTGAAATTCAATATTCGGTCGTAGATCCCATTGACCTTCACAAAGAAGTCGTAAACTTTATTGGTCTGGTTTATAATCTCGTAGTTCTCAATTGACTCGTTGTTTTCCTCGCTGACCTTTGCTACCTTGGCGAGTCTTGATTTTATAAGATTGATTTCCTGTTGTGATTGCTGTAACGTCTTCAAGGCAACCATGGTTGTCTGGATCTGGCTCTGGAATCCCGACTTTAATTGGATATCTATGTTTGATTTCTCTTGAACAAATTGTTTCCGAAGTTGGGGAATTTTTGCAAGATCTTCCTCGTTCTGAAGAAGCGAGGCGATCTTCTCGATCGCCTTGCTGGATATCTTTGCGTCATTCATCACGCAGCCGGTGTTGGGTTGGTTGGTGGGGATATATTGAAGCCAATAGAGGCCAGTAGAAGCTGTTAAAGTATGGTGATTTGATTTTGAAAATGCAAACGAAGCAGAAATGAAATGCGTGATTTATGCTATATGAACTACACAATACCATAGCCACGGATCTTAGCCATAATCACTAATCTCTGTCATTGTAGTTCTGGATTTGATGTTCACTTCTTGGGTCTGCTTCTGCTTTTGCAATAATACTGACAACGTATGTGAGTTAAAAAGGCTTGTTTATAGAAATGGCTAGCCGGATTTGAAAACTTACAACTTTGATGGTCTCTCAAAGAGTACTACATTTGCGAACATTGAAGCTATGGAAAATGAGTGTTATTAAGTTTGGACATAGCTGAAATTGCAATGCAGATGTTCTAAGAATTGCGCTAATCTGACTTTCAAGAAGAATATGTTGCCCTGCAGATCATTATATCCAGCATTAATGTGAGCGGCCAGTCTTGTACTCTCGAGTCTGGTCCTTACAAGTCACGGTGGTCCAGAACATTCAACAGACATACTTAAAGCTACAGTAACGATAATATTCACATAATTATAGAGATTAAGTTAAAGAAGGGGCCATCAATAATCCGCTCTCTGATTCGCACACCAGATACCGTAGGGAGTGGAATGGAATGTTAAGATATTTTTGGATCTCGCATGGTTTAAAATAAATAGCTGATTTCACCTCTAGAGAACAACATTAAAAATTTCAACTATCGTAGTCTGTGTGTACGTACGGTATCAATACCATCTGCTTGATTCCATGTCGATCTCACACTCAAACGTACCAGTCCAGTGTCCTCCAGAGAAGATTCCATGCTAAACCCATAGAAATATAACAATTATGGTTCCCAAAAAGTGGATTTATAAAACCTTAATTGTGATGCGGAATAATTCATCTAAGAATAGCCAAAATTTACGTCCAGATCAAGTCAAAAGAGCTCGTCATGCAGACGCTTTTAGATATACATTTCTATACAGAGACTACAGCATTCGAGATATCACCAATAATGCTATACGAGCTCGTTGCAGGTGAAACAAAAGCTGATTTCAATGAGATGGGCCGCTCGGTCTCTTCAACTAGTAACTACAGTCACGTGTTCAGAAACAAACTAGAACTGATTGCCAAAGCTGGTGCTGATACGGATTATCCACTAAGGTCTACGGGAGTTTCCTTTGAAGATCTCTCGGTTTATGGCTCGGACACCAATGCAGGTTACAACGCAACCGTTTGGTCTTCTATGAACGTATTTTCATCGGTCACAAACATGTTCAAGAGCACAAAAAAGCCTTCCAAAAAGAGACTTCTCCACAAGATCACTTCGATGTTGGATTGTATTATCTTATCTATGTGGTTCTATTTCTGCAGTGCTATACCTGCCTTTGTTTTTATTGTTCATGGTTCCAAGATTGCAGGTGGCCTCGGTCATTGGCTGCACTGTAATAAATATTTTGGCTTTCTTTGCTGGTGTTTTCCAGCCGGAAAGATTAATGCCCGGCTTTTGGAAGTTTATGTGGAGAGTATCTCCGATGACTTATTTTATCCATAATTTCTTCATATTGGACCTTCATGGCCGAATAGTCAGATGCGCAAAGAACGAATATTCTATGCATGGCTATGTCGATGTTGGAATAATTTTGTATTCACGTTCATCTAAAGTTGTACATACGACCTAAAAATATACTAAACAAAAATTGTAATTACTACAATAGCGACTTACAAACTACCCTCTAACAAGAAGTTCTCTGAGGGTCAGTTAGTTATAGCAAAATAGCATATTTTGTGTGTGTAGCACCCCGGAGTTTTCGATTTCAATCCCGACCCAATGTTATGGAACATTGCATATTTTGCACGATGGAAGTTCTTTAATATACACCACACACCAACATCCGCTGGTAAACATACCGAGATCGTCTTCTGAGATAGATTTCATGAATGTACCCCTCTCAAGACATCCTTAAACTGACTCTGTCTTGGTATCCACCCAATATCCACCCCAATCGGTGGTCCATGTTGAATAACCTATCATCGCTCGTAACTCGAGGACAGCCAATAAAAACCCGGCGTAAAAAAGCAAAACAACTGATAAAAAAATTTTTATCGTACCTTAGAAAGTTTTCAAGCAAATATATAACTGGTTACATACGGCTAGCTCACCATCCGGCTCCATCCAGATTCATTATCCACCTTCACCATCCGGTTTGACGTCGAGAATATTTATTCTCTAATATTGACGAACAACCTGCAATAATAACATCATTGCCATATATACTGTCCATCAATAAGTCCAATCAATACGTCCAGTGATTTAGATCAAATTGACTTTGATTCTCTCGCTCTTGGACCCAAATTACCTTTTTAGTTCTCAACTTTTCATATTCCAACACATATCTACGTCGTGTCGCATTTAATGTCTTTCCAGAGCATTCCTGTACTATAACAATGACCTCAGCCACATCAGCCACATCAGCCACCACCGCCACATCCACCCCCAATAGAAACACCCCCTCGTCGATACCCACGAAAAGTGATAGCATCTACAACTGCGACTCAGAGATCCAACGGCGCATCCAGGCGCTTTATGACGAAGCCTCGAAGCAGGACGGAAAGGTTAAACAGGATCTGTTGGTGGAGGCTTTTAAAGAGACTAAACATCCATTAAGCACGTCGCGCAAACATATTAGACAGCTCTTCAAGTCAATTGATGACACCAATGACGAGATATTGGATTACAAAGAGGTCAAGGCTTACTTTACACAGGCGGAATCTGAGATCAGATCGGCTTTTTCACGTCTTGATAAGGACCATACTGGTTATCTTACCAAGAAAGACCTCCAGAAATATTTACACGATTCTTTGCATGTAGATATAAAAACGAGAGCATTTGAGGACTTTTACAGTAATCTAGACCGTGACCAAGACGGATTGATTGATTATCAAGAATGGCGTGACTGCCTCTTACTTGTACCTCGCAAATATGGTTCGCGTCTCAAAACCGTTTATCGGTATTTCAACGAAGACATTGACTTGTCTTCTGACGGAGATATGACGGTGATCCGTAATTTTCTAAACGGATTTGGCTACTTTTTCTCCGGTGGGGTTGCAGGAGTGATATCGCGTACCTGTACTGCACCTTTTGACCGTATGAAAGTGTTTCTTATTGCAAGAGCCGACTTAACATCCACGTTCTTACGGAAAAAACAAGATATCTCTAAAACAAACATCCATCATCCACCTCCAGAGAAAATCAAATCACCGCTTGTAAAAGCTGCGACTTCTTTATATAAACAGGGCGGTCTTAAAGCATTTTATGTAGGAAACGGCCTTAATTGCGTCAAGGTTTTTCCGGAAGCTGCAATGAAATTCGGGTCTTTCGAAATGGCCAAAAGATTTCTTACAAAAATCGAGGGTGTCAGAGATCCTAGTGACCTCTCGAAGCTCTCAACGTATCTTGCAGGTGGGTTTGCAGGAATGGTTTCGCAATTCACAGTTTATCCCATTGACACATTAAAATATAGAGTGCAATGTGCAGCGCTTCAGGACTCCCGTAAGGGCTTGATTCCAAAAACTGCTAAGGAAATGTACCAACAGGGTGGACTCAAACTTTTTTATCGAGGCTTGTTTGTCGGGGTGACTGGTATCTTCCCGTACGCAGCCATTGATCTTGGTACTTTCACTACGCTCAAACAGTTCTTAATTAAAAGACAAGCGCGCCGTGAAAATAGATTTGAAGAGGATATTAAACTTAGTAACTTTATTGTGTTGCCGTTGGGTGCATTTTCTGGTACTGTGGGCGCTTGTGTTGTTTATCCGATAAATTTGCTACGGACACGTCTTCAGGCCCAAGGAACATTCGCTCATCCTTATACCTATACCGGATTCAGAGACGTATTTGCCCAAACAATTAAAAGGGAAGGATATCCTGGATTATACAAAGGTCTTGTGCCCAACCTTGCTAAAGTTATTCCGGCCGTGAGTATCACGTATTTGGTGTTCGAGAATATGAAGACTGTTTTAGGTCTCGAATAGATCTCATTCGTCATTCTCCCCTTGGAATTATTCTCGGCATTGTTTAAGCTTTTCATATTCATCCAATAGACCTTGTTGACTCTTGCACATACAACTAGTATTTAATTTTAAATAGTAGATCAATATATCTATGGCTTCGTTCCTTATGGCATTAATCTCAGTATGCATGTGATTTCTAATATAGTCTGCTTTTTAGAATATAAATATATCTATTCATTGATTGCTCTCACTATGAGGAATAAAGGCCTGTATTGATTCTTATTTCTTCTTGTTGTTCCACATATATAGAGCTTCACCAGACGCAACTACAAACCATGTGGACTTATCTAATTCTCTAATAAATATCTATATCTAGCAATATCTAGTCATGTCTATAAAACATCTAGCAATTATCTAAAAAAGTATACAAATATCTGTAGATATTTGTATATTAAGACTCTATATAGCCTTAATGAGTAAACTCATACAAATCACCTAATTTACTTGCATAGTATGTAGGAATCCCATTTTCATGATCCCCAGTAACTGTAGCCTGTTTAAGGACATTCTCTTCGGTCTCAATCCCTGTAAGAACCAACAAAGTGCCCATATGACCCAAATTTCCAAACTTCATGTCAGTGTTAAGACGGTCACCCACCATGATGGTTCTGGAATGATCTAAATGATGCTCGGCATCGATTGCACTCAACAAATTCATTGATGGTTTACCGCAAACAATCGGTTCTCTAGCGGCACTGTAGCTAACTGCCTCAATAATTGTTCCTGCACCTGGAAGAATTCTTCCGTGACTAGGAAACGTCGAATCTATGTTGGTTGCCATGAAGATAACTTCTGGATTCTGCAAATATTGCAAAGTTATAGCTAATCTGTGATAATTAATGTTGGTATCAAGACCTGCAATAACTACCTTAACTGCAGGATCAAGCTTCAAAAATGGCGATTCATCACCAAAAGACTCATTTAATCTTGGATCTGTACCACCGAGGGATTCGATCCCGAGCTCCTTCAACTCATCATGGATGCCCTGGCCGCCACACACCCATGCCTTCAGGGTAGATCCGTCAAATTTCAACACTTTTTTCAAGTAAATAGCCGTGGCATAGGCCGATCCAAAGATGTCTTCCTTTTCAATGCCTTCGATTCCGAACTTATGGAACTTTTTCAAATAATCAGCTCTTGATTTGGTTGAGTTGTTGGTAACAAAAATAAGCTTCTTGCCTTGAGATTTCAAGTAGTTCAATGTTTCGGTTATTAGTGGAAGCTTATGTTCCCCGAGCCACAACACCCCGTCGCAATCAAACATAAAGGTATCGTAGTCTTGGAGGATCTTGTCGGCGATTTTCTTATCATCGACTTTAATTGGTTTAGGGATGGTCATTGTGTTGGGGATTGCTGGATTTAGGGATCTAAGGGTACGTTCTGGTTTCTATGATAGCCTTTAACCGAGAGTTTAGGTAATGATGTATTAAAGTATCAGGCACTGAGGAAAGATAAGCCTTTTTATATATATCGGAATCCATGAAAATTGTCCGAGCCACGTGAGGTGTCTAAATTTATTGGAGTGGTGTAAGAGAAAGAAGGCAAGAATTCCCGGTAGTTATCGCAATCTAGTGATGTTGCCAAGGGGTTAACTTTAAGTTAGATGGGTATTGCGGATGTGTAGGGTTTTTGTTGCCTTGGGTAATCTTATGCGATCTTATGAAATAGAGTGGTAGGTGATACTGTCATACTTTCTTCGGCATAGACCGTAGTAAATGATTCCATGTTTTAGATGAATACACACACTCGTTAATGCTGGTAATTACAGTTGAACCTATCTGTTCATAATCGCCTTATATACTAGTTCCGCTGTTTTCTTCATTATATATGATGGATCTTAATATAGCCAGCTTCTTAATATAGAGGGCTACAGTCAGTTGCTTGATCCATACATTTGGTATATCCTACTGTTAATTGCCTACCAGTATTTTTCGTCACTGATTATAACCCATAATTATTATTATACACATACAACCGCAGTAACCTATAGCTAACACACTCCGCAATGAAGGCAACCTATCGGCCAACTAGCATCAAGTAACTATCTATCTTATTATAATCTGATCCCCCTTCCCTGCCTGGGGAGGGCAGTCCTCCGCCACGCTTACCCGTCGGCCAGCGCACATAACCACAAATATTTTCCATCGATTAAAAAACCGTAAAAATCAATTTTATCCACCCAAATTACCATACCATTCAGCAAACAGCATGCCAACAGACAACAGTCAATAACCAAAAGCCAATAACAAGCAGCAAGTCAACTCGACCTCCCATTTAAAAAACTAACTGAACTGTCCCTACTTAAAACACCAAGTTCTGACAAATTTGATAATCCCCAATAGTAGTTACCGAAATAACACCCAAAATAACACCCAAAATGATCCCTGATGACGACGATTACCTCAACGATGACGAAGAGGTGTGTCCTCTTTGCGTCGAGGAGATGGATATCTCCGACAAGCGCTTCAAACCATGTCCATGTGGCTATCAGATCTGCCAGTTTTGCTACAACAATATCCGTCAAAATCCAGAGCTTAATGGAAGATGTCCGGCCTGTCGACGCAAATACGACGATGAAAGCGTCCAGTATATAGAGTTAACCCCTGACGAGATCAAAGCAGAGAAAGCTAAGCAGATCCGCAAGGAAAAGGAGCGGAAACAAAGAGAAAAGGAGCGGAAAGAACAAGAAAACGCCTCCCGTAAGCATTTGGCAGGCATGCGTGTTATTCAGAAGAATTTAGTGTATGTAGTCGGGCTTAACCCTCCAATTCCACAGGAAGAGCTTCATGGTGCCCTTAGATCCGAAAGATACTTTGGTCAATACGGAAAGATCCTCAAGGTTGTTGTCAACAAACGTAACCAGAACGCTAATTCCGTAGGAAACAGTGGCTACGGCATATATGTGACGTTCGTGCGTAAGGAAGACGCAGACCGCTGTATCCGGGCAATAGACGGCTCGGTTATGGACGGAAAAACCATCCGGGCTGCCTATGGAACCACCAAGTATTGTTCTTCGTACTTGCGCGGGGTTCCATGTCCTAATCCGAACTGTATGTTCCTCCACGAACCTGGCGAAGAAGCTGACTCTTACACACGTCAAGACATGTCCACACATCAAGGAAACGAGCTTGGACGCCACCATGAGGGTGGAATTATCCGGTACGGAGTGCATCCACCTAAACTGGACGGGCATCATGCTGCAGCTTCACCTGTGGTTTCTGCAGCTGCCCCACTTGGAATTCTTGGGTCAAATGGAAGTTCCGGAAATCTCCATAATTACCATGTGGACCGGGCAACATCGCCTACGGGATCTGCAGAGTTGGTCAGTAACAACAACAGTCTGACCAACTTGACTAACATCAACAGCAACACAAGCGCCGGCGATTCTGCATATCAAACAAGCCACAGTAATACCAGCAGCCACAATATCACAGCGGCAAATAATGATCACGGAGACGCCACTCACAAACCGGCGCTACCCGCCACGGTTTCGTGGGCCAAAACCGCCAGTAATGCGTCGTCCTCACAAAACAACTCGCCTAGACCTGTCAATGCGACACTTGCCGCCAATGCGTCTGCCTTTCCTACACTTGCCGAGTCTGCGGCCTCCTTACACAGCACCACGGCTCTTAATGGCCCAGGAGCAAATGGAGCAGGTTCGATGGGCGCAGGCGGGTCCGGTGGCGCTGCAGGCGGGTTTTCAGGAGGTGCAGGTGGATTAGGCGCCAATATGCATGCAGCCAAGGAGAAAAGACGCGAGAAAAATAAGGATCAGGGTAAGGATGGTAAAAATAAAGGATGTCAGGTGGATGTTGATGATCTTGTTATTCCGGACCTTTGTGGACCTGAATTGATCAATCATACCTTAGGCGAATTGAAGACCGCCTTCAATAAGATCGACTATTCTTTCAATCTTGCCGGATTCACTGAAAAGTTCCATGAAGATCTTGCAAATTACCCACCACTTTTTGCAGCGGTTCCTTCTAGCAAGTTGCAGGTCAACAGCAACATCCCCGACTCAGAACACTTGAAACTCGCCTCAGAGTTGGTAGATGCAATCATCTTGAAGCCTCGCAACAAGAACTACTTCTACCAATCACAGGCCTCTTTAGGCGACGCCCAACAACAGCAATTGCCTTCGTTTCAACAGCAACAGCAACAACAGCAGCAACAACAGCAGCTCGAACAACAGCAGCTCCAGCAACTCCAACTCTCGCAGCTTCAACAGCAACAACAGCATTTCGTCAATAACGCAGATATCCCTAATAGAGTGCTCAATTCGACGCCAATTCCTCCGGGACTTCTTAATGAGCTGCAACAACCTGCGTTAATGTCGCCACCAACGCATTCAAGCGAGATTCTTAGCCATCTTTTGAATGGAAAGAAGATCTCTGCATGAACGTTTTATGTATATGAATAGATGTATATATATATAGCTAGATATTAGAATATATATTGCTTATTGTGGACTTGGCATTCGAGTGAGGCTTGTGTGCCCAACACATGTTGTAGCGGTGGCATCCACAATGTCCCACACGGCAGGGAAATAGATGGTTTTCGAATACGGTTGTGTTCTAGGGAGTACATTATTATGGAGATGATCCAATACAAATGTGGCCCAAAATGACTAAATACACTCCAGTACCAAAAAACCAAATTTCAACCATAAACAACACCACCCACCATAAACAATATAATCAAAATGCCTTTAATACCAACACAGTAGCCAAATAATAGCACAGAACATTCTCACCAGTACCCAACACAATATGGATCTTGATCCGTCTTCGGTTCTTTTAAACCAGCCTGTGGTCATCGACAATGTAAGTAGCACCTACCCCAGCATGTACCTCTTAACCATTCAGCCAAATACTAACGTCCCCAGGGTTCAGGAATAATCAAAGCAGGATTTGCAGGCGAGGAGCGACCTAAATGTTTTGCCCCCACAATGTAAGCCAATTCCCTTTCAAATACCCCCAAAACAGCAAGTACTAACCGTGTAAATAGTGTTGGCAGACCAAAATACTCTAAAGTGATGGCCGGAGCCATAGAAGGCGACAGTTTCATTGGCCAGAGCGCCCAGGATAACCGTGGTTTCTTGCGGTTGAACCATCCAATAGAGCACGGAATAATCACCGATTGGGATGACGTAATACAGATTTGGCAGTCCATATTCACAACCGACTTGCGAACTTCCGTAGAAGACCATCCAATACTTCTTACTGAAGCGCCATTGAACCCGCGTAAAAACAGAGAAAAGTGTGCCCAGATATTCTTCGAGACGTTTAATTGCCCCGCTTTATATCTCTCGATTCAGGCGGTTTTGGCTCTTTATGCCTCTGGAAAAACCACAGGAGTGGTTCTAGATTCTGGCGATGGTGTTTCGCATGTTGTGCCTGTATACGAGGGATTTTCCTTGGGAAGCGCCATAAGAAGAGTAGACATTGCAGGGCGTGACGTCACTGAACAGTTGCAGCTACTTTTGCGGAAATCGGGCCACATTTTCCAGACGTCGGCCGAGAAGGAGATTGTGAGATCCATAAAGGAGAAATTATGCTATGTTGCTAGAGATCCTCTGAAAAGCGAGCGGGAATTCAGTAGGCTTGGTCGCGTGAGTAGTAATGCTCTAGAAGGAATAGATGCAGGTCTAGGCGGACAGCAGTCAGGCGAAACGTCTCGTTATAGTGTATATAGATTGCCCGATGGGAAAGTGATAAATCTCGGGGCAGAAACATTTAGAGCCCCGGAAATCCTCTTTAATCCGGAGATAATCGGATCAGAGAGCCAGGGAATCCATGAAATACTCATGGAATCCATCAGTAAAATAGATTTGGATCTTCGTGACTCTCTTTATAGAAATATCGTGTTGAGTGGAGGAACAACGCTCACCCGAGGCTTTGGGGCAAGACTACTAGTGGAGTTAAAGGCTGGTACCAGTCAAAACGGAGCAAACGGTTCGGGCACTAAAATAAAAATATATGCGCCGCCCGAACGTAAATACAGCACGTGGATTGGAGGGTCTATTCTTGCCGGTCTTAGTACATTCAAAAGAATGTGGATCAGCTATGCCGAATGGAAGGAGAACCCCGATATTGTTCACACGAAGTGTTTATAGAGTGACTGACAATATATGTGTATTTGAGAATTTGCTAATCATTGGCTAGAATATATACTGTTCCTGAGAAGGAGCAGTAAATATCATAAATACAACTGGCTATATAGGTCTACTCTCGTCAACCCGATAGCCGATAAACCTTTTGAAACTGAAGTGTTTAGGCAACCGTGGATACTCTTTAACATTAGTAAATGCATGAAAAGCATGTCAAAATTATTCTATGGTGTAAAAGTGATAGTGAATCCCACTGAAGAGAGATTTCTTCATCCCAAGTGATTACTGATTTAAGTCTCATTCTACCCGGAATGTCAAGAATTCATAATCAACCCTGGCTGTACGTCATTGGCGGAGAACTTCCAAGAGATTGAGCTTTCAGCGGAGGTCGGGCTTGCAGCAGAGGTAATCACAGAATTACAATCGTCAAGGGCAATTTGGATGAGTCTTTCATTACTAGACTTTTAGGTTTCGAGGTCAAGTCAAAAACACTCTTTATCATCAGCAAGGCCCGAGTCTGCTCCCTAGCTTTGTTGCTCAAGATTGTGGCTGAATCAGGGGTGGCATAAATAAGAGAATTACTGAGAAACACCTTTCTTATTTTCAATCGTAACATACAGCTTATATGCAAAATTATAGTTATGTATCGATAACTACTGTGGGGTTGTACGGTCTTAATAGTATGACAACGACCGTCCGTCATCCAACCAAGCACATATATTGTTTGCTGCCGGTATATGTAAGTTTCCAGCTCAAAACATGAAAGCCAGTACTTACCCCTGTAATTTAATCCCTTCAAACAACCTAGAAACGCACATCTATGTACGTATAAAGCTTCTTCACATTATAGTTTGCACAGCCAGTCATGTTGATGCATGCGTTTAGATTTTTTGGCAGCCCGCAGATCATCGCCCACAGGGCTCGAAACCCCATCACACAGGTACTCCGCCCAACACAAAAAAACAACATCACAAAAACGCGAAATCTACGACCAACGAAAAATTTTCGATGACACAAGCCCAAGCCACAGCTCACGCCCTAGCCACAGCTCAAGCTCAAGTCCAAACACCTCGCACCGAGCCGCGCTCTTTTGATATTTTTTTCGGTATTTGCCGGCCGCCGCCTACTCGTTTAACTAGGCGTCTTTCTGTGATTTCGCACCCTCGGAGCTAACCGGGCCTAATATGAAGTTCATGAATTTTGGTAATGGAAGCGATGATAGTCTTTCTTCGGCGGTTATGGCGTCTCCGGGGCCCTTTGTTGCCCCTGAGTCGTCTGCCATGAACGTCTCGTATCTGAAGCCTTACGACAACGATTTCCAGATCACGTCAACCACATCGCGGGGATCATCGTACGACAACGAACCAAACGTCCCACAAACAGCGTCCCGCGCCAAAAATAACTCTCTCTACCGATCCTTGAAGAAAAAAATCACCAATAGCTCGCCGTCCCGCGGCTTCTATAAACACTACAGTTCCAGTGCGTCGTCTATTGGCGGGATGTCTGACCATAATAATAATAATAACCCCGACGCAGACAAACAGGACCGTTCCGATAGGCGCAGATCCAAGGGATATCGGTTTAAAATACCCAAAATGTACTGTAATAACTACAGTTCTTCCGACGAGGAGGACGAGGACGTGGGCTTCTACGACGATGACGACGTATCGGTGGACTTGGATGTGCCTAAACGACTAAGTAGCGACTCATGTAGATCTAACCGGTCTATACCGGCGCGCCGAGGCAGCGATGCTGGAGAATATTGGAAGCGGATCATGCCATCCAGCACCAAAAAGGCCAAAATAAACTCTAAAAGCCCGCTTCATCATCACCATAGTCACGCCCATCATCACCATCATGGATCCCCCGGGAGCTCTCATCATCTTTCCAAGCGGCAGGCAACAGACGACGTCAAAAACCTCAACAAGCCGGCGATTCGGCCGCAATTGAAGTCGTTTCGCCGGGTTTCAGACGACCTCCAGCTCGAGTCGCAGCCTGCGCATTACGAAATCAAGTACGAGACCGCGATGACGTTCCATCTGAAAGAAGGTGGTCTGAATTTGTTGCAAAACGGCAAAGACATGGCTCTGTTGGCGGATGAAACACTCAAAAAATCGCAACTAATTGCCCGAATCAACGCCAAATGGAACCTCAAAAGCTTGGAAGACGACACTACCAACAGCCATGGCATGTTGAAGAGAAAGTCGATCTGTTCAAACAGCGACGACGATTTCGAGTATATAGACTTTATAAAAAAGCATACATACAAACAGGATACTCCGGAGGAAAAGGCTGCTGATTCTGCATTGAAGAGCACCAAAAGACGCATGCTAATATCGACGTCCAAAGATGACGCCGAGACCAAAGGGGAGGGGAAGTCAGTTCAGGCGACCTCTGAAGACTTGAAGAGAATGTCGTTGAAGGAGTCGTACTAGCATCTTTTAGACTTTAGATGCTGTATTTTAAAGGCGTCTTATATATTGTTGTTGATTATTGTTGGTTTTGTTGTTATATGGGGGTTCTGTTCTTTTTTCTTTTATAGATTGGTTTATTCTTTTGTTTGTGTTTAATTGCTCTATTCATGTTCTCGTCTTCTTACTTCTTCGATGCATCAAACTCTAAATTACCATATTTTCAGCCCGATGAAATAAGTGAAAAATTCAAAAAAATTTTTTATCTCAGCAATAGATGACCTTTTTATGGGACATATAGATGGAATATAGGGTGTAGATCAGGATCACTACAACTGCTAAGATGATCCAAAGAATTTCTTCAATAAGAGTACGAGGTGCTCGTCTTCAAAATTATAGACAGATGGCTTCGTATGTCAAACTGAAGCCATCGATAACTCAAACGAGACATAAAGAAAGACAGAAGAGCGGACAAAAAGAGGGCCTGGGACATAAAGAAGGACTTGGCCATAAACATAGACAGAAGCATGGCTTCGATGGTCAGGAAAACTCCTCTATAGCCAAATCGGTGTTGGAAAGACTCTCGAAACGCACGGACGAAAAGAACTTAGAACAAGCGGCAAAAGAATCTGGCAAAGAAATACTAGGCAGAATAGGCTCTAATAATAATCATAGCTTTAAGACAGTAGTTCCTCCCTTCGAGCAGCCTCCAGTTCCTCACCTTGCTCACGAATTATCCAAGGTTTTATTCCAACCAACTGCATATCATTCCTTACAAGACCATCGGTCTCGGGTGTATAATTTCACGCCTTTTCTAAAAGATATTATTCCCGTTGAGCAGTTTGATTTCAACCAAGTTGAAGGCTTTGTGCCTTCGGGAAGCGATCCTCGATTATTGGAAACTGTTGAGCATCTCAACTCTTGTTCTGAAAAATCGGCCGATCAAAATAGCATCAGCTATTACAGTTCCACGTCATCTATGACTGGAATCCTTTCGCATTTACATTTTTTGATTTCGCGATTCAGACCTCCAAGCATCCACAAACTCTCCAAAACATTTCCTAGCGTCACTGCGAATTTCAGTGAGAGCACCAAGTTTGTGGCCTCGTCCATTTTGACCTTGAAATCAAGTCCTGATTCGAAGTACAAAATATATTCTCTCGACTCAGATAAATCCACAGACGGCGAGCTGATCCTTTCGATATTGGGTCATCCCTTGGAAAAGCTTCTAGTGACTGAGGAAAAGGAGTTTGTGGACAAGTTTAAGCTCAATAAATCTGGTGATAAAGAAAAGAATGACAAGAAACCTGTCGATCCAACCGGTGACACGTACCATTACGGCCAGATCGGCAAGTTTCTCGTCAGATCGCAATTAGATTGCTACGACCCACGACTCCCTAACGATGGAACTTTTGACTTAAAGACACGTGCAGTGTGTGCAGTTCGTTATGACATGGACTACGTGCAGTTCGAACAGGACAACAAAATGGGGTACCAAATCTTCAAAAGGCTTGGCAAATTCGAGAGCCATGAAAGAGAAAAGTACGACTTGATTAGATCCACAATGTTGAAATATTATTTGCAAGCAAGAATGGGCAATATGGACGGAATATTTATCTGTTTCCACAATATCGAGAAGATTTTCGGATTTGAGTACGTTCCAGTCACAGAAATGGACGACATCTTCCACTCCGCCATCTCCAAGCAACAGGTATCACTCCCTGAGGAATCGGTGACTATTCTCACCAAACAGATCTCAGAGCCAAAAAGCCTCAATTCCACAATAGGGGATATTGAGTTCCAGTTCAGTTTCCAGATTTTAGAGAAAATTCTTGACTTGATAACCGAGAAAGTTGGGGACAAAAGTTCTTCCATAAGAATGCTTCTAGCCACTAAAAAACAGCGCAATAACGAGCCTATATTGGTGGTGGTTGCCACTGTCTTAAGCAAAGAACAGCTTGGTAAATTGAAACGAATGGGCATAGCCAAAGACCAGTTGCTACTTGAGGAAACCTTGTCTCCTCTTGCCAGAGAGTCTTTGGACGACTATAATGAATCTGATCGTAACGACTTGGTGAAATACAAACTAGATCCGGCATTAATCAAGCACAAACAACGTCTTCAGAAGGAGGAGTATTTCCAAATAGGAAAAGAGACTCAGGACTCTGTGTTTGGGTTTGAGATTACTTTAAAGCATTTCATAAATGGCAAAGAATTTATTGTTCCTGAAACTAATAATAATATTCTAAAACCAGATAGCGTTCAAAACGACGACAAATCATCTCACGTCAAATCTAACGTTAAACCTATCCAGGAGCATCCACGGATCTCAGAGGCTGACAGCGACTGGAAAATCGACTACAAGATCAAAGAGATGCCAACAGTTAAAGCTCGTGATACGTACTTGCGGTTCCTTAATGAAAAGGCGCCCCAAAGCTGGAATTCTGTGGAAGATGACGAGGCAGACAATGGAAACAGAACACGCGGATTTGTCAAACAGTTAAGAGCATACAGTCGGTTAGGAAGATTAAGAGAGACCCATTGGGCCAACATCGATGCTCAGCAGGAAAAGAAAGTTTCGTGGAAAAAGTAAAGTAACATAGATGATATTAAAGCATGTACATAATGTAGTATAGAAAATAGTAAATACAAAAGTGATGCAAATGCAGCTAAAAGACGAAAGAATGTGTCAATGACAGCTAATGACAATGTAAATGGCAAATTCCAAGTATATAGTTAGGTAACTTAGAAGCTAGTATAGAGGCTGCATAGGAGGATCGTAGGTATAGTTTTTCAACATGCATAATGAAAAACTTAAAAAAGAAAAAAGGAAATCAATAACTATCAATAGTTGCGACTTGAAGATGTGAAGATGTTACTACAGTTAATGGGGTCGCTTTTGATTACGCCCGCGGCTTACATTTCTCACATATCCCTATCCTTAGTATCAAAACAACATATCAAACCCCAGTTAACTAACCCACCCCCTATATTAGAAAAAAAAAAAAAAAAAAAAAAACTAAAAAACAAAAAACATTTCCCAGCGTGGGACGAACTAAACAGAAAAGGGCATAAAAACGCCCATTAAAATCATATGGAATAGCATCCATTAGTTGTGCAGGCAAAATAGTGCACATAAAGCCATAATGAAGGAATCAATTAGCACGTAGAGACAAAAAAAAAGAAGGGGTGGGAAATGAATAGCGTGAGAAACAAAACAAAAACGAAATCATCAACGGTATAGTCAGAAAATACATTATAAATACACCCCGAAAGAGACGTTCAAATCAATGAGACCCTTCAGTGCTGCACAATGCGTCCTTTCATTTATCCTCGGCCTTTACTGCTGCATCAGGTGCTGTGGCTAGTGTCGTGACGGAAGAATCTGCATTTTCAGCTGTGGCTGGTGCTGCAGTCGGAGCATTGGCTGGCGCATCAGCTGGCGCTTGCGTAGCCTCAGTACCTTCCGATTGTTGCTGTTCTTCGTTGTTGTAGCCTTCCGATGGGTATTCATTTCTTGCTGCTCTTCCTCCCCTGTAGCCACCTCTGTATCCGCCTCTATATCCGCCTCTGTAACCACCTCTGTAACCGGATCCTCTGTATCCTCCTCTATATCCACCTGCGTGTGCACCGCCCCTGTAGCCACCAGGTGCATAACCGCCCCTGTAGCCGCCGAATTGTGGAGCTCCCCTGTAGCCGCCTCTAAATCCGCCGCGAGGAACGTAATTTCCGCGGTATCCGCCCCTTCTGCCCATGCCAGGGATATTGGTTCTTTTTTGGACCACATTCAAAGGTCTGCCCTTGAATTCGCTCTCGTTCAACTTAAGCGCCTCAGGTATAGAGTCTATGGAGTTGAACTCAATGTAGGCAAACCCCTTTGGCTTTTTGGTGAACTTGTCATGCAACACCGTGATCCGGTTGATTACACCAGCCACATTGAAGTACTGCTCGAGGTCTTCTGGCGTAGCGCTGTAATCAACATTGCCCACATAGATACTGCGTGAGTCTATCTCTCTTTGATGCTCTCGTGCAGCTTCAGCCTGCTCCTCAGGGCTGAGGGGAGTTTCTTCGGAGGTCTCTGCAGAAATCTCTGTAGGTACAGGTGCAGCTGCGCTCGTGCTTGCATCTGCATCTGCGACCGGTGTGGCAATGACCTCTGGCTCAGCCACAGGCGTCTCAATTGGAGGTTTGGTTTCGTCAATGCTCATGATGTCTGTTTGCAAGCGGAACTATATGTCTTTTTTTCCTATTCTTCCTTCAATGGTGAGGATTTCCTTCTTCTGGACGCTCCTTTTGTGCTTTTTCGGTCAACTGCGCGTTCGTTCTACCAAAAGGTCTCTTGCAGCGGATGATGGATTCGAAGAACGCAAAATGGATGATTTCTGATTTGAATTTTCCACTGACTGAAAAATTGGAGTCGGTCAGCTAATTTCTGTGAAAAACTGGGTGGTTATTAGGATGGTTTTATTGGGCTTGCCGGGAATGGGCGGTGTGTGAAGCAAAATCAAACTTTCGGGGTGACCGAGCCTGGAGTCGACCGATTTTGCGAACCAGCACGTGACTTCAGACTCCTGTTGCTATATGCATGTATGGTATGCAGCTTGCATGAGATGAGAAAAAAAATTTATAAAAATTTTCACTCTGCAGCAAATTTTTATCTAGACTTATACTATTTGATGGGGCAAGCTACAAACAGTTGAGTATAGACATACATTAGCTATACGCACAAGCCACAGACAAAGTTAATACAAACAACGATCATCAAATATGGGTACCGTGAGGCAAAGAAGAGCTAACAAATCTTCGGTACGCAAAGTCACAAGAAGAACCAAAGACAATCACAGAAAGATCAATGTCAAAAGCAATCCTGTCATAGCAGCCAATTGGGACTATAGCCTCACGCTAGCACAGAACTATAAACGGCTTGGATTAGCCGCTAAGCTTGAGAAGTCAGCTGGTGGGGACGAGAAAGACTTTTCTAAGAACGCTATCAATGAGAAAGTCCTGGAAGATGAAGACAACGAGACCGAAGCTAAGCTTTCACAGGGTGAGGCAAAAATAATAAGAGATGAAAATGGAAAGGTGTTGCGTATAGAGTATGGTAAATCGAGTCTCGATGATCTTGACGACACAATAGTAAAGCCTGTCAAGGCGAAGACCCAGGTGGTTAAGGACTTGGAAGCCTATGCTAACCGTGAGGTGGTAAGACAAATAAGATATCAATCTACGAGAGAAAAGGACTGGTTGGGTGCCCTCTATGAGAAGTACGGTGATGATTATGAAGCGATGAAATGGGACAAAAAATTAAATATCTTTCAGAACAGCCCTGGAGACTTAAAGAAGAAAATTTCTAAGTGGAAGAAACAGAAGAATATATAGTTGATTGATATTATAATTTATAAATTTTTGATCATTATTTGATAATTATTTTTTATTCAATAAGAATATTGTTATAAGAAGCAGACTCTATCCTTTGACTCTCTTATAGTATGTAACAGTGGTAGTGACCTCTTACAATAAGGCCACCAGTGAGTATTCTGATTGATTGGAAAGTTTTAAAGTAGTTAATTGATCTTGTGATACGCTCCGCAGGCTCCTACAGAGAGTCAGTTCTTGCCGATGGCATACGTCTGCAAATGCAATGGTATTGTCATTATACATTGAATTATTATAATTATCTCACTTCGCTGGGTAGTTATGTTGGAAGCTGCAAGATTAATAAGTGCGTGTAGCAATATTTCTTTTTTCTGGATTTTTCGCCTTTGAACAATTACCATAGCTGCGGTCCACCATACATTAATATCTGTTAATTAACTTGATTAATAGCATTTTAGGGTGTATTAGTCTATATCTCTTCTTAGAAAACCCCAAACGAGCTTTTGAGATTCTCTTCGTCTTTGAGCTTCCGCAAACGCTCCGTTTCTTCAATACCCCCCGATTTCTTCAACTTTCGGCCAACAACAAACCCGCCTAATTCCTCTTCAAACTTATTCTTCTGATGGATCTGTTTTTCTTTCTCCCTGATCTTTTCCGCCTTCTCAATCGCATCTATTCTGTTCTGGTGGTTTGGCCGAAGAGCAACAACCTCCGTCAACATGGCACTACGAATGTCTTCCATATTCTGGCCTGGTTCTAATAGCGGGAGATTCGGCTGTCTGGCCTTACCATGCTTACTTTTCTGGTGTTCTTTAGCTACGTTTTCTACCAAACTCAACGTTTCAAAGGCCTTGGAAAGATCCTCTTTCAAATCGGCCACAAGATCTTCCTGGAGAGTAAAGAATTGCTGCTCTTCACAAACAATATCCAACTCCTTCTCCCAGATCTTCTTCCAATTGGGCTTTTCCGTCACTATATAGTCGTGCATCGTGTCTATAGACGTTTGGGCCTTATTAATGTCTTTTTTGACTATCGCTAGCTGTGCTTCCGATGGCCTTGCGCCTCTTTGGGCAACATCCTTACGAAGCGCTTCAATAATATCCTGAATATCATCCACTTTCGTAAGCAACTCATCCGAGTCCTCGGAGAGTTTCAGATGACAGTTCTCCATGTAATTTCTGTTGACAGATCGGGATGCGTCAAAGCCTGACGACTTAAACTCTTGCACCCTGCCAATCAACGCCTCGATTGTGCTGACAAACTCACTTTTGTTGTCGCTGCTGATCTGCTTTATAATGGACAACTCGCGGCGCATTGCCGACAAATCAACCTTGTTTACGCCCGAAACAGACGCAGTAGGTGATGCAGACCCTGTTGACGTCATTGTTCCTCTTCGAGATACGGGATTTGACGGCTGTTGTTTGTCCTCGCTAGCGCTTGCTTTAACAGATTCGGTGATTATACTTTTGATATTTTCCTGAAAAGACGCAAGCTGCAGCTCAACGGAATTAAGCTTATTTTGGAGACTCACCAACATCTCCTTGTTGTTGTTCTCCAAGACGTTTAACGAAAGAATCGAGCCTTCTTTGACGTCTGTTAAAAGATGCTCCTCAAGCTCGTAGGGAACATCTGCCACAGAGTCCTGTATGTATATCTCCGGAAACGCCTCAGATCCCGGCGAATACGCAAACTTCTCAATAAAAAGGAGTCGTAGCGCGTTAAAAGACACTGGGAAAGTTATTTGGACTTTTTTCGTCCGGGCTCCGATTTTAAGGAATATATCCAATGGTCTGCTCTGAGTCTCGCCGTGGATGCTTTTACGGTCGTCATTTCGCGTGTCAAAGGTTTCTGATACAGGACTTATGTAGGTTTTAGGGGTTTTAATTGTGATTGTTGATGCAGATGATGACGTATCACTTGCAGATGTCGAAATGCTATTGTTATGCAGGTCATCATGCGACTCCAGAATCGTCAGGATATTGCCACTTGCAACGCTGCCGCTACTGCTTACACTGTGAATGCAGGAGATCAGGGAGTCCAAGCTGGTGTCGCCTATATCTTTAGGGAGCGGTGCTTCAACTTGCTTGGTGAGCTTTGCATACTGGTATGCGGAAAAACGTTTAGACGCACGTCTTTTTAAGGAGTCGCCCTGTTGCAACTGCTTCAAGGCCTCCGACTTGTTTTCTTCCGGGACGCTCACTACCACGCTGGGCGGGTCAAGTTTAGCGCCCGTATCTGAGTTTGATTCGGCAATCGCCACCGGCACAGGTACCGGCACATGACCGTTGGACTTAACTGCCTTGTACTGCAGCTGTGCATGCAGAGAGATGCGTTTTTTAGGCGAAGGCGAGGGCACGCGCGACAGACGCATCGAGGTACTTTTCTGAGGTGCTGCGGCACGTGATCCGCCAGGCAGCTGGAGTTGCTGCAGCTGTTGGTATGAGCCCTCGGAAAGTGCCCTGTAAGACTCGAGCCGCTGTTTCTGGACCAGATGGGGAATCTGCGCCCCCTGTGGGTAGCCGCTACTAGAAATTCTTGCGGATGTACGCATGGACGAGGGCGAGCCCGAATGGGATCCGCTGGGGGAGGCCGTAAATTTTTGGGAGTTATTTCGAGAGTCCTGAAGCTGGGCAGCATCCAGCTGTTTTTGCTTGAGATTTCGAAGAAGATCCACGATGATTTTGCGGATCCGCGGAAGATATCTATTTAAACTCTCATCACAAGCAGGCTCACAAAGGGTGTCCTCAAGGACAACTCGTAATTCGTGGGGGACATCTCCGAGATCAGAGACATCCACTCCAGCGGCTGAGAAAGCACGACATGCCAACCTGAAATCTCCCCCAAGCTGGACATATCTGTCTGAAACATCGTTTTCTGTGGCCGATCCTTTGGACCATGCAGTCAACGACTCCAAAAGACGTTTGGTTGCTACGAGAAGTTTGGTGACGCTGGTTTCTATGCTATTGTTCATCTCGTTCAATATCATGCCTCTTTTTGGGATGTAAGTTTCTGCTAGATCGGGTATGCTATGGAGTGCTGACCGAAAACGGAAACAAAAATGGAAAATATCAGGCAGGAATTTGCAGAAATGGATGTATTAGTAACTACTGCTCATGATCTGTCGTTAGGGCGATACGGTACTAATGATGTGAAATGATGTTTTCGTGACTGGGTTGATCTCTCGTGCAAAAACCAATAATTTTGGTGTTTTTTCTCTAGAGAAAAAGAGCCAGTTCGATCTTTTTATCGTTTCGCCTCCTGGCGTTAGATTGGAGTGCGTATAGTTATTTGGATATTTGGTTGACGATGGGGTTGACGAGGTGAGGTAGGTTTGAGGCGACGGTGTGACGATGTGTGGGAGCTATTAGGATTTGTAGCCATGGTTGCGGATTGGGCCTCCGAATGCGATTAAGCGCCAGAAAAACGGTTGCTATCGCAACCATTAAGCGCCTGTGTCTTTTCTTGGAACTGGACTTCCAGAAACAGTCCTTGAGGTTGCATACATTGTTGTCATGCAGCATGGGATTTAAAGAGGTGGGGTTCTGTAATTACAATCATTCATGACGCTTTGTAGCTTTGAGAATAGCGGTTTTTATTACTATAAAGAGCTGGTATCGATGCTTAGCGAACGTATTTACTGTAAAATATATCTTCTTCTACTCCTGGGAATCTGTAGATATCAGCTCTAACAGAAGGCTTGATAGCTATACCCTACAAACTACAACCACATAATACAGTCGCCCATCATGATACAATCAACACCATCAAGCTAGTACCTATCATCTCCCGTCTACTCATCATAACCTGTAACCCTTTTACGCATATTCTACGCTTCTTCTAAGCTTCTTCTGCTCTGTACTCAAAGTCCTGCTACCGGAAACACTACTCTCCTTACTCACAACGACAATCCTCTGCAATGTCAAACTCACAGACGACACTAGCCCGTTTCTCTGAAAACGAGCTCTTTTGAGGCGCTGAAGAGCTCGTCTTTAGGGACACGAAACTATGCCATTTGTGTGTGTGATGTCCCAGGCGGCTCCAATGTTTCTGGATACCCCTTAATAAACTCCAGGTCTCCCCCAGAGCACATCGCCTCATAACCAGTATCTTACTAACAGGTGTTTGTATGGCAGTTTCTCCGTCAAAGTTTGGGAAAAACGAAAAATCTGGCCTCGTCTGCGATTTCATCTCTGCTTAGTTCGAAATTTGATGTAGCTGCACGAGGTCAGGACACATACAGCACACACGGAGACCTGGAGAGACACATATAAGACTCCAATTGACCAACTAGCTGGATTCAGAGCGTGGTATCGTACTTTGAGGACCTTTTTTCAGATTACACGACTGTTTTTGCCGTACAAATTGAGCTCTTGTCATTGAGAAATACCAGCATTGTACCCACTGTCTGTACTTCACAATAAGAACATGATTAGAGTGTTCTAAGCTCAGACACAGTCACTCACTCTCATTCTCACTCACTTTTCAACTTCAGTGAGTGATCCAAATACTCAAACTCCATCAAAACTATTGAATCAAATACGCTATTAAACTGTTAAAATATCGTAGTCAGTCACAATGTCCGATAAAAATCCAGACTCCTCGGTCCACATTCCTCGCAAGGATCCCATTCTTCGGAATGCCAATAGTACAAACTACCTCAACAGTAGGAATCCGTTCTTAAATAACACCTCGCGCGAGCCAAAGATGCCTACGCTTTCACATAATAAAAGTGCAGCTGACATATTAACATACCAGACTCTGACGAACAACACCTATCCTGTGGATACAGATCTAGTCTCAGGTCTTAAAGATAGCAGGCCTCAGCCAGGAAACAACAATATTAATAGCGATTCAGGTGAAAATCTGAAGAGCAATGACAAGCAGGGCTTCGAATTTGCCCGGCCTATGGCCCGTCAAGTGTCTAACTCGTCATTGTCTTCGGGATCTGTATCGAACGTCAATTTGACGTCTCCCACAGTAGCTAGACACTCGGCTATTTCGCCTATAAAGTCCCCAGCGAAGTCTCTCCAGTCTGAAAACGCCAAATACTTGAGTGTAATTGACTTGTATGATGATGACGACGAAGACGATGAGGACTACGAAAGTGAAAAGAACTCGCAGTTTCGCTACTCGGCCCAGATAAGCGGCACTTCGTCCTTGAGAAAGGGCGCAAATGGCAGTTCCAGCAATATGAACAGTCCTGTAAAGAAAAGCAAATTGATTGCTGTGATTCCTGCATCCAACTCGTCGCCTTCGTCTTCATATTCGCCTAATGGAAGTCTGACCGGTTTGATTCAGACCCAGCGAATTATAGTGAATGGCAGTGCAGCAAACTCTGCAGAAGAGGCGCCTATCACGCCTATAAATGAAACGTCAGCGAAGACCAGTCGGTTACGTGTCGAGATAACCAACCCCACTGCTGGTATTGATGTAAGAGATTCTATCAGAACGCCAAGCAGCGCAACATCATTCAATTTTGTCACCAGAACATACACCAATAGTGTGAATGAGTCTATAAATACCAGCGCAAATAATATCGATGATATTGTTAACGAATCTGTTGAACAGTCGCATGAGATGGACGATATAGCGAACATGGGATTCACGGTCAGCTCACGTGCACCTGTAACTAACAGTGGACACAAAAAACAGGAAACTCTCTTCTATTCGCCCAACAGTTCGTTTGAAAACATTGCTAATCTAGAAGATCCTGTTAATCACGACAGTTTTGGCCTTCAATCTCCAGCATTGACGCTCACTAATAACAACCACAATAGCACCATATCTGGCTCTGAAAGTATCCAAAGTCATAGTAGTGATGACTCGAGGAATTTGGTTTCTCCTTCGCACGAAAGCCACACGATGTTCAGATCATTATCGCATAAATTCTTGAAAGCCCCAAAGAATGGGTTCCTCGAATCGTCGATTAGTGAGCATCCGTCGCAGCTCCACGAGGTGGCAACCAATGAGGGTGGCCCTAAGAATGCCTCCAATAATACCATTGCATACAATAATGAGCATATTCATCGGAATAATTATGAGGAAAGTCTGCAGAATAATCATCAGAATGACTACAATAGTCAACATATTAATATCAATAGCAATATGAACAGCAATATGAATGACTATAAAAATCAGCATAACAATAATAATATTAACAGCAATATGAATAGCAATATGAACGACTACAGGAATCAGCAAAATAGCAATCAGCATAACAATCAGCATAACAATCAGCATAACAATAATAATGCCAACAATAATGCAGGCAAAATTAATAGCAATATAAATCACTTCAAGAGTCAGGCGGGAAATAGCAGTCAACATAACAATAATAATACCAATATTAATGCCAACACCAACCATATTAACACTGTTACCAATACTGACAATACTAACACCAATCCCAACACCAACACCAACACCAACACCAGTAAAAACATCACCCAACCAATAACCGCTTTCAGCGCAAACACAACCCAAGCACCTTCAAATGAAGTCAGAATAACTCCGATCTCCTACGCAACAACCCCTTCTATCAACAACTTGAATCCTCTGTACATGGGTCACAACCAAAATGGGTCTTTGACCGAACCTATAAGTGCAGTTACTAGTTTTGATCCAACGGCTAGCATGCTCAACAATAATAATGCCACAAACAACAACGCTACTCTCAATCCAGATGCCATCAGTACTCTCACAGGAACTAGTAGTCCTGTGAGAAACTTCATCAATAACAACCAGTCGCTACTTTCGCTTCAAACCACGAGTCATTCCGGCAACTCAAAGGTGCAAATCGAATCTAATTCAAAGAAAATGCTTCAAAGCGACCGTGACCGATACGGGTTCAAAAAGCAGACCTCGTTTGTGTCTGTAGACGAATATAACCGTTGGTGGGTTGATTATGAGCCGTATTTGATCAGAAGAAAGAAGAAATGGATCGCATTGTTGAAACAGAACGGTATAACAACAACCAGTAACGATAATCCTACCAGATATCCTCCTAAATCTACCAAATTGAAACGGTACATTCGAAAGGGGATACCTGCCGAATGGAGAGGTAATGCCTGGTGGTATTTTGCGCGAGGCGACGAGAAATTGAAGAATAACATTGGTTTATACGATAGGATTGTAGAAAACACAGAAAATGTGTTCAATCATGATCGAGAGATCATCGAAAGAGACTTAAATAGAACTTTTCCTGATAATATGTATTTCCGTGCAGAGAGCGAGGTTCCTTCTATTAGTGGGGTAAATACCACGCCGCCTGAAACGCCATTGATCCAGTCGCTTCGCCGTGTTCTTGTTGCGTTTGCTAATTACCAACCGCAGATAGGATACTGCCAGTCATTGAATTTTCTCGCTGGATTGCTCTTGATATTCATGGACGAAGAACGGGCGTTCTGGATGCTTGTGATCATCACATCGAGACTTCTCCCGGGAGTTCATGATTTGAATCTTGAAGGTGTGAATATCGACCAAGGTGTGTTGATGCTCTGTGTTCAGGAGTATTTGCCTGAAATCTGGAAAAAAATCGGGTTCAATTTCGAACAGCAGATGTCTTTCACCGGAAAACAGTCGTTTAATAACGAGGTCAATGTTGTGACAAAATTGCCCCCAATAACTCTTTGCACTGCAAGTTGGTTTATGAGTGCATATATAGGAATTGTTCCAATCGAAACATGTTTGAGAATATGGGATTGTTTCTTTTATGAAGAGTCCAAGGTTTTCTTTAGAATCGCCCTCAGTATTCTCAAGCTTGTTGAACCCAGTGTTGAGACAGTTCTGGACGAGATGGAGGTGTTTCAAATCGTTCAGAACTTTCCTAAAAAAATTATAGACCCGCAAGAGTTGTTTGATTGCTGCTTCAAAAAACGAAACAGCTACAGCAATTTATCGCAAGACGAAATAAATAGATGTCGTAAATTTGTAAAAGAGCAGAGACAGCGAGCTGCAAAGACCGCAACGTCAATGGTGCCGTCTAATGATAAGGTTCCTGCTAGCAGAGGAGGAATGATGGGTGCTTCCGCTAATACTACAATGGGCAAGAAAAGCGAGCCGGTGAAACTTGAATTGGATGAAGATTATATTCCGGATGAATATGATTTCCGCAAGAATGGATTGGCGGGAGTCCATTGGAACAAACATTTGACCAACAAGATCTTACGACAGAAACACAAAAAGTGGGCGAATTAAATCATATTTAGAGGTAATTTGTGTAAATTTTGCTACTATATATTATTGCTTATTATTGTTTATTATTACTTGTTGTTAGTGATTCGTAGATATTATTACTACTCCAATCACGTACCATGAGCAGGGCGAGTAACGGAGCGTAACGAGTTCAAGAAGAAGAGGAACCTGTATGGAGAAGAGTATATCTTTCTTTTTCTTCTTTAGACCTCGCTTCGCTCGTTGCTCGGTGCTTTTAAGAGAAAATCTGTCTTTGATATTCTTTTGACAGCCATTGTTTTGTGTCCTTATGATAGTGTTTTCTACCCACCGTTAAATGTCACAATAATATATTGTTTTGTGCAATAATGTTAATGTCCCTTGGAAATTATTTTGTACCTGCCGTATTATAACTGTTAGTTGTCGATTATAAGAAGCATTTTAGCTATTAATACCAAGCACATATATGGTGCTTTAGATTAATTATCAAGAAATTTGCTATACAATAATATAAGTAAGTACGTTTATACACCGGCTATTTTGGTCACCTATTAGGTATCTGTAACTCTAAACCCGGGCAAAGCGAGCAACCGGGTGCAACCAGGTCGAAAGAAAAAGAAGAAGAAGAAGAAGAAGAAGAAGAAGAAGAAGAAGAGAATGTATCTCGTTCTTGGCCTGACATTTATTAATAGCCTTATGTCTTCATGCATGTTAGGAAATTGTTTGTTTTTATTTTCTCCTGGGTTCATAACCAGGGCCAAAATACAAACAAATATCGATAAGTAATAGTTGGACTATTACTAGTACTACTACTACTTGTATTAGTTGTAATACTACTAATACAATAGTTGTGTCATTATCTTATTATTACATACACAACTACAGAAACCATCCAGCTCTCACTGAAGTCTTTGAGCAATTTCATAACTTCCCGAAATAAATATGACCGAAGCAATTTCCGAGCCGGTTTCAATCAAACAACAGAAACTCCATCAATTTAACCTCAAAGTCAAAAAACACAATCAGCTTCTCTTTCTCATAGAGTCAAAATTCCAGGAGTTGGGCCAAATCAACCAATCAGTGAACGAGAAATTCAACGATTTGATAATATCAGAAGTGATTCCATTGCCGAAACCTTTAGCTCCGATAAATATCAACAAAATACACGAAGGGCATGGAGAGATCAACAATATCGATGACACAGAAAGAAAGGTAATTGACATGACTAAACACTCTGACTCTCTTGAGTTTGAGGCCAGCATTGCCAATGAAATTAAGCATGAACCAGAAGATAGTTTTGCGGAAAATTCAGTCAGTAATTTAATACAATCAACAAAGAATTTAGCCCTTGATGAGGATGATGATCAAGTTGATGAAGATGCTGATAATGACTGGGTATCCAACACAGTGCAGAATAAGGTATTACAATTGAATCATGTGCAGCAAGGCGGCGGTGGGCAGAGTAATCCAATGGTAGAAAGTTTGAAGCAATTACTTAGAGATTCGGACGAGTTTCTTACCGGGGAGTTAGAAGTGTCTAATCGAGACGATGATCCTTCGAAAATACAGACTCTTCATGAGAATTTGATCACATATAATCAGGAAACGTTGCTTCGAGGAAACAAGCTTATTCATGATTTAAACGGGATGGTAAGTAATTTGTCTGAATCTTAGAGCTTTCGGTATATAAATATGTTTAGTTATGAAACAATATATATACTTAATGCACGACTTTTAGTGTTTCTTGCTCTTTTTCTTTTTCTTTTGACCTCACTACGCTCGGTTGCTCGCTTCGCTCATGGCTCAATGCTTGAAGAAGTTGTCATCTCTTCGTTCCAAAATAAAGTTTCCTTGGACATAATGCATGCATAAAAAAATATGCTGAAAAAAAAAAAATTTTTGCATAAAAAAAAATTTTTTGTATGGTCAAAATGATCTTTAGTACCTCATCATCAGCAGCCAAAGCAGCTGAACATCGACAAGTATTGCCAGTATCAACACATATTTGAGACCCGACATCATGAATGGCGGTAGCAAAAGAATTAAGGTGAAAAAGTCCACCAAATCCTCAAAACGATACACTTACCAGTCGTTCAAAGAGAGGATTGACTCGATTTCTATTCAGAACTCCACACGTTCCTTGACCAACAGTTCGCGCCGGAGGTTCGAAATCGATGATGATTCGTTTTTTGTTGCTGAGGCACTCAACCATTGGAAAGAAATCAATATTTCATCCAGTTTCCTCGAGTTTCAAAGAGACATTTCTCCATATTCCAATTCTTTGGCCCAATTAATACATCATAAACGTGATATCTTTGCGGTGTTTGCTACTTACATTGCCAAATGGGACAACAATGTGGCTATGGAGCCAATTCTCGATCTTCTTGTCAACTTCACACATGATTTAGGTGACGAATTCATGGAATTCTACGGCCAGTGTCTTGAATTATTAGTGAATCTTGTGCTCCATTTCTCCATCACTGATGGTGATGACCTAGCCGATGACACAAAGCTTGATAAGAACTCAAGCAATGACCATGTAATTCAATGGGGATTCAATGCGATTGCGTTCATTTTCAAGCATCTTTCCAAGGATATTTTGGCTCCTGCTTCCAATGGCATCGATTATTTAGAGATTACCGTCAAGGCCTTTAAGCCATGTTTGATTCTCAGCAAGAGAAACTACATTGCCAGATTCACCTCTGAAGCATTGTCGTTTCTTATAAGAAAGATCAACCTGGCATCTCGTTTACAAACGTTCTTGACATTTTTATTCAACATTTACGAGCAGAACACATTGAAAGAGGATGAAATCTATGCCTTTAAAAACTCGACCGTGATTATCTTTTCAGAATCTTCAAAGAACATTTCGAACACCTTCCATTCAAAACCTCTTATTTTGCAGCTAAATGAGCTCTTCACCTTTTTGACTGCCTCTTCCCAAAGAGCAGATCTATTCAACATCTACTGTGATGTGCTTCTAGAACTTATATTCCACGGATCTATAGAGGCTGTTGAGCCTATTTATTCGCTCAATTTGAACAAATATCTCTACCACCACCAGCTAACAACTACCGTTATTCTCCAGACATTGACCAGTTTGATATTCGGAGGCTCAGGAAAGAAAACCACCAAAGAATCGAGAAAATTAATAGAGTCGCATCTTATCAGTTTAGTGACATCCAAAAGAGTGACTTCTAGTGGAGATTGTCAGTTATTATGTTTCACCTTGGCCTTAGTCGTCCGTAATTTTCCGATTGACTCGCTTCTTCCCGCAATCTCTAAGATTTTCAGCCCCATGGCCACGCTGTTCCATGAAGGTCAATGGTTCCTTCCATTGATGCAATGCTGCTTGATTGTAGACAAAGAGAAGACGTTCTCGCTTTGCGGGAGGTTAGTGAGTGATTTCATTCGTTCAGACACCAATCAGACTCATTTCGAGCAATTGAGTGTGTTTTTGGCCAGTAATTCACGCACATTGGCTGTCAATAAAACTATCACTTTTATTAATGACCAGACTTTAACTAAAACCCTCGAATCTCTTGAAAAAATCACCTCCGAGTTTGACAGCACCAATGACGAGCAATTGCTTAACATATACATGATCTTACAGTACTTGAAGTTCAGTAACAGCAAGGTGGAAGAAACCGGTTTATTTGTCAACTTATTGAGGAAAATCATACAGCTGGTTCCGGTGACAAATGGATTTGTGATCGATTTAGCCGGTGAATTGCTCCTTGCTTCGTCTAAACAGGATATTAGTTCGGACAATGCTACGGAATTGCTCACTGAATGCTTCAATTCGTCTGTTTTCTTCAAAAGTAGCCGTTTCATTTCAGGCCTAGTTCAATTAATTGAGTCTCAAAAACAACTCGAGACTCTTGATGTTGATTTCAATGAAATCATACAGATGTTGGTCGATAATTTGCTTCTTCCTGATCATCAGATCCGATCAAATACTCTCAAATTGATCGATTTGATTAAGTTCAAAATTCTTAAAGACAATTGTTCTATTCTTTCCTATGCCCAGCAAATTGAGGACACGCATTTGGACCTTCAAAATAGTAGAGATATTGCCCTTCGGTTCCGCCAGCTTTCTCAGAAATTCACGTCCTCGGCGGAAACTGAACGGCCATTGAGTGCCCTTGAAGACAAGATTGTGGTGTCCTGGATATTTGGTTATTTGCACACCAAATTCAAGCCATCCTGGGACGCAATCATTGAAAATGTCGACAAATTTGTTGGTCGTGGTCCTGCAATTGAGGAGCTTTTCTGGAACTGTTTCGACAAGTTCTTGACCCTCAATTACAACGAGCAGCATGTTAATGATTATTTCCCTGTTATTATTGAAGATGTCACCTTCGATGACGAAGAAACAGCAGCCGTAGGGTTGAATGTCCAGGACACCAGACTTATGGCTTCTTTCAACTCCTCGGTCTCGGTAATTGATCATTATATCCATCCAAGACCGTATCTTCATGATCTTGCCGAGAAAATGGAGACCGTTACTCAATCCACTACATTCATCAGATATCAATGCTTGCAATTGCTATTGAAGGTCCCGTCTTTGGCTGAGAAAAAGGCCAGATTTTTGGTTCCTTTCTTCCTTGCTTCTACTAGTGAAGGTAATGATGACGATGATGATGACCAATCATCTAATTGGAACATCAAGGACAAGAACTTGTTGATAGATATATTTGGAAAGTTTAAGAATATTAAGAATATATACATGACTGAACAGGTATATGAACGTGGATTGTTCTTGTTATGTTCAAGATCCCCAGAGATCCAGAAGTCTGCTCTTAATGTGGTACTTGCTTACAAAAAACCAGATATAAACAAGTATCGCGATAATTTGAAGAACATTCTCGATAACACCTCGTTTCGCGACGAGATTGTGACCTTTTTCAACGAGAACCGCGCTGAGAATCTAGACGGGGTCATTGAGATTATTTTGCGGATTCTTTTTGGTAAATATAAGGTCAAGAGCTCGTCTAATTCCAAACACGGCCAGAAACAGGCTATTTTGAAGCTTTTGATCGGGTTGCCGGAGGTCTTTGTGACGCAGTTTCTTCTGTTTGGTCATCAAGATATTGCCTATGAGGGGCTATTCCAACTGGAGGCTGCTCCTGGACAAGATGACGACCTCTCCGAAAGATCGTTGCGTAAACTTCTCGGTTTTGAGAACTTGTTCGTAGATGTTTTAGATGAACTAAAAGCAAGATACATAAATGCCCTAGAATCGTGTGTCAAGCCGGTGATCTACGCCATCTCCAAGTCGCAGCAGCTTCTTGACGGGCCTCTGGCTGCAGGAAACGCTGGCAAGGTCGCCAAAACCGTCAGACAGACCGGTTTGAAGATATTGAGTACGCTTTTCCGCATTATTCCTACAGAAACTCAATGGGCAACTAAATACATAGATTGGATATACAATTTGATCATCAAGCCCAGATTGCCTCAGTTCACGCCTCAGAACTTGCAAGCTCCGTCCTCCTTATTGAAGATCATCATTGCCTGGTCTCTGGTGGATGCTTATATAGAGTTCTTGTATCTTGATGACTACGTAATTGTTGATTCCATTTTGGATTTGTTTTCCAATAATTTGGCTAAATCGTCTGTCCTTTCTGTGATTTTAGACTTCTGTTTGAACATCATTGGCAACGACAACATTGACGAACGTTTTGCTAAAATATCACACAAAGTCATAAAGACAAGTCTTTTGAAACTCACATCGATTTTCGAGGACTCTAAGATTACCAAAGATGTCATCTCAAAGTCCGTGAAATTGTTGCTCTTACTCATTGAAAAAGGACATGTTAAGGACGATAAGAAAGTGTCTTTGAAGTTGATTGACACCTTGGTCATGGCTATAGATAGCTCCACTCATGGCGAGAACTTCTATCATCTTGACTTACCTGTGAAAATCGACATCTTACTTGCGGTTTCCAAGCTTTTGAAAGACACCGAGTTTTCTCAAGATGGAAGTGACTTTAAGTTGATCGAAAACGTCTACTTGAACTGCTCGAAGATGTTCAAAGTCTACAGCGACAGAACTCTCAGACAGCAATTGATTCTGATCTTTCAGGCCATTGGTGATGATTTTGACATGTACAAGATCATCGGCGACATTGTGACCTTAATCAACTCGTACAGTTCAAACGCCATTGGTGAGCCTAATTTCGAGTCACGAATCAACGGTTATACTATGATAACCGATAATTATTCGAGCTTCACACCATTGCAATGGTTGCCAATTTTGTACAATGGTCTCTTTTTCATCAATGATGAGCTTGAATCGTCTATTCGTACTAATGCTCGTTTCTCTTTAAGTAAGTTTGTTGACCACATTTCCGAGCTCAATGATCTTGAGTTGGCCAAGCCATTCATCCGGATGTTGAAAGATATTGTACTTCCGAATCTCAGAGTTGGAGTGCGTAAAGAGATTGATAAGGACCCAAAAGTACAGAATGAATACGTCTTACTTTTGGCTCACATTGTCAAGTCCTCAAACGAAAACACGTTCTCGGAATTGAGCGATTTGAAACCGTTACTCTATGATAATGACGAGGAGGCTAATTTCTTCTTGAATATCAACCATATTCAGATCCATAGAAGAGCAAGAGCTATTAGACGTGTGGTGAATTTTATTGACGATTTTTCCAGCAACAGTGTGTCCCACTATTTGTTACCTATTGTCGAAAGATATGCTTTCTGTTCAGACGACAAATTGAGAAATTTAGCCAATGAAGCTATTGAAAGCATCGAGACGTTGGCCAGATGTCTTACTTGGAACCAATATAGAGCCTTGATGAAACGGTACGTCTCTTACTTGAAGAACAAGAGAGAGAACTTTCGTGATGTTGTGTATCTTGTGGTTGCAATCAGTAAGAGTTTGCAGGTCAGTGTTAATAACACTGATGCCGTGAAGAAGATATCCGGAATTCCGAGTAATGACACATTGGATGTCTTTATTATAAGCGAAGTACTTCCGAAATTGTCTGATGTCCTCAATTTGAAAGAAGAGGAATATTTGGTCATTAAGGTAACCATATCCGAGGCCATGATCCAGTTGCTTTTATGTTCTAGCGAGGACACAAGAATAACGAACTTGCCGTCTATTTTGACGAAGATCTCTCAGATATTGAGAAGTAGATCCGAAGAGTTGCGTGATTCCGTTAGAAAGTCGTTAGGTAAAATTGTTCTTTATTTAGGTCCTCAGTACTTGAAGTTCGTCATTAAGGAGCTTAAAAGCGCTTTGAGCAGAGGACCTCAAATACATATCTTGTCATTCACTGTTCATTATGTGTTAACGACGCTTCATGACAGGTTGGTTGTTGGTGATTTAAACGATACCAGTTATCTCATCATGCATATTATCATGGAAGATATCTTTGGTGCTGCTGGTAAGGAAAAAGAGGCTGATGGCTACAGTTCCAAGACTAAGGAAGTGAAGCATCATAAAAGCTACGACACAGCCGAAATATTGGCTAACTACGTGTCTATTGATAATTTCAAGAGCTTGATCGATCCAATTAGACTCTTGTTGAAAGAACATATTAGTCTCAAGACCCAGAACAAATTGGACGAGCTTTTAAGACGATTCTCTCTAGGTTTGAACCATAATCCTGAGGCTTCTGATCAGAAGATTTTGGTTCTCTGTTTTGAGATTTTCCACGACTCTGACAAGTTGTTGGAGGAGGAAAAGAAACGGAAACAAAGAATGGCTGTCTCTGAACAGGAAGACCATTTCCTCGTTAAGTTGAATGCAAAGCCATTGCAAACACAAGTTGAGTTCTCACAGTATAAAAACACGCTTAGAAAGTTCTCTTTGGATTTGCTCAAAAATGTCTTGTCGCATAACGAGTCTTTGATGACGTTTGGTAATTTGAAGCAATTTCTTCCTCTTCTTAAACACGGTTTGAAATCTGATAATGAGGGTCTCATAATCTCGTCGTTGAGAATATTGAATATGGCCATCTTGTTGCCCTTGGATGAAGAGTCCATGGATCTTATCACTGTTTGCACCAGAAGAGTACTTCAAACTATCAAAAGTACACCTAACACAAATTCTGATTTGGCTCAAGCATGTCTTCGTTTCTTGGCCTCTGTCATCAGACACAAGAAAAACGATATAGAGTTGAAGGACTCTGCTATCAGCTATATTTTGATCAGACTCTTGCCTGACCTTGAGGATCCTAACCGTCAAGGTCTTGCATTCAATTTCTTGAAGGCTGTTCTCTCTCAGCATATTGTTATTCCCGAAGTCTATGACACAATGGAAAAGGTCTCGAAAATAATGGTGACCAACCACACAAAAGAGATCCGTAACATGGCTAGAAGCACCTACTTTCAATTCTTAATGGAATATGACCAAGGTAAAGGTAAACTTGAAAAAGAGTTTACTTCTTTAATTGGTAACTTGCAATACCCAGTCGAAACAGGACGATTATCTACTATGGAATTATCAAAAGCTGTCATTACAAAAGGTAGTGTTGATTTGATCAACAAAATCGCTAGTTCTTTCTTTGTAGCATTGGCCAATCTGGCCATCACAGATGACTCTTTGAAATGTCGGGAAATGGCGACATTGATCATCTCAGATCTCTTTAAAAAATTGGGTAAATCCAACGTGGGAACTATCGAGAAATATTTACTTGCTTGGATCTCTCAAAATAATAATGCTCTTTTATTGAGATGTGGTCTCCAGGGTTACAAGTTATACATAGAAACTATAGGATATGATAAGCATGAAGCTTTGGACAGGCTCGTTCTCAGTAAGCTCAAATCTATCCTTAAAGAGTCTGACGATGACGAGATAAATTTTGAGGACGAGTCAGAATCTGGAAATATTGAAGCCCAATGGCAGGTGATTTATTCAGCTCTTTCTGTGTTTGGTAAGATCGTTTCCTTAATTCAAGTCACCTCTTTGAAGGACAGCAAGTACTTTGAGATCTGGCAAGATATTATTGCTCTTCTCCTCTACCCTCATTCATGGATAAGATTGAGCTGCAGTAGGTTATTAGGGACGATGTTATCAAATATTTCAGCAATCATTGGTGATGACGAAAGTAAATCTCTTTTAACTGAAGAGAAACTCCAGAATATTGCATACCGTTCGTTAAGACAATTATCGTCTCCTAAGATAAGTGAGGAATTTGGAACTCAGGTTGTTAAAAATTTGGTGTTCATAACTATGTATTGGAACAGTAATAATTCCAAGTATATCAATTCCAAGAAGATAGATGAGGAAGAAGAAGAAGATGGCCAAGATGACGATGATAAAGTGGCTAAATCCTTTGATACTTCGATTGAATGGATGGTGCATAGATTGAGTTTCATCATGAAGAACGATTATAGACCTAAAGACTTTATCAACTCCAAGTATTCGTCCATCAAGTTAGCAGCTATGATTGTGCAGATCATTGACGTGAAATTGCTTGAGAATTCAACAGTTGGCGAGACTTTAATGTTGCCTTTGCAAAACTACACAGATGATAATTATGATATTGATGACGATCCAGAGAAGGTGAAGGTGAATGAATTAAGTAAGGAATGTTTGAGTATCTTTGAGCTGAAACTAGGAATGGCCAAATATACAAAACTCTTTTCGCTGGTGAGAAAGCAGATTCTCGAAAGAAGACGTGAAAGAAAGTTGAAGAGATCGCAGTTGGCAATTCATAATCCCCAAGCATCTGCTAGAAGAAAGCTCAGCAAACATAAACGTAGCAGAGATAATAGAAAGAGTGAGAAGGATGCCAATGGGTATTATCATAGTAAAAGAAGACGGAAGTGATATCCATAAGTAGAAGCTGAACTCAATTCTATACATTAGCTTTGATGTACAAGTTATATTATTAGATGATATATTTCGGTGTAACTATACTAATATTGTAGTCTATTACTAGTTAGAGAATTAAATATAACACCATAGCATGTCTTTGCTACTTCCACATTGAATGCAATATCATGCATGTCAAATGCATGTTTTCATAAATGTAAAATTACGCATATCATGTCTCTTACTACTTCAACAGCTAAATACAATATCCACTACACCAAACATCAAATATAATGCATATCATACATACGTCTATTACTATCAAACACAACAATCTACATAAATCACCGCTTACGTTGCTTGCTCCATTTAAACGTCACCTTCCCATTTTCATCAACAATCTTCTTCTTACTACCCTTCTTCATCAACTCCTTCTGCAAATCCATTCTCTCTTCAACCTTCTGTAACTTTGCTATTCTCAGTTGTCTGGCCTTCAAATTTTTCAACTTCTTTATTTTAGCCTCTTCTATTCTCTTTTTATATTTAGCTTTCTTTATCTGCGTTTCAGTATCTTCCTCTTCTTCATTTTTGCCTTTATTTTCGAGCTCCATAAGCTGGTCCACTCTCAATCGGTTTTCGCGATTACTCACTATTCTTCCGTCGGTTTTGAAATGCTTAGCCAAATTAAACGTATCAAAGTCTTCTTCATTATCTACGAAAACTGTGTGTGCCCCTTTGGATTTGAAGGTCACATCCTGCTTTAATTTCTCTAGCTTTCCTATTTCGCTCAATTTCGTAGTCTTGACGTAATTGCTGTCTTGTGTCTTTAGAAGCTTCACTTCATCTACACCTAGCACTTCATTTCCTCGGGACTTAATAAGAATTCCCCGCTCATCCGTTTTTGTTTTGGTCATAGCATGGTAATATTCATCAGGATTTCTTTCTCTGGCCTTCTCTCTCAATACCTTTAACTTTCCCTGCTTCTTGTGGTAATCATCTGCTCTGAGCTTATAATCTTTCTTCTTCTCCAAGAACCCTAAACGCTTACGCTCTTGAGGTTGCGCCCTCTCCCTGTGCTGCTTTTTCTGTATATCATGTGTATAACGCGGCATCTTTTTCTGGTCTCTTTTTGGTTGGATATGTTCTTTGGTTTCGTCTTTTGGTTTCTCTCTTGTAACACTTATGGCTATCCATAGGTAGGTTGAAAAATTTTTTGAATCAAAATTTTTCTTCTGCCAAAAATACTCGATGAGATCACGTGGATCCATTGAAATGGTGTATGTAAAATCGGATTTTTACAAAAAGCAATCAAACATCAAACAGACTGCGCATGTATTAATGGATTATGTCTCAATTTGACAGCATGAATATACTAAACTGTTGAGGAACATGATGCGTTTGTTAAAAATATTCAGAAAGAAGAAAAGCAATTCAAAGAGAAAAAGACCCTCGCCGACAAATATTTTATCTCTACCAAATGAAGTTCTTGATCTCATAATTGCTGAACTCTATGTCCCTGATCCTAATGTGATTAAATACGATGTGTTTGGTCAATACGATCATACAAAGAAGATGTCTCTGTCATTAATGTCTTTATCGAAAGTAAATAGACGGTTTCGAATTTTAGTTAATCTTTACTTGTTTGAATTCATGTCCTTCGTGAGAACAAAAGAGAGGGAACTTGGATTAACGATGTATGGTTTACAGCGATTCTTCCGTGTCGACAAAAACTATAGGATCAGACAGGGATTGAGTCTTTTCAACAGTGTCAAGTTTTTGGAGTTCCGTATTAAAGGCTTTATGTATTTGTTGAGCCATTACCAATTGCCTCGTTTAAGGTATTTACGACTACTTGGACCTACTTTCCCTAGTGACACTGTAGTTGAATACTCTATCTCAAAATCCTATACAAAAATAAAGCTAGAGTATCTTTGCTTGACATTAGGAAATTATCAATATATCGTTTCTTTATTACAATTTTTGGATCTTTCTGAGCTAAAAAGACTTGATATTTTGATTGAATTTCCTGAATTCACAGATAGAGCTAGTTGTTTGACAGTTCTATCAGCCAAAGGCTTGAAAACCAGCCAGTTATCAGAACTCAATATATTTGCTTATCAATTCGAGCATTTTTTAATGTGGGACGAAGTTAACAATTTTATAAGGGAAGTCAACACCAATTCCACAGCCAAAATCCGGAAGCTTGTTTTACGACCATGCAAAGAACTATTCTCTTCGATCACTAAGATGCTGGACTTATTTGCCGGAGGTAAGATCAACTACAGTATCTTGTATTTTCGAAAGACTATTTCCAGTTTAAAAAATCTAGAAATTCTAGCTCTTGACTTCCTAGTAATTAAAAAGATGGACTTCACCGAATTTGAACAGACGACAGACAGCATCAACATAAATCGTCAGATAACTCTCGATTTTATCGCTGACGAATCTCCAACTTTCAATACTGATCTAGAGGCCAGTATCGGCGGGTTTTTCCTGTTTTTGCCCTGCGAGGTACACCAGATATTCTTCATCTTGGCAGGGGAGGCTTTGCGTTTCGATCTTCCGCTTGAGATGATGAAACGTATCTTAAGCCAACGATATGCATCAAACCAGTCCCAAGACCACTTGAAAATCATTTCTCTTTTATGGGCATGGTCCGTAGCCAACCGTGATAGAATTGAATCTCACGACCTATATTACCTTGGAAAGTACGATAGTAAGGAGTTTGATCCCATGACACCCTTCTATACAAGAGTCGAGAACTGCTCTCGGGACTTCAACATCCCTAAACTGTTTAACGTCGAATATCGAGACCGTTCTTCCGTTGACTTATCGCAATGTCCAAATAATGACTCGCTTTCGCTACTCAATTCGCATTTCTGGAGCACCGAGTTGTCGTTTGTCTGTTGTTCTCGTTTCCGAAACAGTTGGCTGTCACTTCGGTGGTATTAGTTTCCCATGTCTAATATATTAGTGGATTGGCTTTAATGTATAAGTGGAAAACAAAAATACCATTACGGTGGCACCTATTGTAACTTAATTACCGTAACTATGGACTACGTATTATGCATTAATATTTGACACAAACCTCTTTTGACCAGGCAGGCATACGGTGTCTCTCAAGGTAAAATAAAATTAGCTGAAATCGTTTGTAACACATTGTGACTAAAGCTATTTGATGGGGATCTTTTTGCGCAACCTACTTTTACTATCGATATCTATCCCATTATACCTTATGTCAGATGAGCACCACGATCTTCGGGGCGATGATTCCCTAAAAATGAATGGAAAGGACATTCCAAAAAATGAAGGCAAAACTCCTTTGAGAGATTCCAATCCTGACATCCAACAAAAGAAAGATGAAGAGGTATTTTCAGTATATAACGAGAAACAACTGCAACAATTCAAACATGAATTTTTCAACGGACCTACTCAAACCGACTCATTGGATGAGGATATACAGAAAATGTATCCTCTACAGGCTCAAGTCGTAGTCAATGAGTTAGAAAATGAGGGAAATTCTGCAGATTACAATCAATATTACTCAAAAATCAAGAATTGTCCACTTCTCTACGCCTTCGAGACTATTCCGTCAATCAAAATAATAGTATCCCCAAAGAAATTCTGATTATTGGATCAAAAAATGTTAGAAAATCATGGTTATTGAACTCTTTCATGTATAGGAATTGTGCAGCCATTAAAGAGTCAGAACATGATGGTATTATCAGAAGAGCGTATGCATCTGTCGAAGCAAGACAGTACGAAGTGACTTTCACAGAAAGACCTGTTGCTCTTCAAGAATGCCACATATCTGAACGCAGGTTTTTCTACAGGGCCTGTTGCGGAATTCTTATGGTATACGATATTACTAATAAAACAAGCTTTGAGAACATGAAGGCATTGTTGGAAGAATGCTTAGATGGCACAAAATTTCACAGCCACGTATCATTGCTTGTGATTGGTAACAAGCTGGATAAACAAAAAGTAGAACGCAAAGTCACAGAAAGTGAAGTTGAAGAATTCCTGAGGTATCTGAAAACCAAATGCTCTTCCTCGAAAATAGTATATGAAGAGTCTTACGAAGTTACTGCTACTAATACACGCATGGTCAAGGGTATCTTTAAGGTTTGTCTTGATAGATCTCTTTCCAATTATCAAACTTCAACCCATGAGTCATTGCCATCTACAGATGATGATCAGCGCTTCAATCCAGCCAAAATCTTCTGTTGTAGTTCGTGCTATTGAGGGTACAAGAAATTTTGAAAGTTCTGATTTATAACATTCAGGAGTAGCAGCAGCTTATATAACATGTTTTCAAATAAATTAATATTATAAAATAATTCTAGCAACGTATAACCTATATGTATATGTTTAGCATAGGGAATGATCTTTCTGAAGGAGATTTATAGCATACACTAACACATATTAACATATATATATATATAATTCATGTGCCTACTTGCACGACAGACCCTTCTTTTCCTCGCTGAATCCCGTGAAGTATCTATCTCTAAACTCTCCCACCTCTGCGCTCAGCGTGTGGCCTTTGTAGCTCAACAAATCACGTTTCACGTAGCAAAGCAATCTTCGACTCCATTTATTGAAATTTTGCTCGCAGTTATGAATAAGTTCTAAGTGCTCATGCTGTGGGATTGCGGTGTCGTAGTCTTCGTCGTTTGCAACTGGCATCCAGAAGACTAATCTACCATTTATAGGCAATCTCTGGGCAGCAAATTCGAGTAAATCGTCGAGTAATTGTGCCAATTTGTATGGTTTTTTAGGCTGAACGTAATCTCTTCTTAAATGTGCCGGAACTCCATCAATTATTATGTTTTCTTTTCCAACAAAATGCTCGGGTCTGGAGGTTCCTAAGACTTTCAAGCCCTCTCTCACTCCATATGGCGGATCGCAGCAGATTGTATCAATAACAAAATCGTCACGAAGACAATTATGGGTGAAATCCATCGTCATTATATCTATAAAATGAAGCTCTTTTTTATACTGTTTAAAATTAGCAGCAATATTGAGGCCCTTCAGTTTATCTCCAAGTAAAGTTTTGATATCGATATCTGATCCAAGGGTTATTGCCCCGAATTCTGCTGCTGCCAGAAGGAAACTTCCTGTTCCTACAAATGGATCATACATTAATTTATAGTTGTCTACCTGTGCAATATTCACACTGACAAGCGACAATTCAGCATCGAAAGAGGTCGTTCCAACGTACTTTCTCTTCCTGAGTGCGTATTTTTCAAGGATAAAATCCTCTCTCACAGTAGAACTGATCTTTCTGGTTAAATACATATATACTGGCTGGTTTTTGAGGTCGCCAAGTCTTTCATCATCATACTCTTCTAAAACAGTGAATATCTGGTCTGGATTTTTCAATCTTACGGGCCCTTCGAGGGGCATATATTGGAACTCATTGATAAAGCTTATTTGTGACTTTTGGTCTCTTGAGCCTTTATATGTGACGAATTCAAACCGAAAGGATGCTTTTCCAAATCGCAGGCCTATTTCTTGGATCAAATCAGCGTTCTCTTCGTTGCGAACTGACGCATGGAGCTCCTCATGAGTCTTTCCTTGGCCTATAAGTTCATATATTCCCCGGCATAATACCGATCTCTTTACCCATCTTTCTGCATCTGATTCACGGTCTAATTCGACAATCAAAAACGGACTGTTGTCATCATGATTCGATAGGTCAACTTTGATCCCATGCATATCAGCTAAAGAGGCCAATTCGGCCTTTCTGAACCCAACATGGTTCTGAGCAAGGTATAGTAAATATTTTCTTGCCATATTGGTATCTATTTGGTTATGTTTCGATGCATTTATCTACATATGTTGATGGTATGTTGTAGGACAGCATCTTGGTGTAAGAGAGCATCGAGAAAAAAAAATTTTTATGGTGAAAAATTATGTATTAAATCCATGGATTTGGTGCATTTTATAGAGAGAGATCTGCGTCTCTTTGGGAGATGGATTATAGGAAGCTATCGTAGATAATATTTCGTGGACAGAGTTACTAGATATGGTGTTAAATGGAGTTAGAGTTAATGACTGTTACTATAGTTAGCTTTGTTACAGTTTTGTTTTTTTTTTTATTTATTTATTTTCAAATGTAACCAAAGTCAGAACCAGAACAACAGATAAATACGTAAATAGTTAACTAGAATTAATTAACATATACTAAGGGCAAATAAACAGGTAAGTTAAAAAAAAAAGGCTATTGGGCAATAATATTAATTAACTAAATCTGTAAGCCGAATCACAGGTGACATTTTTAGAAACTATTATACGACATCATATCGGAACATACCAACATAACGATAACGGTTCAGTTTTCATCCACAGCCGTTCATTTAAGAAAGAAAAAAAAAATCCATACAACCCCGCAATTGACAATGAGCATATTATTCTATGCTCCAAGAACATTCAAAAGTCCTGTTATGTGTTGCAAACATTTCAGATTCCTAGCAGAATGTGTTCCCTGATGTGGGAAACTGAATGCATTGCCAGTCATCTCTCACTCCATGAGTATTCGAAAGACTAGCCAATTCCTATCAATCCAACTAAAACATTCTATCCATTGTCATAAATAAGTTAGTAACAACTGTTCAATACTTTGGCTCCAATCCATAAATAATACCACAAAAGTTGACATTGTGTCACATGTTGAAAATCTTGCACTCCTTAACGCATCTCAATGCACATATCACACACCAGTTACCCTCCGATAGCAACAAAATTCTCACCAAAAATTTTAAAGGATACGAAAACTTACACAAAAACAAATAATTCACCAACTACTAAGAAAACATTACCTCCCAAGTCATTGACCATAACCACATATATCAGCTATATATATCAGTATTATTTGACATAATATATATATACCTATATAGATATATATATATATATATATATCTTGATAGCAAAATACATTCAGTTCATTTTCAAGAAATCACGTACATATATCAATCACCCAACCCCGCATCTACAAAATCAATAACGACTGCCGTTATTATTCAGCCACTACAGCATCAATTCTATATCTAGATACTACAACATACATACATATATCTAGACTAGATATCACTTATTATATTTTAGACAGCATTTATATCTCGGATTATATACAACAAAACATAATGGCAGACGAAAACGAAGAACTCTTTTTAGATGTCTATGGAGATAGTGATGACGAGAAAAAGGAAGAAAAACAATCCTTTGATGCAGCAACTGACGCTGCTCAGGCTCCTGCAACTTCTGCGCCTGAAGAAAAAGATGCAGCAGCACCTGCAGGTTCTGCCGATGAGGAACTGAAAAAAGACGGTAACCAACTGGATACCACAATGAAAAGCGAGTCAAAATCAGTTTCAGTGGAACCTTCGACCAAAGATGCGTTGCCAGGACAACAGACTTCTCAAATCTCTACCGCAGCTGCCGGGTACCAACAACAACAACAGCAACAACAACCTGCATCTGGCCCGGTTGACCATGGGCTAACCAGTGTTGCTATTGGGAAGACTTTACAGCAGAAGTCCGAGTATTTTAATCGTGACCAAGGGAAAATGTTCATTGGTGGATTGAATTGGGACACTACCGAGGAGAAATTGAAGGACTATTTTAGCAAATATGGTGAGCTTCTTGATTTCACCATCATGCGCGACAACTTGACCGGAAAGTCACGTGGGTTTGGGTTTTTGACCTTCAAGGACTCATCATCTGTGGATGAGGTGTTGAAGACCTCTCATATTTTGGACGGCAAGGTCATAGATCCTAAAAGAGCCATTCCTAAAGAGGAGCAGGACAAAACCGGAAAGATCTTTGTAGGGGGTATCTCTCCGGATGTCACCGACCAAGAGTTTGATGAGTTTTTTTCGCGGTTTGGTAACGTGATTGATGCCCAGTTGATGATTGATAAGGATACCGGGAGATCTAGAGGTTTCGGGTTCGTGACCTATGATTCTCCTGCAGCCGTAGATAAGGTAACCCAGAACAAGTACTTAGAGCTAAAAGGAAAAAGCATGGAAATTAAGCGCGCTGAGGCAAGAGGCCTGCAGGGTGGTGGTAACAGATACCATAACAACAGGGGCGGCTATCAAGCTAACCAGTACGGCGGATACAATTCCGGGAACCAGTACGGCGGATACCAACAACAGGCTCAGCTGACACAACAACTGCAAATGCCAGGGAATTTGCCACCTCAATTCCAGGCACAAATGGCTGCCGCCGGGTACACTAACCCTCAAATGATGCAACAGTACTGGCAATACTGGATGCAATATCAACAATTGCTGCATCAACAAGCCCAACAGGCCCTGCAGCAAACCGCAGGCACTGATAACGGCGCCGATAACCAAGCGGACGACGAAAATAGTGGAGCTTCTGGGGAAAAACCTCTCAGACTTCATTCCAGCGCCGATGATCGCTATAATGACGACGATAACCAGGGTGGATTCAATAGCAGCGGCTATGGTGGAGGGTCAAGAAGGTATAACCTTCCTAAAGGTCCAAGAGGCGGAAGAGGAGGCCACAGGGGGCGTAGCGGCTACAACAGAGGAAACAGTGGATACCATCCATACAACCGTTAGTGTTAATAAGAAAAGCTATGCTATGCTATGCTATGCTAGGCGATGCTATGCGGTTGATTGAAAAATAGTCGAATTTGCTGGTGATTTTGCAATAGTAGTATGTAGGTTATGCATGTTCAATTTAATATACATGATTGTTTATGAGACGTACTTTTGATATGCTGGTGGAAATAATGGTATAAAAAGGCCCTGTTTGCCCTGATCATACACACGTGATTTATTTGATATTTAATGTAAAATGTGACAGCGAAAATATTTTTTTTTGTTTTTCGTCTTTCTTTGTATTTTGTCCTGAGCCACGCAGACAGTTCTACTGCTAGCGGGTTCCAGGTGGCTCGACTGTCCAGCACTCTTGTCTTAGGCGACTAACCGCCCGCCCATTAAATATTTTTTCCCACCGATTCACACGTGACGTTCAGATAGCCCCCCATAGCTCCCCAGACAGCCGGAACAGTCCACGTGACTATATTTCCAGTTCCTACAGCCTTAATGTATGATAGAAATTTTTTCTCAGAATTTTTTCTGAGAAACACAAAAAATTTTTTTTCAAATTCAATTATTTTCCAATTTCTATCTTGATATTAATCTATCTTGAGAACATACTATTGATAGATACAGTCATCAAAGAAATATCTTAACATAACAATAATAACATATTCAAAATGCCAGGTGTTTCCGTCAGGTATGTCCATTTCACGCATCGATTGGGAAAAGAGAGTGGTCAGTAAGGGATTGAGTATTGAGTAAGAGGATCAAAAAGGCATAAAGTAAGAGTAGATATTGGAGTGAAAATATCAAAGATAGGGTTGAAACAAAAGGCAATATGTCGTCAAAGAGTGAATCAGGCTACAAATGAACTAGGATGGGGCTGAATGGATAGATACGCAAAGAAATAATGCAAGATAATGTGACTTTCGAGGAGATATAATTAAGAGGTATATGATTGTGAGGGAATATAAAAGAGATGTAAAGAAGAGAAACAGAAAAGAGGCAAAGAATCTTTGTGATACGATAAGCATCATTGCTTTTGTTTAATCTGAACAGGGGGGTTTACATATCAATAAGCACAGACGAATCAATGATAAATTATCCAGGCAAATAATACCGAGTTTCAATATAAAGAAAAAATGGTATTAAGATCAAGAATCAACTCAACTGAATTAAAAGTACATCATCTCGATATTTTATTCTATTCATGCTCAATATCATTGCCATTACTCAGCCCAAACTGGCCCCGGTTGTCGTTCCAAATTTCCTTCGTTTTTCATCAATACTAACATCCCCTTTAGAGACGTTCCAGCTCAAGATTTCATCAATGCTTACGCCATTTTCTTGCAACGTCAAGGTAAATTAGACGTTCCAGGTTACGTTGACTTGGTCAAAACCTCTGTCAATAGCGAGATGCCTCCACAAGAATCCGAATTGTGGTTCTACAAGCGTTCCGCTTCTATTGCCAGACACATCTACTTGAGAAAACAAGTTGGTGTCGGTAAATTGAATAAATTGTACGGTGGTGCCAAGAACAGAGGTGGAAGACCAGGTAAGCACGCTAACGCTTCTGGTTCTATCAACAGAAAGGCTGTTCAAGCTTTAGAAAGCTTGGGAGTTTTGGAGATTGCTCCAAAGGGAGGTAGAAAGATCTCCGAGAACGGTCAAAGAGATTTGGATCGTATTGCTGCCCAAACCTTGGAGGAAGCTGAAGACTCTGAAGATGACGAGTAAATTATTCTATAACTAATCCTTATTTAAGATAATAAATCTTCTTCTTATATATTGTGAGTAGGCACGGAGTGGCGGTGCAGGATATGAAAAGTCTGTTTTATGCATGTGGTATGTAGTTATCTGCACTGGTTGATGCACAGTTACGTAAGAAGTGATGCATCTTCGCGACATCGAAATAACGAAGTGCCAATGTGCCAGTAAGAGCGAGGCAACCGGTGATGCTGTACACCGTTATATGTATAACCAGACCCTTCTTTATAGACTGTACTATAGACATGTACTCAATATTAATTAATCTAAACACTTCCACTTTAATGCTGATTTCTTTTAATGTTCTATATAATAAATTAAGACAAATCAACTCTATAGCTCCATATAATTAACTAGCCTTCCATACCACCCTATCCACCCCCAAATCGTCACAATATCCATCTCCAATATTATTGCCTATCAAAGATGATGCTGAAAAAATGAAAATTTTAGCCAAAAGAAAACTGGCAAAAACCAAAAATAAAACGTTCAGAAAAAAACAAACACCATCACAACATTCATCACGACAACCATACGTTACCTATCGCCAAAAGCACCGTCCCCGAGCCCTTAAAATACCGCCCAATACACATACAGTCATCACAGAAAAAATTGCGAAAATGGAGTCGGAATCAGAGAACTTGAAGTTCAAGCAGAAGAGCAAGGACTTGAAACGAAGAATCTACGAGATCGAAGAGAACAATGAAGTGGCCACCATCGCCATAACGCGTACCAAGTTGTCGATTAAACGGCTTAGAATGGAATATGCTATTCTTTTAGAGCGGTTGGAGAAAAAAGCAGCTTCAAACGAGAATCTTCATGATGGATACGCGGAGATTTCGTCTCCTGAGCCTCCAAGCTTGAAACTCAACGAACTCAATCCTGCAAAGAGAAAACACGGCAACGGACGTATAAAGTCCAAGTCCAGAGACCCAAAGTTGCCCAAAAGACCTACCAATTCGTACTTGATTTTTTGCGATTTGGAAAAGGACAAAATCAAGAAGAGATTGGATGCTACAAATCCCCCGGGATATTTGTATGACATGTCCAAGGCGTTGACCGAGGCCTGGAAAAGCTTGACCGACGAGGAAAAGAAGCCGTATGTCAAGCTTTATGAGGAGGAAAAGGAGCGTTATAACAAGGAATTGAAGACCTATAATGATCGTAAAACGGTAGAGTACAATGCAACCAAGGCTGCCAGTCTTCTCGAGGCCGCCAATAATGTCAAAACCGAACCAATTTCCGAGGTCCCGAAGGTCAAAACGGAGACAATCCACACTTTGAAGAAAGAAGAGGCTGAGGACACTAGTAGCATCAGTCCTGCTGCTGAACTGGAACCAATATCTGTACATACGCCATCAGGCAGCGATGTAAAAGTCCTGTCCGAAACCGTAGACTTGCTTGAGCCTCAAGAAGAGGAGGAGGATGAAGAACAGGAACAGACGGAAGAGGCTGCTGAACCAATTGAAATCGATGACGCGAGCTCGCAGGTAAAAAACGAAGAGCCAGAAGTAATAATAGCGGATGAGTGATGGCTTTGCTTTGAGTACAGGGTTGTGTTTGTGTTTGTGTAATATGTAATACAGGTAGTTAGTGTTATTAGTATGTGATACAGGTAGTTTACTGTTTAATATTTAATAGTGTATTTACTGTTAGCTGATCGTGTAGTTGCAGGCAGTGTCTCTACAGATAGTGTGTTTACTCCGGTAATAACTCGTTCCATCATAGGAATTGCAATGTGCCTGAAGATTAGCAGCAGGAAGCTCAACAGTAGTCAGAAATTGTGTGCTTCCCATAATGCGATCCTATAATAGCCTCCTTCATAAGGCATCCAGTATCAACCTGGTGTCGCCCCATCTCCAACGTTGTTCATCACTTCCACGTGACCGTTCCCTTTTTTACCCGCCTATCAGCTGACGAAAATTTCAGACGAAAAAACATCAACTCAATCTTGAATGAAAAAGACAAAGAATAAAACATCAAAATTCTAACATTAATGGATAAGTCGCGTATCTTGGCCCAACATCGCATAATCTATCTGCATATCGACCTGCACAGACATCTTTCACGTGTATACCCACCTCGATCCCATCAAAGGAGTGGAAAACCTGAAAATCAGGACCCATTGAACGCGTCCCATTTCCTGTTGCTAATTTTCATCCTCAAAAATATTCAGAGTACATTTGGGGTTATATATCATTCTCACAGCAAAATCATTTTCATAGATTAACCTATACACGTTGCTAAATCCATCTTTTAGCAACTCTATATTGCCAAAAGTCATCTGCATAGCTAACAGTCATAGTCCATGCAATTACATCGGCACACTAATAACAAAAGATGAACTTCAACCAGCTTTTGAATGATAATAATGACTCCAATAGCAGCCAGAACGTAAATAAGTATGAGAGACCGCAATTGCCGGCTCTCAACAGCCGTCAACAGCCAGGACTCCCTCCGTTGCAGCAGCAACAGCAGCAACAGCAGCAGCAGCAGCAGCAGACGCAAACGCAGCCGCATCTGCAACCGGGATTTTCGCAGCCCGGCTTATATAATCAGCCTTCAGCTCAAGCACATCCACCACCACCTCCCGCTCTGTCGCGGTTTGCTATTAATTCGCTTATGAACAATGATGCTCCTGCACCAAGCGCAGGGTATCTGCAGCCTGTACCTCCTACATACCCATCTGCAGCTGCATCTGCACCGCCCCAGGGCTACGCGCGCGTTCAGTCTCCGCCTATGCTCAGGCCATTTGCAGGCCGTAACTCGCCTGCATTTCCTCCTCCACCACCGCCTGTGGGTGTTGGAAGAAAGGCCAGCATCAATTCGCTAACCAATGATAACGATGTGGATATTCTGGGAAATGAAGCGCTCAGTTTCGCGCATAAATCGTCATTGAGTAACCACTCGAGTGTCAACAATTCGCCAATGATGAGCAGACCACAACCGCGCATGATATCTGCACCTTTCGATCCTATCCGCGCATCGGCCGCAGAGGTGCAAACGCCCGTGTACCATAACGCTGGATACAACTTCAATGCCAGCCATGCAGTGCCACCACAAGTGCAGGCAAGTGCCGGCTACGAGCCGCAGATCCAGGCGCCCCCACCACCACTGGCAAGAAAAACTTCAAGCATAGCATCACTACTTAGCAATAATAATAACATAGATAATAGTCGCGATCTGATCTCATCGCAGATCTCATCGAGAAACGTGACCCCAACAAAAGAACCTAAACCACTGGAGTCAATATCTCCACTGAATAGTTTGGAACTCAAATCTCCCGTTGAAGCGATCCAACAAGGCAGGAACGGCCACGATCATGTGCAGGTATTTCTGCAGCCGCAAGTACTACAGCCTGCAGTGCAAGCGCCAGTGCGGATACTTCTGAAGGCGGAACCCGAGCCGGTGCTTAATAAGAAGCCCTCTAAAGGCAAAATTGGAAGACCAAAAAAAGAGGCAGTCAAAAAAGTCGTTAAGAAAAAAGAGCCTGCAGAAATAGACATCAAACCTAAAGTGAAATCCATCAGCGAGGAGTTAAAGCAGTTAGAAGATCTTGAGAAAAAAGACCACATAAAGCCCAAAAAATATGCAACTCCACCTACATGGGCGCAGGACTGGATCCCATTGGTTAGCGACAAGGCAGGGCACAAAGGGTACGAGTCCAACGATGTAGAAATCGAGAGAACTAAGGAAATGTACGGGAACCAGTTGGACGTGTCTATCACCAAGGTGATTCCGTACGAGGATATGACCAGAAAGGTGTCACAATGGCTCTATTCACATTTACACGAGCTTAAGGAAAACGAGCCGGAAATGATGCAGTATATGGAGTTAGAAATGAAGCTCGGAAGAATATGGAGCAAGGAATTAGATAGTCGTGTTGATTTGCCTATTTCTACAGAGGTTATATTGACAGATCACACGAATTACACGTTTAAGCCGGGGGTTGAGGCTGCGATGTTTGTCAAACTCGAGGAGTTTTTGGCCATGACCAATGCTAAAAGTAATAGCAAGACGTTTACTACGTTGAAGTCCGACACTATGGACTCCTTCTATCACGGATTGAGAAGAGGAGACAAGCCGTATGATTTACGGGTATCTCAGGATAAAGACACAAAAAGAACTATAAATCAAATCGAGAAAAAAAGAATCGGGGATCTTTTCATTTATAATCCGTCCAACATTTTGGACTTCCGGTTGTCTTTGTCGCTCGAAATTCCGATTCATGATGTGCCTAAGGCGATTTCAAACAACTTGAACATGAAGAGACGAAAACTTAGAACGAGCTATGTATCTTATAACTGTAAAAATCGGTTTGATTGTACCAAGACATATACTTTCAGACAGTATCCCGGTGGGGGAGGGAAGCTTGACCAGAAACCGGAATTGAATTACGAGGTGGAGGTTGAATTGGATACCGCATGGTTGATTAAGAGTTTTGAGAGTTTGAGTCAGGATAATCAGACGTACGAGGACACAATCAAAGTTCTTTTGGACAATTCGCGGATCATTAACCGCGCAGTTAGTTGATTATTGCAGTTATTATGAGCTGCAGCCGCAGTGATCTTTCTTGATTAAGATGACATTAATTAATAAACAAAAATATTCTGTAAACTTGTAGTGTACAGCATGCACAGCATGCACGGTGTAGATATGGGCACTTCTTTACCTATTTTATTTATTATCAATAATTTATCAGCAGATACGACAACTACATAATATCGTTGACAAGTTAGTCAATTGCTTAGGGATTCATTATTACATACCATTGACAAGTAAGTCAATTGCTTCGTATTGCATGACTAGCGGTTACTCACCCATAACATGACCTCAGTATTTCTATTCTTTTTCAACACTAACATTTAATACCACTTTAATACCATCACCAATGCTAAAAATATCAATCATCCCTTTCATCGTCTATTAATAACAAAAAGTAACAACTACATAAAAATAAATAGCAGTAAAATACTAAAAATATAGATCTTCCTAGCCACAGCCAATAACGTTACTTCAATAATCAATAACTATTTACTCGTCCATAATCTATTCTCAACAGCCATCCCCTATACTCATCCCCTATATAGCGTTATTACCCACACCAGAGTCAATGCACAAAACTGTCTTAAAATGCAGTGATCACACCCGCTATTTTCTGCTATGCGTGTATCATATCTACACGTCCATTCCCGCCTAGGCGGGTAACATCACGTGACACTCTCAATCCGGCCAGAAAATTTTTCCCCCGTCAGTTTCAGCCTGGCAGCTCTGGGCTAGCCAGTAACACGTCTCTTGTACTAGTCGACCTGATAGATCTGCAGTCTCTGTATTACCTATAGAATGCTAGTGTCCATCTCAGGGTACTAGTGCACTAGTGCTTGTCAGCTGACCGGTCATTTTTACCTGGATCCCATAATTACAAATGTTAACAAGCAGCAGTAAAAAGAAAAACATTCTGGAAGAAAATATAAAAAACAGCGGAAAATAACACACAAGCAAACTCTTTGGGCAGCTATTTATATATTCAGGCCTGAATATCGCTACATATTCGAGATATTTGTGAGAATCAGTGTCGGTCATCAAAGACAGAAGTCGTCGTTTCTTTCGCTTGGACATCTTGGACATATATAGTTGTTTATACATCCGAACACTCGCTTTGCGGATATTTCAGTGATCCAGATCTTTCGCTCGCTGGATGTGGCTTAACAGGCGGAAAGTTAAGGACCAAGAATTCATCGCTATTTGTATTGATACTGGTGCGTGAAGACGTGGATATTATATATACCCCCTCTACTGTCAACTAGGTTTTAAAATCATCTTTTATTAGTGTCGCCCAATCATCCACTATCATTATCTACTTTTATTATCAACAAAAAAAAAAATTGTCAAATCACATAATATATAATCCAAACAACATGCCCGTTATTGACCAGCTGTTTCATGTGGCACAGCCCTCCACGCAATATCTTTCTAAGAAACCTCGCCAGGGGGCACATCGTCGCTCGCTATCGAAGTCAAAGTCCATGAACAATATCAGTCTTGCACGTGACGAACACAACACACGGAACGTCCACCATCTTCGCATATCTGCAGCGCTTGAAACGCAACCGCTTTCTGGCAAGAAAAAGGTAGATAAGTTTATTAATAACGCAGTAAAAGCCGATGATTTCCAGGACATCGATCTCCACCCGGGATTGGTTGCCAGTAGCAACCAAACCGAGAGTCCTGAAATAACCAGTCCCACACCGTTGGACCTTAAAAAGATCCACGACTCGTTTACGTCACCCACACACACCTTGAAGCCGCGGTCTTCTGCCAGCAATCTCCGTTCGTCGGTGAATAGCAATTTGAGCGTGACATCTTTAAACTCGCCTTGCATGACGTACACACGTAAGTTTTCAATAGGAAACTCGTCCTCGTCGTCAGTCAACAATTACCCCGAGCTTATCTCTACCAACTCGTCCGTGACGTCACTTAATAACAATGCGTCATATGTGCGGGGATTAGGAATAAACCGCAGCCAGGTTAGACGTCCTAGCGACAACTTGAACAACTTGAAGTCGGACTCTAACAAGTCGTTCGACTCGAAATCAGATTCTATTAGTAGCGGTCTCGCCAGCGTCAACGAGATGGATGCCACTGCAAATTTCAACATGATCACTGACGCAACTGGCAGCAGCATCAACATTAATCTTGGCAACAGTAACATCAATGGCGCTAATAATACTAGTAATAGCGCCACTAATAATACCCATAACTCTACCATTTCCAATACCAATAATAATAATAATAATAATAATAATAACAGTAATAACAATACGTCATCGCCTTCTCCTGGTACAAACGATATTTCCAAAGATGAGAAGAAACCTGGCGCCGTTTCTAGCAACAGACCTTTTTCCGACGACTCGATGATTAGTGCATCCTCTACATCATCCAACTTCGAGCTTTCGAACGATTACGACTCCCGATTCTCCCTAACAACCTCTGTAGAAGACTTGCCTCAAAAGACGTTTTCCCCCGACTCCACAAGCATCATATACCAAGATAACCCACCAAAAATGACGGAAACCCCTGAGTTCATGAACAATAAGTACCGCAAGGACTACAAGTTTGAGAAATTCGATGTTCTCGGCGCTAATCTGGGTGAAACGTATTCAGAAAACGCACCTGTAAGCGCCAGCCGTGTTGTTTCGCATCGCAGGGTCAACTCAAATTATACTGACCACACATTAAGTCCTTCCCATAGCGAATGTAATGTAAGCGCCCAGGAGATGATTGACAGTTCGACTGTGAACAACAGCACTGTGACCATCAATTCCAGCAACACAATCCAGGAGCCGGGCAACAATTCATTGGATATGTCATTTGCATCGTCTGCCGGGTCCACCAGCTTTAGCGCCAGGGGCTCCAAATCAGAAAATCCTTCGCATGCACATGCACTGCAGTTTGATGATTTTGAAAAAACTACACAACAAAACACCCTTTTAAACGCGCAGCGCCCAAACAGCTACAACAGTAGCAACAACAAAAATCCTGCGGCTCTCCTGCAGCGTCCTAGACCTGCTATGCGTCGTAGATTGAACCGTGCAGCTTCTTTACCTGCATTGAGAGACTCACTCTCGAATTCCATTAATGGTCGCTCGCCTGGCATCCCTGTAGACTCGCCTGATTCAAGTATTGGGTCCCCTATATATGGAAACACGGCGCTAGGACTTGGGCTTTCACATAACGAGCTCCATCGGTATCTGAACCAGCGGCCGGTCAATATCGACTCGGCCGTGAATTCAGTTAATGGAGAAACCGTTGCTAGTCCTGGCCAGAGGTACAGACTTCGTAGACAGCTCTCTAAGAAGAATTTGGAAAATTTCCGCAAGGAAATCTCTAAGATAAACTCCCAGGACGAGTTGTTTGATAAGGAAGACGCAGCCGATGCGATTTTCTTCAACATTCCATATGCCACAGGGTCTTCTGCAACTTTATTTGCAGCCAGCACGGGTAAACCTAATAGAATCATCAAGAATGCATTGAACAACTCGCATACATCTATCCCTATCTCGCCTATTGTTAATGGTAACGAAACCTTGGACGACGGACAATTTGCATACAACTTGTCGAAGTTCTATGCAGATGCGTCTGAAGGTTACGTGATAAACGAGCTTGCAAAACGCGAGGAGAAGAACAGTCGCTTGCCATCCTACATTTTAAACCAATTAGAAGAACAGTCTGCGATGTCATCTGCAAGATCATCTATTTCTTCTGTAGATTCGCCTGCAGTTTTCCAACTGCAACTGCAACAGCTGCAGCTGCAGGCGCCTCTGACGCCGTTGGAAACGTCTTCGTTGTCCAACATGTCGGCTTTTTCCTCTCCTGCATCTTCTACAAGATCGTCGATGATTTCAGGCTCTACCGCTGACATACATCAACAAGCGTCGCATAGAAGCTCTCAACAGCAAATCCTTGAAGACGAGCTCAAATTGCTTTCTCCAGAGAAATTAGAACACATTTCGCTGACGCGACCAATATGGTTACCACCAAAATCAACGTCAGAGATCCATAAACATGACCAGCAGATCCACGAAGCGTTTGAAAGCTTCAGTAAAAAAGAAATCGACAGAAAAGATAAAAGCTTCAAGCGGATCAAAAACATGCTTCTTGACAACCAGAAATGGTTTGAGATGACAGTAAAACACACCGAGATTCATAGACCTGTAGTTTACGAGATGCGGACATTATGTGCCAGAACCAATATTCCGGGCGAATTGCGGTACAAAGTATGGTATCGTATTATGATGTATTATCGTAGCAAGCGGCCTGAAAACCAGACGCTTGAGGACTATGACGCCTTAAATGCCACGCTTGCGGGCATCAATAAGGAGTATTTAGAGCCTGAAATCGAATTAACCGCCAAAAGTGTGTATCCTGGAATAGCTATTTTGCACGAGGATTACGCTAATGGCGGCGAAAAAAGCAAGCTCCACGAGCTGTTTAAACGCTTGCTTCTTTGCCAGAAGATATCGAAAAGCGGGCTTGATTTTGGAGACGAGGTGTTGATTGCCATTTTACTCCTTCATTTCGACGAGCGCGAGACGTTCACCTTGCTCAATTTGATCAAGGACACGTTATTCACAGAAGAATTTGTGACCAAATACAACAAAAACGTTGAGATGAATCCGGTGATGAGAAAGTACTTGAGCAAGTACTACGAAGACGAGTTGAAGCTGATGAACACCAGATCGATGTACAAGTTGCTTTCGAAGTTGTCACCTGAGTTGTTGATAAATATCTTCGACTACATGATATTAAACAACAGCTACAAGGTGTTCTACTGCTTGAATCTCGTAGTTTTGAAGTTCTACCATTTTGGGTTCAGTGACTTGAAGGAGTTGTCGGCCATCGACGACATGGTGATAAACATTGATGATTACGACGAGTTTTTGGAGAAATTCAACCATTACTTCAAGAAGTTTTAGCTTCTATATTCATACATTTATATACACTAAGTAACTAATCATAATCATAATCATAATATTTGACCTGTATTTAGCTGTAGAAGTCGGTATTTCGAGGGACGGGTCAATATAGCCAGGGGCCGATGACGTAGCGCATTCTGGTACAATACAGAGGCCACAGCCTTTAGATGCTTCAGCATTCAGCTATTATACACTAGATGACTTTTTGGAGCCAGCGCAGATAATGGAAACAATGCAATGTAGCGATGCAGCTATTGTCTGTATGGGTACATATTATACGTGGTGAGACTAGGCCCCGCGTCTTATTTGTTTCTTCTTTCTTACTCCATCGCCACAAGACAGCTCTTATAAAGGATGTGGTTGGCTAAAGCCGCCGGTAACACCGGTTCTAAATCGAAATGTGTTACGGTCTGAGCCAAATTTTGGGACAAGATCATGGAAAATGGCTGATAAGAGACAAGGGAAAGACATAGTGCTATGAGACATCCCTAAGACACATGTCTAACCCAAGACACTTGTTCAAGTCAATGAGATGGGTGCAGTCCAAGACACAGATCAATGTGATGTATCAGTACACTAGAAAGCCCCAGACCTTTTCATGATTTGACAGAGAAGTTCGAAGTCAGATTACAACAAGTCAGAGACAAAGAAGTCAAGCAATATCTAAAACATTATTAGCCCAAGTACGTCAGAGGTAAGGCTATACATGGCTAAGATTTATCGTACCATACTCGTGCATGCCACAGAACTCGAAAGGATCGACCGTACATATCCTAGAGACTAAAAGTCTGTTGGGGCAACGTATGATGTATCTAAATGTAACGTAATCTGTGTATGCTATGTGGGGATGGGATCCATCTCTGTATACACATAATACAATGCGAGTAGATCCTTAGACTATACAGCGAGTCGCCTACAACCGATCCTTGGACTACATCAACAGATCGACGGTGCATCCCTAGTCACATATATCGTCATGATCTACAGCAATAGAAAAAAGAAAAGACTTTACACGTTTGCAAAAAGACATGCCACTCCCTCAGTGAAGGAAGATCCTGTTTATACTCTAGTGGCGATCATAGATCACTCGTAAATGTGCATTGGCAGCCCAGTTTCTGACAAGGATCTGGCAACCTTGATGGGCAGGGTGATCTTGGATCATGAGATCAGGCCATTGCCCTACTCTCATAATCGCTGTCCAATAGGATCGAATGCTCGTGGTTATCAGCAGCCAAAAAAACTCGAAGCAATCCTTGGTTAGGAACCCCGATCTGAACCTGGAGAATTTGACGTTCGCGGTGAAGATCGATCTTCAGCGACTTATAACTACCTGGATACATAATTTGGGGGAGGTAGGGATAAAATTGCTGTTAACGAACGAAATGAAATAGCTTTGCCGTATAGAACGAGAAATCCAGTAGCTTCACGAAACCATAAAATCCTAATTACTAAAAATCCTAAAATCCTAAAAAGAAGCTTGCGATCTTTACGAACCGAAAAGTTTAACTCAGATGCTGTTGGCTGGGCATGTTTTAGTAGGTGTATGTAGGCTTTGGTAAGCGACGAGGCATCCAGAATTGGTAACAGCGTTACCAATTGCCTCAACAGTTTTGTGTCACTAAGAAACAATTTGATCCAATAAGCGAGCAACAAATACAGTTTTTATTCTGCCCAGTTGGTCAGCCCAGCCTCAGAGTTTATATCCTAGTAGGCAATTAGCCGTAGCTATCGACCAGTATGCAAATAACCGTAGCTATCGACCAGTATGCAAATAACCGTAGCTATCGACCAGTATGCAAATAACCGTAGCTATCTACCAGTTATAATTACCGAGTCTAATTAGCCGGAGTTTAACTGGAAAAGGAGTTTGGATAGCATATTTTGTACGTATTCCACAATTCACAAGCCACAGGCCACAATTCACAAGCCACAGGCCATAGCCCACGAGATGGCTCACCGTATTGGAATCACTCGCCGATGGCGTTTCATGATGGAATTGCTATTTTGGTGAGTGATTTGTGGTTATGTCAATCGAAAGCTAGCGCTAGAATAATACCCAAAGAAGAATCCTTTTCGATATGAAATTGGCTGTGGGATCTATCAGTTTGGTTCTATATACATTTCACGTCTACAATCTAGTTTAAGGTTCCCCTGGAGTGGGGGTGGACTCCTTAGTCAAGATGGTGGATTTAACATACAATAGAACAAGCAAAGAACACACAAAAACTACGCCTTTTAGATCATATTATTACAAGAAGATAGAAAGAACTCTGAGATAAAGAGATATGACATAATTATTACACCTGGCAGATAAAACAACAGGTAAAATGCACGGACTTTTTTTCATGCCTGTGGGATTTAAGCGAGAATAAAGAAACAGTATGAACGGGTATCGATTGAGGCAACCGAAAAAAGCAAGCAGGAAACCCAGAAAAAAAAATGAGACATCTACAGAAGATGCATCTGAGAGAGCCGGTGACGATATTTTCCGGTACGGGTTCATGGCCTGGTGAAGCCTAATTGTTTTTTCCATTGAGATGCCCGTATATTCTGCGCTGTTCTATCATCTCCCAAACCTATTTCCCTATCTCCTTGTTTCTAGAAACTCTTCCAGGGACGCAAGTTTCCAGCATCAAGCTTCACTTGTTTGCTTCCAGAAAGTTTATTTACGTGCTATATCCATGCTGAGGTCTATACTCCATAAGCGAAGGACAGAACTCGGACAGCAATTATCACAGGATTATTACCAGTCCCCTGAATAATAATACCCCACTGCTAGTAAAAGAGGAGGAGCACGGATGCTAATATCAGATCCACCTTCCATATTAATCCCTTAGGCTCCTGTGCATAGAAAAAGAGGAGCAGAGGTGCCAATATGGGATTTAAAGCCATATAATTACTAATTACCAGCTCCGTAGTCAGCCAAATAACACGGGGTACATGAATTTCAGATTAAAGATAGCAGCATAGCAACATCAGGATATGATAACCGAGTTTCCCACACATACCAGACCTCATGTATCATGATACTAAATATGAATGCAATGGGCGACGCAAAACATAGCACATTGACATATCTTTCCTGGTTTGTTGCTAGGTTTGAATATGCTAATGTAGAAGAGACAAAAAGATTTCAATTAACCCTAAACCTGACAAATTCATCACATTACTTTCAAAATACATATTATGATTTCTAGAGACCACCGCAAGGTATCCTTCTAGCTAATTCTTGGTAGCTTTCGTGGACGTTTCTTGTATGAGGTCTAGAGATTTTGTTTTAGTTTATGTTGAGTGGAATAGGAATCTCCGACAGTTTCAGTGACAAATTCCGTGTACAGAACAGAGTTCGAAAACCATTTGTTTGTTTCTAGAAGAATTTTTTCTGTATCCGAAACTTAGATTCTTCGGCTCGCCTGCCGAAAGACCTTCTAAGTGTGCGATCCATTGAGAAACAATTAACTTCTCTGTCCAAACAACGCATTTGGACGCACCCCAACTAAAAAAGAATCTAAAATATCCCACCTAGGCAGCCCGCCCTAAACTGCAGCAAATCAACAAATGAAAGACAATTAAACTAAGCCATCTGATAATAATCTTTAAAACTGCTAGCCCCAACCATTATATAGTTGGTATGTCACTATTCGAATATAGCTCAAATACAGATCTAATGATATACTGCAACTATGTGTATGACCCTAGCTTGTGGAGAAAACAAAATAGTTGTCGGTCACCCAGAGACGGTAAGTTTGTGCACCAGGCGGGCCCGTCCTGGGGCGGTCTGCGCATTGCTTTTTTTCACATTATTTTTTTTTTGGGTTTAAATAACCGGAAGGATAGTCGTACATGCTAAATTGACCAGAATTAAATGAAACATTGCGTATTTCTCAATATGAGATATGAGATATGAGATATGAGATATGAGATATGAGATATGAGATATGAGATCAATAGTAGTAATCAAATGAGAGATAAAATGGCAGGGGAAGCATGGATGGAAGATGAGACCTTTCGAAGATTTTGCTAAGGCATGGTAGTCTAAAAAAGTTGATATTTTGATTTTTTTTTGGCTTTGTTATTTGATGACAGTCTGTGCAGCTTCTTAAGTTTGGCGGACGTCTGTCCTGGCTCCTGTAACCAACAGCAACCATATCCGGACTCTTTTTTAGTGTAAATCATCGTCACCACTGTTTGTTTCCTTCCATGATGATAGTCCAACAGATATAAAAAGAAGTATCCACCAAATTTAAACTATATGGGGAAGAAACAGCAGGAGAAAGAGAGATATAAATTAGAGTAATACTGGACTACACAATCTCCCGCATGCATAGCTAAACGTTAATTACAAAACAGTCTAACTAGCACTTTTTGTATGAAGAAATGAAAAATAGCAACTGAGAGCCTGCACCGCACAGCAAGAAACGCAAGAAAAGTAAAAGGGAACTGTGAAGTATTCAACTGCAGTATTTGTAATGAGAATAGTGGGAGATGGATACTCTGGTTGTGTTTGATGTTCCCAGACATCCCTTTGAGTATTTAGTCGTTCTTGCTTGGAAGTAGCTGAAATTAGTCTGCGAAATGAAGCTGGATTTATTTTAACACTTGCAAGTGAAATATACGAGATTTACGTTATTTCTCTATCTCCTTCTGTGTTGGAGTGGCAAGCAACTAAATTGGTAAGAAAATGATTAATTTAAAAGGCTTAATTCAGCGGAAACTGCAGCGAGAGGGGCCCCCAAAGAAAAATCGTCGGAGAAGGAGAAAGAGAGAAAATGTAGGATCGATTTGATTTAAGCGTACGAAATGAGAAATCTTACAAGGCTATGGCTCACGCAGTTCGATGCATATATGCAAACGCAACCAGATGTACATGGAAGAAAAGCAAAAACTGCATTACATACTGGTGCAGTTGCAGGTGCAGCTGCACAGTACATTATAATTATGTATCTGCATTTGTATATACATCTACATTACCTACATGCGCATGTACATCATAAAAAAGCAATTTTTCTCTTCTTTTCTGTCGAAGCATTTAACGTTTAAGGTTAAATCTTCAAACAAAACAGCAACAATTGGTGGCCCTCCTCCTCGTCATCCATCAACTGGGATGCCACCACTACATATGCCTTTCTCTTCGTATATCACCCAATAACGAAGAGTGGAGGAGTTAAGAAAATTCTGGGCTGTGTCTTAGCAGATAAGCTTTGCTCTTCATACTATTTTATTTTGGTTAAATTATGTTACTTCTTTCATCTATTTTTATATTCAAATAATATTGCTCCTACTAAACTTTTTGTCTTGAACCTAATTGAACAGCAAGTGCAAATAATAAAAGCAATTCAGAAGTGTTGACAAAGTTTAGGTGCACAACCTAAAATCTTGAACATAAACTCTAAATGCAAAATAGAATTCGAAAATTTAAAAAAGACCAAATGATCATTCTAACACAAAATAGCAGCAAAAAATTAAGATACAAAAAATTGTTATAAATAAATGATCTCTCGCCCATAATTTTCGACTGTCTACAACCATTCTAGTTTCTCTTTTGTTAATCCAAGGCGGTTTGATTTTCACATCCTATTGCTCATCCACGACGGTAATATAGCTTAATAATAGAAAATACGAGAATCCCCAGAATATGTCTGCTAACAACAACCAGGGCATCCGCTTGCCTTCCATTGCTGCGATTACCAACCAAATAGAATTCAGCAAGCCAACCAGCTCCTTGAAGTCGCCTGGATCAGGTTCGCCTAACACCAGTCCACGTACCTTGCCTCCAATCAGTTCGTTGCTCTCTGCTTCAAAGCCAAGCACCAGTCTCCCTAGCCTCCAGTTGAACTCGCAGAACACAACCACTTTACCTCCGCTTGCATTTCCTGCACAGCCTGCACAGCAACAGCTGCCTTACATTCATGCACAGCAACAGCTGCAGGCTCCGATTTCTCAGCAACAGTACTATGCTGCACATGCACATGGGTTCCAAGCACCTACCTTGAGCTCTTCCAACCCTTCGCCTATCTCACATCCTATCGCTATTTCGAGTCACTCAACTTCGCCAATCAACAGTAACTCTAGCATTACCATGAACAGCAATGCTAAGAAGGGAAAGCTTCGTTGCGAATGCTGTTCAAGCGAATCGACTCCTGAATGGAGAAGAGGACCTAATGGCGCCAGAACATTATGCAATGCCTGCGGCTTATACTTTGCCAAGGTATCTAAAAGAAAAGGTTTTGCTTTTGCTACTGAAGAGATGAAGAAAAAGAAAGAAATTAAAGATGCTAAAAGACTTTCAGCAGCCAGTGCAGCTGCAGCTGCTGGCGGTATGCCTGGCCATCATGGTCCCCATGGCCATCATGCACTTCATATGCATTCTGGAAACCCTAATGGGTCTCCAATCACCAATTCTGCTAACGGATCGCCTTACTTGCCACTGCTTTACCAGCAGCAACAACAGCAGCAGCAGATGAGAATGGCTGGAAACTCTAACCCAGGCTACTATAACTACCCGCAGATGCCTATGGGGGCCCAGCAGCTTGTCCAGGCTCCGCTCCAGCAGCATCAACAGCAGGTTCCCCAGCAATATTACGCTCAGGCTCCTTATCTTCACCAGCAACAGATTCCTCAACAGCAACCAGCTGAGCCAATCGGCCTGAGTCACTACAGAAGATTCTAATCGCACCTCGCTCGTCTATTCATTTCTCTTCTCAACTATATTATTACTTTTACTATCTTTATTGCATGTTTAATCCCTATCTACAGTCCTTTTCACTATATTATTATCACAGCCACTACTCTTCTCACTATATTATTATTTCCTTTCCATATGTTACTAGTTAATCATGCATCTAGTGATGGATTCAATTAAATATTCACATCTGTACTATTACCCGCGTCTCTAATAAATGATGAAGTTACTTTACTTTACTGGTAAATATCAATTACAATTTCACTCTGTCTCAATGCCACATCAACTACGACGATTCGATGGAAGGGAATGGCATACCGCCTGTCTCTGGTGGTGATCAGTACAACAACTGCGTCCACGCCAAAATCTGATGAAAAAGGAAACTTACAGGCAACAAGATAACTCGCCACTGATATACAATCATCTAGAAATGTCAACACCAAGCGTATAGAGAGCAATCATGATGCATTATCTCGCAAAAATAAATCTGCGCTGGAAGCAAACAGTGCAATTTGTAAGCTGCTGTGGCTGTTGGGTGGTAGTTTATACGGTATTCTGTGCATGTACTACGTGTTAATGCTGCAAAGCGCTCTAGATGATATTAGCTGCGATGCAGACAGCCCATCCTAAAAGGGACCAAAAACGACATAAAACTAAAAACAGATGGGGAGTTACATTTGCGGAAGGTAGACAGCTATCACCTCCTCCAGGAATGAGCTATGCTCTCGATGAGTTTCCTTCAATCTTTATGATCTTCAGAAAATTTTTTTTCCTTGCTAGGCTAGCCTAGTTTGAGTTAGATCTACGTCCGCCCGTATACCGGTTCTACTTTAAAATCCAGAAGTAGACCTGTGGTTTTCTTACAGTTGTTGCACAGTTAATCGGGCGATCTGTAATTAGAACTAGTGCTGCTGCATTGCTCGATAATTACGAGCAGTAGCAGTCCGTAACAATGGCCAATTAATTATTGCAATAAATTAAATTTCATCGAGGGAGATTATCCAAAGCAACCGAATACCAAATCGCAAAAATGGTTCAGATGGACTGGAAACCCACGATTTACGTCCCAATCTTAAAAGTGCGGGGCAGCCTGGAACGGTCCGTGCTGGCCAGACTTCCGAGGGGATCCGAAAGGGTGGGATATTTCCAAAAGCAACCTGGAGGGTGGGGGCTGGGGGCCAGGCCAAACCGAGGGTTGAGGCTAGACCAAACTGTTGGAACTGGACTGTACAAGGCTTAATGGATGTCCCAGAGGAGTTCCCTTAGGGATGTTCCTCAGTGGGCACTCAGGGGACAACCCTAGTAGACAAGGGCCCTAGTGCCGCAGCAGTTTCACCCCTGGTAATCAGTATGTGCGATCCCGGACCTCCTGGAAAGGGGCCGGCCCGTGCCGTTCATTCCTAATATATCCTTTCCAAAGATACTCACTTTTTCGTATCGCCCTCTGTGCGTATAGAAATATGGAGCGTCTGTGATGTGCCTGGGGGCATTCACGATTGAATGCGCTCTGCATTTCAAATTTCATAATCAATTTCACTATGCGCAGCCATATGTGACTCCACAAGGGGAGACAAGGATAAAGTAAACATCTCTGACGTCGTGAATAGGCCACATAACTTTCCGGTTTAATAACAAACAAAGAAACAGGCACACACTCTCCAGCATACTGAGTACTACATAAATAGGGTGTTGTGATCTAGTTTCTTCTGTTACAGAAATATACAGAAAAAGATGAAATCTAAGTTGTTAAGGTAATTCATCTAGATTTAGCCTATTATAAGAGTTGCGCCTTTTTAGCTTTCAAATCGACCTCGTAGCTTCACACAACTCTCTGGGAGCGTGAATACGTGAGTGATCACAATAACCTACTTCATGGCGACTCTTCAGTATTCCAAGTATCAACAGTATATTCGTAGTCAGATATATATAGAAACTGTTATAAACTTTTCTTAGATTTGAAACTAAAGCCAAAACTACCCCATGCACCGGTAGGATAACTTGGTGTCTCTCTCAGAACTTGGTCCAAACTCTAAAATGAAGCAACCACACGCAAATCGCGATAAGCGACGATTCCATCCAGTCTAAACTGGTAACACTAATTCAGCTCCGCTCAAAGCCCTGGTACTGGTACGTCTATCGATTTTATTATCAACCTGAGTTTCAAGTTCAGCAACAACGGCGGCCGGAGTGATGACAAACCTCTGAATTTCACAAATATTATTAAGCAGCAACACATGAAAATCTCGTATGTGAATACTTCCCATTGTACTGACATGAATTCTGACTATCTTCTTTGTTTCCATGTGTTCATCTGTGTGTCCACGCGTAGCACTGCAACAGATGGGGAATTTCTTCTAGAATACTCAAAAGAAATTAAGAGTGACTTGAAGCGACAGTCGGAAGTCGGTATTATCCATAGAGCAAAAAGATTAATCTTTTAAATTTACATTCCGCTCGATTTCATGATCCTTCTCAGCCATTCTCTGCGAACTTAATGATGACATAACTGTCTGTACATGAGAAACAAGAATGAATCATCTACAGATTTGTATATTGTTTCACCTCTAAATAGAACCCAGGCACATGCTTTTTCGCACTGAAACTGTTGATAATGACGTTGTTGCTTACAGGAGGATCTCTTCCGGCCAGGATTACCAGGTGTTGCAGATCTATTCGACCTGAAATAGAGCGATGGTAAAATTTTTCATCCTGCAATCACTTCGTAATGATGCTGCTGCTAGCTCGCAATGGGATCTGCATTTGCTGATCATGGATGAGCAAGAAAAATTTTCTGTTTATTCTCTCGGATGAAATAGTACTATTTGGGGTTGCCTTGGCGGTACTTCGGGTGCTACGAGGCAAAGTTCCTTCTTAAAATAAGGATTTTAAGCTTTACAGATTCAGGTTTTATGATTTTCGTTAAATTCAGTTCAATCTTGTGCGATTATCTAGCTTATTTTGCTTGCAAACTCTACTTAAATCACTCTTTTCAGTCAGCATGACAAATAGGCACTGAGTATCAAGATGTGTTCAGCCTGGAGTTGTAGTGGCCGCAAATGAAACACAACCTCTTTGATGTTATGAGATATTTTCAGAGACCAAACAGAAATCCGGTACATGCTAGGGTGGAACACCGCTGCATAGCCGTTGCCTTTAAGCTAGCGTTTGTCTTAGCTGTGCGCCCAGGGAATTATCCGCTATATAAACATTCGTAATTGTACATTTATGGATAGATACAAAGGCACTAGGCAGACCCAAGCACATCTGCTTATTAATTAAGGATCTGATTAGTTTTGTACTACATGCATAGCCCACAATTATTTATAGGAAACAACTATTTAAGAAATGCCACACAACCATGGTCTTGTTTTGACTTGACATATGGCCAGCAACCTCTATCAAACATAACAGGGATTTGGGTACACGATGTTGCAGAGTACGAGTACTCCTTTGTAATCAGTATGTTTAAAAATCACGGGCACAGCAGCGGTGCCTGTGAGGGCGAGCGAAATGGGGCTATTTGATGACATATTCGTATCTTCTGGCCTATGTACATCTGCAATTAAAAGTATATATGGCAGTGTGTACATGCTCAGATTGGAATTAAACGCCCAATTAAAAAGGCAAGATCAAGGCGACCTAAATATAGCCTGGCTTCACTATAGGTAGCACAGCATCATTTAGCATCGCTACATAAGTTGTCTCTGCGCTCAATATCCTAGTTAGCCCAACACTAATCCACAGTTGCATTACGGAACCTGCCTGGATGTAGGCCAGGTATGAGACACACCCACATGAAATAAACACAGTACAAAACAGAACATCAATTTATCTCATAACCTTAAGACAAGCCTACAAATTTTGTTTGGTTCACCAATTCTGGGTTAAATTAATCCCAGGTTTTAGGCCGAGACTGAATTCTCACGTATAATAAGCACAGTTGACTGCTCTGCATTGACGCACCAATCAATGAAGCAAGGAAATTGGCTGCGGATCATGGGTAATTAACTATAATCTCTTATATACACAAAAATATTATGGTAGGTGGTTACAAATTTCACTAGCACGGAAACTTGATTAACTCTGATTAACTCTTGTTGGGGAAACTGCAGTACGAGATCCATTTTTGACTGACCGCATTTCTTTTTTCTTGACGCGGATATCCGGAAAGGGAAATGTTTTGCCAGGGAGGGGCATTAGCTACTTTTTGGTATAAGCCATAAGTGTACCATAAAGTGGGAGTAGCAACTTTTTGGTACATGCTGTAAGTATACCAACATAGCGGCCCCTAACCCGGCCCAGATCCCAGAACTGCCCAATAATCTCTTGTATGTTTGTCAGTAGGAAAAAAGTCACAGAAAGTAGAGGAAAAAAAATATCGAATATGAAAAATCGCTTTATTATGCTATGATGGGTGCTGACACGCAGATAGAAGTAACCACAACTTGCTGGATAACCGTACAATCCGCATAAAACAATACAATATCAACAAGATGGCCATATCCGAACTTCCACCAGTCAGTAAGTATTTTTTGAGCCTCCTCCGGACCCCCTTCCATCGGTAGGTAGATTATGTACTAACAATACAATATAGTCTCCCATGAGGAAATGAAAAAAAATAAGATCCCTTTGGCCTATCGTGACAGATGTGCTGGGTTATTGATACCATTGAACAAATGCCGTAAAGAGGGATGGTACATGCCATGGAATTGTGTTCAAGAGCGTCATGATTACGAGCACTGTCAATACTTGGACTTTAAGAGAAGAGTCAAGGAATTGGAGGAATTGAAAGAGAAGATGAAGAGCGAGAAGGAGTGATCATCTTCCCCTTCTTATTAGCATTTAGTGTATTTTGGTGATTTGATAATGAAAGCACTGACAAGAGAATTGCACCCACCAGGCAAGACCTCAGGCAACGGGACCGCTAATATCTTCTTTTATATATAATATTCATTCATCTAGCATCTTGATTTGTCGTTTACAATTTCATTACAAATAAATCAGTTATTGGCTTATATTAATTGTCAGCCGAGCGTAGCGGGTTGAAAAAAGAAAGAGACTGTATATACTAATGCTTCGAGCGTAGCGAGGTCGAAATAAAAGAATAAATATGCGGGGATATATACTAATGTTCCGAGCGTAACAAGGTCGAAAGTGAGGCGTAGCGAGTCAAAAGAACACTAAAAAGCAAACGTCACTCTATCTAAATTAGGGAGCACCAAAATCGATTGCGAGCTGTTTTTGTAGTCCACCTCCATCGAGAACTCGTCATTTAGATGGTTGTTAGCCGACTTGATCTCGATCCTAGGAAGAATCAACTTACCGATCTTCAAAGGAATCAACACCAATTCGGTTTCTGGGAAGTTAGTGACGTTTTGGTTGTCAGCAGCTGTAGTTATAGTGTTCTTTTTGATAGAAAACTGGAACTTCTTCTTTCCACTGACCAACCAATTATCTTGCGGACCAACGAAATCCAACTGGAAGTTCTCGACCTCGAGGTTTTCGGTTGGGTCCTGGAAGATGACTCTCTTCTTCTTCTTTTTCTCGGTGGCTGTTGCAGCTGTCTCAGTGGCAGCAGCCTCTGTGACACCAGCAGCTGCGGCAACAGCAGCAGCTGCAGTAGAGTCATCATCTTCGTCTCCACGCCAATTGACGAGCGACTGAAGGGCCAATTTGACCACAATTGGCTCGCCAACCACGTATTGCGTCTTCATGTCGAATTTCAACTCAACATTATGAACAACCTGGGTAATCGGAATAGGAACATTGATGAACAATTCGCGGTTGATTCCCTTGAAAAAGGCGTCAATTTCTGCCTCTGCGTCGAGAATTGACGAGTTTTCGTCTAACAACCGTTCGCGACTGTTGATGTATTTGTATTTGTCCAACGACAAATTCAACGAGTTTTCGCGCAACGACTTGATGAACTCCTTGAAGATCTGAAGGTATTTAGATCTGTCTTCAGGGAAAAAGTGAGAGAAGAGCTCGGTGAACTCGAAGATATTGAAATGCTTGATCTTCAACCGATTCATCAACGCATACTCGTTCAAATCGAACCGGAGCAACTTGAACAAATAGTCCTTCAAGAGAAGAATGTATTTGAACATGTGGCTTGCGCTGGTTTCGTTGGATTCGTTAAGTAAATACGTCTTTTTGAAGTATTTCCAGACGATTTCAAACATCTCCTCGCTCAAGTTTCTGTAGTTGACTGTCAACCGCAAAGAGTCGTTCTTTCTGGTCACATAATTTGGGTCACATGGGGTTATTTTGTAGAAGAAGGAGATTGGTTGCTCGCCAAACGCAATCATTGGTGCTGGTTTCAAAGGACTCGAGGTCTCGTACTTATCGTTCGAGATCAAGTCGTTACTAAGAACACGGATCGGATAGTTGGCATCGGCAGTTCCTACCGAGAATTTCGAGAAAAGATTCGTTGACTTAAAGATGTCCTGGACAGAAACTGCTATAGACAACGTGTTATTGAGGTCCTGATACGCAACTAAAGAATAGTCTTCGCCATTCATCTCGTACGTCATCTTGGTCTTCATGTTGATGAAGTTTTTGTTCTTGGTTTTCTCAGACAACTTATCGTTGTTCATCGTGTAGGGGATAATTACGTCTACGATCGAGTTCTTTGTGATCGTGCCAATGTTGAATCGAACCTGCTTATTAGCAGACGAATCACCAGATTCACCTAGCTCAAACTCACTTACAATGTTCAAAGGCTTTACGTTGCTTTCGTCGTACAAAGTTGCGTCATCGTAATCAAATAACATGCCGTTATCGGTGGTGGTTATTGGGGTTCTGACCTTTATAAAGGCCTGTAGATCGTTCTCAATCAACTGAAATGCCTTCAATCCCAGACTGAACTCCAATCTCCCGTTGGTGATCTCAAAATCGCCCGTGTTGATCCGGATGAGAAACTGCTTGTAGTTCAAGTTCAATCGCAAAGGATTACGGATTTCAAAATGAACGTTGTTGATGTACGGATGAATAAGCAATATTTCTCTGCTTTCATACACCTCTTCAAGCTCGCCGTCTGCTACGGCTCCTTCGTCTGTCTCGTGAACAACACTGTTGTCGCCGTCAGCAGTGTCGCTTCCTGCTACAGATACCATCTTGGTATTACTATTAATATTACTATTAATGTTGGTTGAGACAGATGGCACTTCCTCACCATCGGCACGTCTTACAGTGATGAAGTTCTTCACCAATGCGATTCCACCGGTGATCATCTTCAACAGCCTGACCACAAACCGGCCGACAATGATGTCTCTTGTCTTAAGCCAGAGCTTATTTGAGCCCTTTTTGAACGTGTAACCATCTGGCTTTCCTAGCGAAAATGTGACGGTTTCGTTCTTGTTCGTGATGCTCTGCAACGTCAACTCGATGTCGTCAATGGCAAAGATATCAACTTTTCCGTCTACCGGCTCGCTCAAAAACAATGTCAAGTTCTCGAAATTGATCTCAATCTCGTACAAATTGGCTGTGGAACTCACTACATACGGCTGGATGTCGAACTTGAACAACTTCTGCAAGTCATACTCCAAGCTGACCTCGGCCTTCAACTTCAACATCTGGATCACGATCTCGTCCACAAGCGTGGGGTCGATCAAGTACTCACTGATGTTCTTCAAGTTGTTGTTAACGAAGTTAGAGTTTGAGTAGATATTGGTGGACGAGGTCAACGAAATCTCCGTCATTTTTGTGGCTGGATTGGACGAGTCCACCAACGTCGACAACATGTCTAAATACGACTTGAATAGAAGCACTTTGTGTGACGAAACAGAGTCTTCTAGACGTAGTGTCTGCTCTTTGATCTCGGGGGTCTGATTGGCAGTGCTTTTCAAGGCGTCCAAATCAGACTCGTTTTTAGTTAAAACTTTCTCTAAACACGATATAAAGATCTTCAATAAGTAGAATCCTATATACTCCCATCCCTGTTCATTGTAGAAATTAGGACAGTTTAAAAGCACCATCAAACTGTCATTGTACTTGCCGACCTGGTAGTTGATTAAGGCGATGTTGATCGACAAAATATCGACGTTTCGTGGCTTGTCGGAGATGTTGAAGTTGGCAATGGCCGACTCCGTCAAGTACTTGTAATATCTGCCAAATGAGTCGAAACTGGCCAAAATGCGCTCCAACAACGGGTGATCAAGCGCATATTTGGTCTTGTTGCTGCTGTTATCGTCATCATTACTAAAATAGGGCGAATATTGACGGAGTTTTAGCTCTACAAATGTGTCCATGAACGCGTAATCAAACTGGTACCCAAACACTCTTCCAAGCACCACTAGGAAGAACCGTTGAGTCATTCGCAATTCGCCAATGATATCGTTGATCTCCTTGTTCTTGGAGTACACTAAGTAGGCCTTGTTGCCGAGTGGAGGCAAGTTAGAGTGCTCAGCGGGCTGTTTCTGCGGTGGCTTGAAGAAATACTCGTTGATAAAAAGCAAATAATTGTCTATCATGGTGAAACAATACTCCGCCAACTTGAACGCTCCCTCGGTGTCCTGCGGCGATTGAACGTTCAATATGGCGAAGTTCAAGTCGATCACAAACGTCTTTAATCGTTTTAATAGGTCGTATATATATACACAATTTACAGAGGGAGTAGAAGACAATTGCGAGTAGTTTCCAAAGATGATCGAGTTGATCAAGGTAACCTCCTTCAAGAAGAAGTAGTTCTTGATTTCGAAGAACTTGATGTCGTCATCGAGAAGCTTCATTTTCAACGTCTCGAATATCGGATTGTTAAAGTCCGTGAGAAGCTGGAAAATTCGGGCTGCGATTTTCTCGTAGGCAGCCACTTTTAGGCCCACAGACTCGTTGGAACCGTCGCCATCGCCCCCGTTTCCAGTAAACTCGTTGCTCAGGATCGACTTGTAGATGTTGAAGTAGAACGGATTGCGGTTGAGGTCGCTGTCAAAACCTGTGTCCTGGGCAAACGAGAAGTTGTCTTCTTCCTGGTGTTTTTTAATATATATCTGGACGATTTTCTCGAGATTATCGTATTGAAGCAATGCGTCTTCATAGAGGCTCAAATCGTGGTACAAAATGCCCAAGCTTTCGTTCATGAGGAAATAAAGACCAATGTTCATCTCTGGCGAAAGTCTAGGAGAGTCTACTTTGCTCATGGTCTTGTCCTTCAAAGACAAGGAGTCGTCCAAGCTGATGGAGTCCAAGAACTTGGCAATCTTCTCCTCAAAGAAATTCACCCGTTCTGTGAACGTGTTGAGCACACCGGTCTTTATGCTGGTGAACAAGGCGTTCCAGGCCTGATTGTACTCGGTTTTATTAGGGTAATCATGCTTGATCTTCAAGATCCGGACACCGTTTGCGCTGTTGACGCCGTTTCCGCTTGAGGAAGGAGCATTATCGTTGAGAAACGACTCGTTTTTGTAACTGTTGAAGTCCAATTTGATCTTGTCAAGCAATCCGTACTTGAAAGCAGTGGTGTAATCGTCCTTTCCGCCTTTAGGAATATAGAAAATGAGAAGCCAGTCTGTTGGAAGCTTGGAGTTATCGATCGACTGTTTGAACCACTCCTTAATAAACGGTCTGACGTTCTGTTTGTAGTTGTCAATATTGGTGGCCTCAAAAAACATGATCTTCAAATATGGATCGTTGGTTGCACGAATCAACGACGTCATGACCTCATCGTCCTCCGCAGCAACTATCTGCGTATCTGATGATGTCACAGCACTGTTACGTTTTGATGCCGCGGTGTCAGAGGTTTTTTTGGTCACCTCAACAAAATTTGGATCAGACTCAAGTTTGAGTAATTCCCCGGCTCCTTTCATCAACACAGAGGCCCTGCGGAGAAGCGAGGACTCTTTGGTCTTCTTCTCAATATGATGGTCAATGACCTTCGATATGAACCCGGACTTGTTGTTGGCGTTTGGGATCTCTTCTTTGACCTCGACATTCAAAAGAGGAATTGATCTTAATGGGGCTCTTTCTGACGCTTTCCAATGAAGGTTGGTCAAAGGAAGTCTGGCAAGAAAATCAGATTCAAGCTTGGGAAACACGCTGAAAGGATCATAATAGACGATATTGATCTTCTTGGTATCTCTTGAAGGATGGTCGTCCATCTTTATGTCTGTTGAATCTTTATGTCTGGATCTTTATGTCTGTTAACTCTTTATGTCCGCTATCAATTTAAAAAAAAACACACACCAACCAATACATATATTATAATCAGGTATTATAATCGACGTCCTCTGGATGTCTCTGGATGTCTGTATGATTATACCTCTCTAATCACGTAGATCAATCTTCCGAGATGTTGATACGTAGCTTATAGACTAAATTATTGGTGAAAATTCGTTTTTTTGGGCCACCCAAAGATCCGTATATTTGGTATATTTTATGAATGCGGGTCAAAATATTAACAGGAAACATTGACATTCACCGTCTCTCTCTTTTTTTTTAGACCTCGCTACGCTCGGTTGCTCACTTCGCTCGGGACATTGTCATACATACCACTAATGTGTGCGTATTTACAGAAGGAAGAATAACCATGAGCTTGCGGTACAGCAAGATCAGCATTTAGTTTACATTATTTTTAAGTGAAAAGAGGCTGATACTATTGCTTATGTGTGTGTAATCATTATGTATGACTGGTAGACTATATGTTAGCATATGTAACTGGTAGACTGGGCAAATTGAGAGAGATCCTATTAGAGTATCGGCTAATGGATCGAGCGAAGCGAGCAACCGAGTGTAGCGAGGTCGAAAGAAAAAGAGAGAGAGATACTGTATGATAAGGCCTCGAGTGAAGCAAGCAACCGAGCGTAACGAGGTCAAAAAAAGAAGAAAGAGTGACTGTGTGAATGTATACTGACTTCATGATCCTTTTCATATATACCATATTTGTGGGTCTATATATGTACCAGCGACACGGGTGAAAATATTTGGGCCGAGTGAAAAATATTTATTGAGTACTGAATATTAATCAATTAACTAATTAAGGATAACGGAGACTTGGCAAACGAAGGTCAACAAAGCAGTCAAAGCAGTCATTGAATTGATATAGTTCCTGCCACTGATTTCTGTAAATGATTTCCCTCATAGTACTCGAAATCGCAAACAATTGATACAAATACGAATATGAGTTTGGAAAAGGGAGCCCCAAACAAAGCCGATGATGTCAGCGGAATTGTTGAATGGATGAAGCTGATGAAGGCGCGGGCGACGGGATTATTGGAGGAGCAACAGCGTGAGGAGAATGAGGCACAGTCGAATATTGAAGAAGAGGCCAGAACGCTTAAAATAAAAGAAATGTACCAAGAAAAGCTCACGAGATTCGACAATTTCAAGAAACTAGAGACGTTTCTCAACAAGAGTTCGGCGGATTTCCAGAGTCTGGCGACTGAATTCCTCAGTGAGGTGGCAAGTGCCGATAAAATAGCGCAGGATATAAGGACACTTGACCAGAATATGGACAAAGAGATCCAGCAGTTGGAGGTTGCTAGCATTGCACAGGAATACAAGGAAGAGGAGGAAGAGGAAGAGGCTCAGAGTAATGTGGATTATGCCGATCAGGAATTTGAATATGATGAGAATTATCTGGCTCCAGAGGCTCTGGAGGAGGCTGAAGGGGCTGAGGAAGAGGAGAATGTGGAGTACAGCGAGGAGGATATGGAAGCTGCGGAGGCAGCGGAGGCCGAAGAAGCTATGGAGGAGGAATCACGAGATTACAAGTACGAGAGGGACATTGGTGCTGGTCAGGAAGGTGATGGTCATGGTGATGAAGTCATTGAGATTGAATCGTCCTCAGAAGGGGAGGTAGAGCAGGAAGAAGACGAGGATGAAGAGGAAGAAGAAGAGGAAGAAGAATATGAAGAACAGGAAGATCTACAAGATCAGCAAGGCAATTACTTCCTGAATATGGGCAATGAGTTCATGAAGCCGAAGATGTTCGATGATCCACGGTTGCAGCGTTATATTGGTGATTATCAGGAGGAACAGGAAGAAGAGGAAGAGGAAGAAGAAGAGGAAGAAGAAGCTACTGGACATGAATACGACAGCCACAAATACAATGACCATCAGTATAATAGCCACTCATATGATGCTAATCCATATAATAGTCATCTTCAGTACCAGAATGATGCCAACCCTCTTCAATACAATTCATTCAATCCATACAATCATCAGCAATATCCTCAAGCCCACCAGCAAGCCAATCAGCAAGAAGAAGGTGATTACTATGCGAATCTTGAAAACAGCTTTGAAGTTGAGCATCAAGCTATTAATAATCAGACTATAAACCATTCTGACGGCTCTCAAGCTATAGATAACGACCATCTTACGATGAATAACGATACTTTTGTCAACGATTCTTCACAGATGGACCATGATATTGAGACTATTGGTGCAGACACCTTTGCGCAATTGAATGATAACTTTTCGATGATAGCTCAGTCGGCGTTGACCCAAGAGGATCATCAAGATGTTCATGAAGAGGCTCATGAAGAACGCTCTGTTGTAAACAGGGAAGTAGAGACTTTTTCTATTGGCTCTGAGAGTGAAAATGAAGAAGAGGAGGAGGAAGAAGAAGAAGAGGAGGAGTCTCAAGAAGCTGTATCTGTAGAGCCATATGAACAGATAAAATCAGAGTCTTCTGAGGCCAAATCTGAAGAGCTTTCTGAGGCTTCTGAGCTCAAATCCGAAGAACCTGATGAACAGGGAGCAGATGGCATACTGTCAGCCAATACTGAAGGCAAAGTAAAACCTCAATTACCCCTTCTAACCATATCTAGCGAGCCACTGGAACCTCCTTTACCCAGTGCTTTTGGCAGTATAAATCCGTTCGCCTTCTCGCAAGATATCTCCCTTCAGACCTCTAAGACCGTTGAATCGGCAAGCAATACCAGAGAATCAACGCCATTCAATACTTTTAATGTGTTGGAAACTGTGTCAAAAGCCGGTAGTTTGTCTCCATCTTTAGCTATTGAAAAGGATACAAGCACCCCATTGAAGGGGGATCAAGGTAATCAACAAGATAATAGTGAGGATAAAATCGGCAATAGTTTTAAGGAACCTTCTGAGGTTCCTGAAGAAGCTCAAGGAGTTTCTCGGGAAGTTGCTGAAGGCCTTGTTGAAGAAGTAGCTCCTGTGGTACTTGAAGAAGTAGCTCCTGTGATACTTGAAGAAGTAGCTCCTGTGATTCTTGAAGAAGTAGCTCCTAGGGTTCAGAAAAGTCCTGAAGAAGTTCTTGTAGAAGCTTCTCAACAAACCCGTGTGGATGCGGCAGAAGATCATCATGTGACAGTGTCAGACAATATCATTACAAATACCAACAAAGATTTTACCGATAATAATGGCGATGAAAAGGCTTTTCAAACAGATGGACAAACAGACGGACAAACAGACGTTCAAGTGTCTGTGCTTGAGACAGAAACCGAACATACAGTCGAAAAAGACCAAAACTCTCGTAATAAGGAGGAAGAACAAGATGACAATGACGAAAATGACGAAGAAGAAGAAGAAGAAGAAGAAGAAGAAGAAGAAGAAGAAGAAGAAGAAGAAGAAGAAGAAGAAGAAGAAGAAGAAGAAGAAGAAGAAGATGATGATGATGATGAAGATGATGACAACGGTCTTACATACGAAGAAGAATCGATGATCGATAAAGTGGCACAGGAAGTGTCGCATGAAATGTCAGAGCCACTACGTGAAGTGTTAATGGATCAATTTGATGATGATATTCGAGAAGAACTTGTTGATGAATTAAGAGACGAATTCCGTGAGAATATTCAAAGAGAAATAAGTGAATCAAGAAAGCACGACAAATATGTTGACGAAGTTCCTCTAGAAGATGAAACTGTAGGGGAAAACACGACGTTTTACACCCTTCCATTAGAAGATTCACATGAAGAGATTCTCAAATATGAAGAAGTTGATTATGACGAGGATGATCAAACTGGTGATGTGGATATTGAAATGGGTGATAAAACGGATGACCATACTCTTGAAGAGGCTATCGAAGCTGATAATCGAACTCTTGAAGAGGCTATCGTGATGGCTGATCAAAATATGGACCATGAAGATATTGAAATGGTTGATCAGAAGCTCTCTGTAAATTCAAGAGCCACAGAAGGGACAGAAGGTGAAACTAAATCAGAAACTAATCTAGAAACTACGGCAGAAGCAGTTGGACCTGTAGATTCCAATGCTATTAACACCTCGGACCTTAATGCTCAGACCACTGGGACCGAAGATAATTTCAACAACCAGCAAGGCACTACTACTGACTTAAAGGATATTGAACAAGATGATCTGCCTGAAGTTATAGTTAAATCTGCAAAGGATGGAGGTGAAACCATTGAGGAGATCCAAGATAATGGTGTTTTAGGCGAAACTGTAGAGATAAGTTCAGGAAATGAATCCGAAAACGCTTCAGAATCGCTAGAAAACAACCAGGAGCCAGTTAAACACGATGAAGGGCAGGAGACTTATCAACTTGAAAATAATAACAATAGTCATAGACAAAACTATCAAGTGACTCATGAGCTTGTAGACAATCTTGTAGAAGAAGTTCAGCCCACTGAAGAAACCGAAGAGGCTGCCGAAGGAATTATTGAAGAACCTATTGAGGAGGCTGTTAAAGTGGATGACAATACAGTTCATGAAGATTTTGATGAAGTTGTTGAAGGTATTAGTGAAGAAGTTCTTGAAGTTATTGATGAAAATTTCAATGAGGTTGTTAACGAAGATGTTCCTGAAGAGTTTTATGGGGCTATTAATGATGTTGGAGACGTTCATAAAGATGCTATTGAAGATGTCAATGGGGTTGCTAGTAAAGCTGTCATTGAAGCAAACCCTGACCTTGAAGAGAATCAAGATCTTCATGTCCAAGAGACTGAAGAGATTCTCAAACCTCAACAGGATGACTCTTCTGACGCCTCTCAATCCCAAAATAACAGCCCATCTAACAACTCATCCCATTCAATTGACCATCATGAAGACAATGAAGCCTCTAAAACCTTGAACAAACGTCCTTTTGATGCTGTCTCTGATGATGTCGAAGAAGAAGAGGAAGCTCATGTCACTCAAAAAGACTCTATTTTCAAATCTCCTTTCAAGAAATTCAGATCAGCTATCAAGTTATTTAGTCCGTGGGGAAAGAAAGATGAACTACTCCCAATTAACGAAGACTTCTTCAGTGTGGCCAGTGTGGCTGAGTCTGAGCTATCAGGGACGTTTGAAGAGAAGGAATCAGGATCAGCTATAGAGAATTTAGATGGAACTCTCGAATCTAAGATTACAGATGCCGTTGCCAATGCAGATACAGATGCCGTTTCTGGAAAAGCTGAAGAATTTGAGGCAAATAACATTTCAGAAGACATTTCAGAGGCAGTCGTTAACAATGACGAGGATACTGAAGAGTTTTACAAAGAAGAGGCATCCAACCCAGTGGATGCCGAAGACATCTCTCAGAAGGCTGAGCTTGTTGAGCATTCTGAGCATTCTGAGCATTCTGAAGCTGAAGCCATTCATAATACAGTGGCAGACGATGAAGATGATGATGTGATTGCTGAGAATTCAGAGAGTTCTGTAAAAACTCTGTTAGAATCTGTAGAAACAGCTGCCACAGAAACAGCTGCTACAGAGACAGTTGCCACAAAAGTTGAAGAAGTTGAAGTAGAAGTAAAGCCAGAATCAGAGAGCGAACTATTGTCAGAGGAGCAGGACACTCAAATAGCAGTGGAAGCACCAGAAGAGGTTGCTAATCATGATATTGGTTCCAATAATGAAGAGGTTGAAGAAAATGACTCTGAATTAGATGAAAGCGTCAATCAATATGATAACATGGTCAACAGCTTGACAGAAATTGCTGCCATTGAGGCTGTTTCAGTAGATGAGAAAGAGAAATCAAAGCATTCTGGTGAGGATTTGACTTATATTGATCTTGAAAATGAATTGAAAAGTATAAAAACCAGCAAGAAAAGAAGCCTTGGGGACGGAATTCTTGGGTATCCTATTACGAAGATACGAAACGTATTCGGGTGGTTCTCACATTCTGTTGATGGAGATATATCAGAAAATCTGGAAGGTAATGCATCTGAGACATCTGAAGAGAAAGCTGAAACGGAAGTCAGCGGTGAAGAACATTCTGAAGAGGTTGTTGAAGAACGATCTGAAAAAGGAGATTTTGAAGTTCCTGAAGAAGTGGATGTTGAACAGACTGACAAAGACGAAATCGACGAATCTTCGAAAGAAGATATTCAAATTTCCGAGGATTTCACGCCTGTTGAAGACAGTAACGAGTCCATTTCCAGGGACCAAGAACCAGTTTTGTCTGATATGGCTACTACTGAGCAACCTAAAGTAGAAATCACAGAGGTCACTGCAGAAGCGGATATCGAAGTTGAGGAAATTGCCGAAGAAGCAATTCCAGAAAAGAAGGAATCAGAATCTAAGGAAGAATCTCAAATCATTGGAGAAGAGCAAGTAATAGAAGAAGGTCCAGTTATTGAAAAGGATTCAGTTATTAAAGATGATCTAGTCATTGAAGATGATCAATCTATTAAAGACGAAGTAATTATGGAAGATCAAGCCATAGAAGAAGAGCAATTACTTATAGAAGATCAGATCATCGAAGAAGAGCAAGTTATTGAAGAAGATCAAATCATTAATGACCAAGTAATTATAGAGGATCAAATTGTCAAAGAAGATCAAATCAACCAAGAAGATCAAGTAATCATAGAAGATCAAGTTATTGAAGAAGATAAATCTAATGAAGATCAAGTTATTGAAGAAGATAAATCTGATGAAGATCAAAACATTGAAGAAGATACAGTTATTAAAAATCAATCAAATGATGGAGATCAGTCTAACGAAGTTACCCAAGTTATTACAGAAGACCCAGTTATCAAGGATGAAGTTCAAACCAATAATAGTGATTCAGTCATAAAGGAAAAGGATGTCATCAAGCAGAATGATGAGATCGTCAAAGAAAGTAAAGTTGAAGATGATGAAGATCAAATGAAAGTTGATGTTGATGATGTCAAAGTCAAAGTCAATGAAGATGATATCAAAGATGAAGAGAATCAAGCCACCAAAGATGAAGGCCAAGTCGTCAAAGAAGATCAAGTCATCAAAGAACAAGGCCAATTAAGAGATACTCCCCCATCCCTATTGGAACCAGTCGTAATCGAACCTCTTAAACTAAGACTAAGACAATCATCTAGAACTAAAACACAAGAAACAGAAGAAAAGTTGAAAGCAAGTCCAAAAAAGACCAGATCTCCTAGAAAATCCCCTATGAAATCTCCTGTGAAATCCCCGGTGAAATCCCCTGCTAAATCTCCTGTTAAGTCACCAAAGAAAGCGGCTACAAGATCTCCTAGAAAGAGTGTCAGTAGATCACCAAGAAAACCCGTCTCTATTGAACCTGTTACTCTTGAACCAACTGTTAAAGTGGCTAAAAAAAGAGGTAGACCTCCAAAAAATGCATCATCTGTTGAACTTGTTGAACAAGAACCAGAAGAACCAGCAGCTACGTTAAAAGTTCCAAAGAGAAAAGGGAGACCACCAAAAAAAGCTAGTGCAAAACTAGCTACTCTTGAGCCTGCTGATGAAGATACAGAAAAGAAAACAGGCAGGCGCACTACTTCAAGATCTAAGTCAACAGAAGAACCAAGAGCTGAAGTCACCGAAGAACCAATAAAACCAAAAGCTACAAGAAAAATATCTAAACGAAAGGCTCTGAAAGAAATTGTTGAAGAGCCGATTGAAGAACCAGTTGAGGACACTGAAGCCCCTGCTGGTAAGCGGAAATCAGCATCCAAAAGGAAGACAAGTGCATCCAAAGCTGAGGCAGAAGCAGAAGCTGGTGATCATATCTTCATGGCAACTCGAAGTGGTAGAAGGCTTGGAGCTACTAATGAAGAGAATGCTGAAAAGGAAAAGGCTCGTGAGGAAAAGTTAATGGAAGATATTGCCAGTGGTAAGATCCATGCAGTTAAGGCTGTTAAAGATATTGTTAAAGACTTTGAGACAGAGAGGCAACCTAAGAGAAAGAGTAAACGAAAGAAGCGGTATTGATGTTACTCATTTAGTCTTTTAGTCATTTGTGTTATTTTGTATTCTGGTTATTATTGTATATTTATCTTATTTTTATATTTATTATATCAATGTTTAATATTTATTCGTGAGCAGCTGAGTAGCTGAGTAGCTGTACATAGTAAGAATTGAAGTCGCTTCGATCAACAAAACGATAATAAAATAAAGCGACTAACTAGTTTTAACCTTCTTCTTCTGACTGAACTTCAACACAGATTCTAAACCAATTCCAAAGAATACCAAGCCTATTCCCATGACCTTGGTCATATTCAAAGGATGATTAAAAAGAATCAAGCTCAAGATCATCGAAACCATCTTTCTAGTCACGTTGATGGTGATAAGAATAAGGGAATCGAAGTTTTCCAAGGTAAGGAAGATGAATATTTGGCCAACAGAACCACAGAGAGCATAAGGTAAAATCTTTTTATAGAAAACGTCCGGATGTTCGCCAATAAAGTCTATGGAATACGAAAGTTGATTGGTCAAACAGGTGGCGTAGAAGAAGAGGAGAACAGCCGATATAAAATTCAATCCCACCATCAAATGAGTGCCTGTCATTTTTTTGAAAGTCTTAAATAGTTGATCTTGAGTGGAGTTCGTTACACCATCAAGCAACAACGAAATGAAAAGATAAGTCACTCCGAGTATGAAGTTTCCTTCTTGAGAAGATGAGGATTTTTTGGAGTCTTTGGAGTAACTGAAGAGGAAAACCCCAGCAGTGATGAGAAATGCAATTAAATACTTATGAAGAGGAAACTTGCGTTTATAATAAGTTGTGTGAATAATAAGTACCGGAATTAATTTACAAGATTTGGCCAATAGATATGTGACAAAATCAATATGGTTTAATGACGAGTTACCAATTGGAGCAGCCAAAGATTGCGTAACAGAAACAACAACCAACGCCTTCAAAAGCTCGACATCTGCAAAAAAGAAGTCAATCAAGTAGGCTAAGAAGCCGTTGGCCTTTGCATTTAGGGCACCTTTAGAGTTGAACTTATAAAATAAATAAAAACTGCCGACCATGAAGGCGAAGATGCTCTGGACTAACTGGATGAAAAGAGGAGCATTGAACTTCTTATTTTCTTCACCATATCTTGAAGATGAGAGGTTTTCGTGGAAATAAGACCAGGACAAGAAGGATGAGTAGATTCCTACAACACAGGATATCAAGGTTAGGATTCCAGTCGATGAGGTGTGTACTGGTTCAGATTTGATGGAGATTTTGGAGCTTTTTATTTCAGTAACAGACCCAGTAGATTCACTCATTTTGATATGTGAGTTTATATGGGGGTTTCTTGGTTTGTTTAGTGACAGATAACCATGAATATACTAGGTTTAAGTATCGGTACTAATGTTGGCTTTACATGTAAACTTTTCATGGTACCGATGGTGTTTCGAAAATTCCAGAATTTCTCGGGTCACGAGACACAAAAGCTACGTGTTGCCAGTCCCTTTAACAGCCAGTCCCTAATGGGACTGGTATGGCATTCTGGTCACTCTAGGGAGTTGTTAGTAGCAAATTATCGAGTGGCTGCTGTTCTCTGTGAGAAAATCCCAATGTGATTCAATGTGGCTATTGGTATTTCTGGGAATACCTGCGGATGGTTATAAGTATGAAATAACTCACGTGATTTTTTAGAACGGATTTATCAACATCAGTATAATGGCCCCGTTGATCTCACTTATTACGGCCTCGCTTATTACGGCCTCGCTTATTGGGGTCGCTTATTTCCGGTTTACAGCATCGTTGTCTAACTCGAGTCTTTTTCTGGTCTTTTTCGATAAACGATAACCCATAAGGAAGCATCGATGTATATATATCTAACTTACAGTTTGGGCTAACTAAAAAGTGGGTAGATGTTGATACACTGCTCAACTTTCATGATAGTCGAATTACATGCTTAATACATTAATTCAGTACATATAGCCATACCAACCAACAACAGATGATGGGACTTATAAAGCGATGATGGTAACAAATATTAGTACTTTCATACCTACCTATGTCTATTGACGGAACAACTTTGGCGCCCTCCTCTACGAGCCTCCTACAAGCCTCCTACATCTAGCATAGTATAGCAAATTGCTTGACCTTAGCAGCCCTCACGGCCATCAAGGTATATAGTATATTGACATTAATTACAAGTAAAACCAGCGTATTTATAAGATATCTATCTATCTAGACCTTTTCTGGACCTTTTTAACTTCATACGTCAAATCCATAGCCCTTCATACATTTCTTGTACCCAATAACAAACTCATCACACTTGGCCTCATCGGTTCCGAATTTCAAGAAGCATTCGTCTCTAGCAGACTTTTCTGGCTTGCACACACAACATGGCTTTGGTTTATTTTCCACTGGCTTTTCAACAGGTTTAGAGCCTGCGAACCATCCTTTGATTGAGTCGAGCATTTTTATAGTGGCAGTTATCTATGATTATTATTATTGAATTTCCAAACGAAAATCAGTCCCGATAAAACAGTATGTTCCTAAAAGAGGTGGAAGAATCACAATATTTATACTAATAACTGTGTCCACTGTCTGTCTATGGATCATTCATTAATTAGAGCACCATAATTCATGAAAAAATTCTCACCTCATTAAGAAATGATTAGTAATTTTCAGCTGATCACAGACGTAAAGAGTGATTTTTTCCCAATCGATGTTGGGGGTGGGTAGCAGTAAAGGGGCATCCATACTACACATTGGCATTTTTTACATTGGTGTTGTTAGCAATAAAAGGGTGTGCCATCCTTATAGTAACCCTGCTTGAATATTTTGATGGTGAAAAATTCCAGATTATAAAATTTTTCGTCCATAGTTAAGAGATGGAGCTAGGGAAGATAAGTTGGTTATCCATCACCGCTACATTAATACCAATATCAATCACCAGCAAAATGATACTGAGATTCTCGCTACCCAAGCTCGCAAACTCCAGACTTTCAACCATAGGAGTGAGAGCGTTTCACAATGCGGCTCGTCTTTCAAATGCCGAGGTCTCCAAGAAATCGGTAGTAACCATCGAAAACCAACAATATGATTTGTCACCATTCAAGACCGTTCCTTCGGAGGGACTTTATGCCACCATCAAGGTGTTTGGACGTCCATATTTGGTCACACTTGGAGACAAATTAACGCTACACCACAACTTAAAGCAATCAGAAGTAGGTAGCACGATTCAATTCAACGATATCGTGAGTGTGGGAAGCAGAGATTTCACATTTTACCCACCAAAATTCATAGATGAACAGAAGAACGTCAACGTCCCAGTTAGAGATGCCTTGAACCAATTGATCACAATCAAAGGCACAATCATCGAAAAGACCAGAGATTTGGCCGACACAAAAGTCACCGAATGGCAAAGAAATAGAAAAAGTAGAAGAGCTTTAGTGAAGCCAAAAAAGACGGTGATAAGAATCTCGGAGCTTAAATTGAATTTGGCTTAATTGGATATAGAGTAAGTGTAGCGCATTGTATATAGCATTAATGAATGCAATTCTATTCTTGTGTTTTTGATCAAGTTTCTTGTAGGTTCGTTCTATTTTTACGGAAATGGTTGAGTAATATACAATGTTGTCCTCTGAAATGATCTGGTATTTCTTATCATGCATGCGGGCCTGTTACTGTTATTAATGCTACATAACAGACGTCCATATAATGCTTGTGGAAGGGTGCAAAAAAGACGCGATCAACCCCTATTGGATAATATCAATGGAAAGTCATGCATTTCGGGCTAACTAACGCTCCATCAAATTCTGGATGTACAGCACGACATCCTATGGACATGCCTCATGGATATTTGTTAGTAGACTTGAACCAGCACGATTGAATCAGCTTGATCGATAAAAACGCCATGGCAGGGATCCTATCAATGCAAAGGTAACTCATGGAAGGTATGAGGATATATATATAACAGGAATGATAACGACCGAGCCTCTGGCATTTTGGCGAAGTTTAAAAGATATCAAGCAGCGAGCTTCTAGATTTTCTATCACATTACAATTTGGCTTATGCCAACTCATAATGAGCTTAGGATCTTTATTCTCAGACAAAATAGACACAATGTCAATAATTCCTTTGTCGAGCTTTTTGAAAAGCTCATCTAAGTATGCATCACTGATCTTGGTGAATACAGGTCTAATCTCATGAAGAACAAAACGAGCGATGTTGCTTGTACCTTTGGGTTTAATAAGATCTCCGGCTATTGTGGCCCCTTGCTAAGAAACTCATTAGAAATTCTATACGACCTGTATCTTGATCATCTCTACATTGGAAAAGATGCTTGCATTTATTTACCTCATCTGTAAGATCGAACGAAAGAACAAAGCCTCAACATCATCATTTTGAAAAGTACTGAATCTTCCATCATTTTTGATTATCGGTCCTTGTTGGTTAATTATCAGCTCTGCTAGCCCAGTACGGAATGAAGTCATTGCTATCTCTATGGAGTTACAGAATACAATATTGTTGATATAAATATACTTCACATATGGATGGTTCTACAAACAGTAATAAATCAGTGTTAATATTCATTGTTGCAAAAAGGTAAGAACTCTTTTTGTCACTATATATGCACGATCTCTAACATAGAGCAACGATCCTCGTATTTGGATCCTTGTGCAAAACAGAACGGAAAAGAAGAGTCAATCGATGAATACCATTTCCATCACTGAATAGAAGCTTCCATGGTTCCATATTTGGCCAAGCAGCTTGATTGTACGATATCAGGTGGTGTATTTTGTGGGGTATTAAGCCGTAAGTAGCAAAGGACTAAAAGAATGAAATTTATTAAAAAAAAATTTTAACAGTGGGGTTATGAGAGTTGTGCGTTCAGTCTTTGATTAATGCCACTCTCTATATTACATCTTCTCCACATTTGTTTATCAATAACACTTTTTTATTACTATATAGTCATCAAGCCGCTAAATTCTTTGCATATTTGGCAACAACATCGTCAAACAACGCCTGTTTCTCATTATAATCCGCAACAAAAGGATGGTTCTCCTCGGCAATTGGCAAGATTTCCTCCTGGACCAACTTCTCTGCAGCTGCATAGTCTCTGTTTAAAAGCAACAACTTCGATTTGTTGATCAAAAAAGTGAGATAATCACTCTGTTCCTTGACGTTTGGTAAAGCCTCGATCTGCTCCACAACCTCGAAGGACTCAGGAACATGGTTAAATATCAAGTGGATGGCCAATAAAAGGATATAGTTCTTCAAGGACTCGTTTGATTGAGAGATTTCTTCAAAGAAGTAGAATGCATGTTGTGTAGACGATTCGCCATTTTGGATCACGTTTACTAAAGCCTCGGAGTAACTGTAGATGAGCGAGTCATTGATGTTGAGCTTCGAGAATTTCTTCAAGAACTGCTTGGCCTCTACGAGATTATTAGAAAGGGTATAAATCTGAGTAACCAAGGAACAGATCTCCAAATTCAACGAATCGTGATTCGACAAGTCAAGCTCGTCTGTCAACAAATTCAAAGCAGCATCATAATCGTTTTTGCCTGAGACCAAGACAATTCCACCTATTATTCTGTTGATCAAATCAGTCGAATGAGCAGACGCATATTTCACAATATCTTCGGCTGCTGACAGATCGCCCTGAAGAAACGAGATATAGTACTGGAATATCTTAAATTGTTCGCCCAAAGACACTATTTTCGAAGCCTGGGCATACTGCTTCAATGCCACGTGAGATCTGATGGTATATAACTGAACCTTGTATTGAGACTCTTCGGAAAAATCAGCCTCAGAAAGCTGAAGCACCTTTTCGTACTGACCGGAGTAGAAAGCCGATCTGATGTTGTATAATTCGGAAGGATCTGACATTTTGGACTTGTGATTTATAAGTTACTGTGATGTGGTTGTTCAGATATTGTGTTGTGCTGATCAGTGGTGATTTGTTCAATGTTGTATTTATTTTGTTCGTCTTTTGGTTTTTGCCAACTATCACGAAAAGTGAAAAATTCTGGTTTGTAAGATGTTACGTAATATTTTTGTATCCGCGAATCTGGTATGTGCATATCACCACTTACCACATACCCACAGGAGGAGTGCTAGCACAATCATTTGGTAAGCACTTGGTTACAAAACCACTTACCAAACTAAGGGATTACCAAATGGTTGCCAATGCAACTTTCACCCTGTAATTTGCGCTTATATATGCTAGCTAAATCCGTATCTTTCTTCACATATATTAGCCGGTATTCCACTGTAAAGCGTAGCACTTGATATAAGTTCTATAGATGGTTTAATCCTCGATCCAACCTAATCACTTTAACCTAATTGCAAGCCAACCATTTAATCCAATGATACAACCTATATCAATTGCTATCCTTTACATGGAGGTCGGACCCTCGAAACTAAAAATAATCTATTTCACTACGAGACAAACGGACAATAGTCAAGACAGAAAGTCAGAAGTGACTAATATCAACGCATCGTACCTATAGCCAACACTAGCAACTAACACTGAAGGCAATGGCTAACGATTGAGGACTTGGACCAACAGATTATTCACCTGCCAAAAGGTTAAAGTTATGACATACCCCTTCATGTTGATCCCATTTGACATCGCTAAGCGCACCCCAAAAACGCACAAAAAGAATCAGCAAATTTTTATCTAATCACAGCCTAACAATAATACCATACAACAGCTACACTAAAACACACACCATACAACATACAATAAGCAGTGATCACCGCCCACATAAACTATGACCCCAGAAATATGAATTTTCTACCCGGCGAACCTAATTCCTCCAACCAAGCGGTCTGCTTCACAAAATGGATCAACCACTCCATTCTCAGCTACTGTTCAGGAAACAACTTGATCATCCTCACAAAGCTTGTGGCAAACCTACAGACGATCTATTTTGACGGGGATTTGAGCTGCGTGGATATCAATCCCTTAAGTGGCTTAATTGCCGTTGGATGTGGTCCTGTACTCTACATATACAAGCCTGTCAAGGTGAATTCCATCAATAAGTCCGTGTACTTGAACTGGAGTCTTTCGAACCGGATCGAGATCCCAAACGACGTCACCACTATCAATTCCGTTTCATGGGGAAACGAGAATGAGATTGTTGTTGGATCAGACCAGCAATTGTCCTTAATCTATATCGAAAAGAAAAACGACTATTCAGAATACGAACATACAATCATATGGTCACAAAGCTTGCCGAATCCATGTTATTTGGTGCGGTTTTCACAGAACTCCGAATTGATTGCATGCATTTCCAAATACGACAAGTTGATCAAGTTTCTTTACAGAACAAACTTCGATGTTTCTAACACGCAATTCACACTTCTCTATCTTAAACACTCCTCCCACGTCATCAATTTCAAGTTCCGGTACATAAGCCAGTCGGATCTTCAGAAAGACTCGTCCAATTACAACATTCTTTACACTATTTCGAACGATAACTATGTGAGGGTGTTTTTGAGCTTTGAGTTCCAGAGAGCCAAGAAAATCCAGCATTGGGGGTCCTTAAAGCTCTCAAACACCACGCTTCTTCCCGACATAGACGAGACAAAGTTTATCAACATTATTGATAACTACTACTTCAGCTATCTAGTCACCCAGGCCCAGCATAGATTGAAGAAACAGGGCAAATTGCCTGATTCTCTTGCTGCAAATTTAGAGCAGCTATTAGAGCTCGAGTCTGACTTGATTATGGTGTCAGACAAGCTGGGGAGTCTCTCGTTCTTTCTCGTGACAAATCTCAGTTCTAATCCTCCAAAATCGATCGTTTTCAAGAAACTTTCATTTAATTCCGACGATCTTTTCCCAACAACTCCGCGTTCGGCAAGTGCGACAAACGTCAGCACAACCAAATATAGCTCAAATCCCAACGCGATTGTGTTTCCGCAGTTCACATTGCCCCTGGATCCCCAGTTTTTGCTCTTCAGCGACTGTATTAAGATATCCAGGAAAAAACACCAAAAGATCACGTTTGCGAACTATAATGAAGTGAGCAACTCAGAAAGCGCAGAGTACTCAAAGAACGGCGATTTGGCTTTTGTGATCCAGGATCTTGTCAAGAAAAACCTCAGATTTGTGTATCTCAAGCTCGACAAGTTTCTCACCTGCTTGAACTTTGCTGATTTGTATCATAATTACGACGAGCTTGTACAGGAAAACCTAAATAGACTGATCATAAACCTTTCGAGTAAGAACCCGCGGTCCTTATCCATTGACACCTCTTCCAACTCTGAACTAGTTGTCAAGAAGACCAGAGCGGAGATTCTCTCCAAAAAAACTATGTATGATAATGATGTTGTAGAGAATGATTTCCATGAACTCGAGCTATTGATGACCAACAAGATTACGGGCCACAACAAATCGATACAGAAGTTATTTAAGAGTATAGACGGAGAAGCTGTGTTTTCGACCTCAAGATTCGACGAACATAAAGTTTGGGTTCCCCTAAAACTAGGATCTGGTTTCGCAAACCATGAAAACAACAAGCTTATTCTCCAGAAGAAGTCGACTTTGACTTCCAGTAAGTGCATAAGTGAGGCCATTCTTCTCAAAAAAGGCAACATTGTTATTGCTTATAGTTCTGACGACCATAGTCTAGAGATCTGGGATTGCACAAATAAATTGGGGCGAGCAGTAAAACAGTACGATATATTCAAGACTCCAGACTACGACAATCTTACATTAGTATCGTTCTTTCATGTTCCTGAGTATTCTGATGAAGATTCCTATGATGTCCATCATATTGTGGGGTTATTCAAAGATCCTGTTCAGCCCTTGCACCGAAAGATCGTGGCGTGGTCACTAAACATGAAGACATACGATGTTGAAGAAATAGAAGTCAGCGATATTCCGTCCGTGGGCTCCGATCCTGCGGACGATCCAATACATTGTATATCTACTGTGGATCCAGCTGGATGGCAGATTTCTTTGGAAAACTATGCGAGAGATGTCATAGCAACAATTTCATCCAATGGCGTTCTTCGATGCTTCTCGCTGAAAATCAGAAGAGATCAGAATATAGAAAAGATACTGTGGATCCAAACCTGTGAAATAGATACCAGTATAGTAAACGCATCCTTTATAAAGGAGTCTTCTACTAACCAGATAGCCATTGTTAGCGAGGCCAAGAATAAGTTGTTTGTCTATAACATGACATATAATCTCTTGGAATACACTGAGGAGTTTCCATCGGAAGCCGGCGCCGATAACGAGATCCATGACATAGATTGGGCCTCTTTTTCTGACGATAACGACAAGACATTTAAAATGGCCAACAATAGAAACAACCCATGTCTTCTTTCTGTGGGATTCAAAAACCGGGTTCTTTTGTACTCGCAGTTGAATTTCGATTACACAAACAACATTCCGGCATTTGCGCCTATTAAGCAGATTGATCTCTTGAACTTCACGTCTCATTGGATCAACGACTCGATATGGCTCAAACGTGGAATGTTGGTGATTGGTGCCGGAAACCAGTTTTTCATTAGCGACAATTACTCAAAGCACTGTCTTACGAAGAGAATGATAAATGAAGATAACTTCACAAAAATCATCATTGGAAGCAGATCTTTAAATAGCAATGCCATTGATTCGATCTTCAGTCTCATGGAGATACTTAACAACACTCTTCCGGTGTACCATCCACAGATAGTTACGCAATGTATATATTTCGGCAAGATTAATCTCGTGAAAAAGGTATTTTTGAAGCTTTATCTCTACTTGAAGAACATCGATCCCGATCTAGAGATGGAGAAGTCTTTCGAAGACGACATTGAAGACGATGATGAGCTGACTATATCCTCGAGTATTCAGGATGACGGCAAGAAGATCTTCCGAATCAAGGACCTTCCTAAAATGTTGGGCATTCCTGTTGAGGATTTCTACGACCGTCATGGAATGCATAGCAACGATTCAGCCTCTTTAGCTGATCATAAATCGTTGTTTGGTAAGAAGAACAGCAGTGCCAGCAGTAGTAGAACGCGGCTTTCTATTGCAGACGAAGACCTTTATACTATCCGGAACTTCAAAACGTGGGTCCGGGAGTTGAAGGACAAGCTCACTCAGATATCGTTGCCGATTTTGACCAGACATCAGCAAATAACTTTAGTAACTATTCTTGAATCTGTGGAGCTTATTGAGAAGTATAAGCTATTAACTACGAAGAATAACACGTACGATTACGAGGAAGACAGTTACGACAATAATCTAGACTTGAATGGGATCAATTTCTTGCTAGGTTACCGTTTGTTTCAGTCACATTTGAAGACCCAAAAGTCCCTAAATATGCGTGATAACATGTTTGGTCTCTATGGAAAAAATAAGGAGATCTTGCTTGACATTATCAAAGGAAACATCGCTGTAGATAACGATAGTTCTGCCATTGGGCTAGCAACCAGCAGCGCAAATAGCAAGATGACGTGGGCCAAATTCAAAAAAAATGGATTGGTTTACTGGCTAACTGACAATTTGTTAGTGAGTGAGCTCGAAAATGTAGCCAATAACGAGTATCAACAGAGTAGCAGCGGCTATGAAGATGACAGACGTCGCAGATATCCATCGCTTGGAAGCGGCAATGAAGAAGAAGAATTCTTTTATTTTGAGAAGTCGAAGATGAAAAGCCCGATCAATTCGATGCTCTTCTATCTTGCCTTGGGCAAAAAGACTATATTGCTTAAGTTATGGAGGATCTCTCATGGACATCCTGAACAGGCCAAATTCATGAAGTTTTTGAGCCTTGATTTTGAGAACAGCGAAAGAAACAGAGTCAGTGCCTCTAAAAACGCGTTTTCCCTTCTCAGTAAGCACCGTTATTATTTAGCCAGTTGTTTTTTCTTGCTTGGTGGATACATTGACGACTGTGTCAATGTATTGATTAGACAGTGTAAAGATATAGAACTAGCCGTTGCTATTGCAAGGGTATATGAGTACATCAGCCATTCTAAGACCACTTTAGGCGGAAGTATATACAGTAACAGCAGCATTTCCAGTGCAGGAAGCGGCAGAAACCATCTAGGGCCGGTGTTCAAGAAGATTTTGCTCGACAGGCTCCTTCCTCAGGTGGTTACTGATGGTGACAGATGGATGAACAGCTACATATTCTCGTCACTACACGAACAGAATTTGGCGATTTTGGCTATGATAAAGGCCCCATATCTGTTGCTACGAGACATTGTAAGGTACACCGAGGAAGGCAGTGCAGAAATCGAGCTAGATAACGCCATTTATGAGAAGTTGAAGGCAAAGCTAGCCGAGTTTGAAGTTCAAAGAAACGGCTCGCTTCGCTCGGGGATTGGTGCTAATGGAAACAAGATCAACGAACATGAGTTCTCCATAGATAATAATAACATTTATTTACGAACTGATCCGGTGCTTATAATTCTCTACAAAGAGCTACGAAACAAGCTCCTTGCGCATCACCAACGCCATGGCAACCAGTTGAGTAATCTCGTGAAGCTTTCTCAGTTCGAGTTCCAGTTCATTTATACCACCAGTTTAATCTACAGTCGCATGGGCTGTGATTATCTATCGGTGGATATCTTGAAAAACTGGGACTTTTTACATACACACAAACAGCTAGATGGCATTCATTTAAATAACAAAAATCTTTCGAAAATCCTTGAGGCCGACAACGAGATGTTGGACAGTTCAAGCGATTTGGTCAAAGAACCAGCTCATCGAAACTTGGTTCCAGCATCTGAAACTGTTGCTGAGTTCAATTTCGATGACTTTGGGTTTCAAGGATCCTTTGGGGCGCCGAAACAAGAGACGCGTCCCGTAAAAGAGAAGCTGCAGCCTCCGGCCGTTGCGTTTGCTGAGCCGGACATGAGTGCCTTTGACTTTGGAATGTGATTAGTAACGCTAATAGATATAACTATAGATCTCTTTGTAAGCTCCAAGCAGTAGAAATAGCAGGCCCCACGTGACCCTTATTGACACAATTCACTGATAGGAAAAACGATTTTCGAAAATGAAATTAAACAAAAAAGAAAGAATTTTATTTTATCTTTAGAGTCCTATAAAGGATAGCAGGCAGTACCATCGATAACACGCCAACTAACAGCAATTGTTTGCTTCTAATACACGAAATCCGTCCACAAACATGTCCTCCAGCCACGCCTTGAGCGATGACCAAGTAAGTTGCCATGGCGAATAGTTACACCTGCATAAGATAGATAGATAGATAGATAACAAGATACTAACTGCATGATAGGTTAACAGCGAGCTCCGTAAAATGGAGGCCTTCATCAAGAAGGAAGCCGAGGAAAAGGCCAAGGAAATCAGATTGAAGGCTGATGAGGAGTACGAAATAGAAAAGGCCAACATAGTTCGCTCGGAGACATCCTCAATTGACAAATTGTACGAGCAAAAATTGAAAAAGTCCGAGTTGGCACAGCAAATCACCAAGTCTACTATTGCAAACAAGACCAGATTGCAGATCTTGGCGGAACGTGAGAATATCTTGAACGATATCTACAGTGAAACCGAGGCTGAGATGAAGAAAAAGGTCAAGGATGTCAAGGGATACAAGCCAATATTGGGTAAGCTTATTGAGGAAGGGTTGAACACTCTTCTTGAGCCTGCAGTCACAATTAAGATTAGAGAAGCAGATAAGAAACTTGTTGAGGAGCTCTTGCCTTCTGTTGAGGAGGACTTCAAAAAAGCCACCAACATCGATGTTAAAGTCGCTGTTGATGACGTTTTCTTGTCTGATGATGTCATTGGCGGGGTTGTTATTGTTAACGGAACCGGAAAGATCGAGGTTGACAACACTTTCAAGGAAAGATTGAGTTTGTTGACCGAAACCGCTTTACCATCTATTAGATTAGAGTTATTTGGTCCATCCAAGACTAGAAAGTTCTTCACCTGAATATTGGTGGGGTAAATGGACATTGAATAGTTTAGTAGTTTAGCTACATATGCATGATTGTATTATGTATGTATGTCATGTTGAGTATTGATGTAGGAAATGTAGCCACTTTATTAATAGACTCAGCTCAGCTCTTCTCATACTATTACTGGTCGCTTTGTGCCTGCTATAGATGAATGGACATGGAGGATGTCAGATAGTCCCACAAAGTCTTCTGAAACGAAGGTGTC
>JAKVQV010000025.1:0-200753 GCA_030490795.1 Saccharomycopsis sp. yHQL182
CCCCTGCTGCTGCATCCCGTTCGCCTCCGGCGCACCGTTCCCCGCCCGAGCCCTGGCGCGGGTCATTGCGCTGTTCGGGGCCCTCGTTCTGGCCCCCGGTCGCGCCCGGGTTCTGGGCCTGGTTCTGGCCCGGGTTCTGGCCCTGGTTCTGGCCCTGGTTCTGGCCCTGGTTCTGGCCCTGGTTCTGGCCCTGGTTCTCTGAAACGACCAATGAAGCTCTCTGAAATCATGAAAAATAAAGGCAGTTTCATGCCTGACGATGCTCCTGTCAAGAACTTGGAAGAAACTACTGCTGGTAAGAAGCTCACGAAGCTTTCCCATTTACTTCATACTGACCCCAAGGCGCTGGAGCCTCCAGCTCCAAGTGCACGCAGATTTTCTATCGAGGATATTGTTCCTATGTCGAAGCTCAGCATCAGTAAGAGAAATAGAGCTTCTTCGGCTTCGTCTGCTGACTTGCCTAAGCCAGAGAAGCCTGCTAAAGGTACGACGAAAAGAAGAAAAAGAGGCCCAAAGCCTGGAACCGCTGCTAAATACAAAGGTGTTCCTTCAGAGGTTGTTGATGTGGCCAAACAACATCCTCAGTTGTCTAATTCAGAAGTTATTGCTGCTAAGGATTTCATTGAATCGGCTCCACAGCGTGTTTCTGACGATATCCAATGGCCGTCTAAAGAGAAGATGGTTTTAAGCTCGCTTTTGAATGCATCTACAAGCGAAAAGACTGTGGAACTTAGTGAAGATGTGTGTCATGGAGCTAATGAGATGTACACGCTATCTAAAGAGAAGTACTTTGAAAGTATTAAGCTGGAGAAAGACTGGAAATATATCCAAGATTTCTACGATAAGTACGATTTGAGAGACAATGAGCTGATGGACAGGCTCTCTAAGGCTAAAGGAAAGGAGAAAATTGTTGATGGTGGTGATGATTATAATTATAAAGGCAAAGGAAAGGAGAAGATTATCGATGATGATCATGCTGCTGATAAAGGTAAATGCAAAGAGAAGATTGTTGACAATCGTCATAAAGATAAAAGTAAACGTAAACGTGAATCTAAAGCAAAGATTGTTGAGCTTGAGGATGATGTTGATGTTGATTATGTTGATAATAAAGAAGACAAAGAAGAAGAACCCCCTTATGAAGTTCCTGAACCCGCTCGCATTGCTGGTAAATGCAGATCGCGGATTCAAGAGCTTAAAAATATCCTTGAAGATATCTCGAACTTAGAAACTGCTGCTGCTTGTGTCACTAAACCTACAATTGGTGAAGGAGCTGCTGATTACAATAGCAAGTCATGGAATTTATTAGAAGTAAGAGACTACGAACTTATTAAACTACAACATTGGGAGAAGTTCCAACAGAACCGCAATGTCAATGAGTATGTTGATAATGTCCGCCTGATATACCGGGATCTTAATAAGGTTTTGATATCAAAACTTGACAATTTAGAAACCTATTACGAATTCCAGATGTCAGTGCTTAAACACAGTTCGTATCCTGACCATCCTATCTTTGATATGAAGTCTGATGAGTCCAATAAATTATTATCTGGATTAGGAGCCGAATCTAGTGCTAACCATTCTGCTTTTTCCGCTATTGCTTCTGCTGCTGCCTCTGCTGCTGCTTCTAAGTTCACTGAGGTCATGGGAGAAGGCGAAGTGACGCCAGAGAAGACAAAATCCGCAATGTCTGCTGCTACTGCAGCCATCACCAACGTTTTAGATGATGTTATTGCAGAAAATCGGATTTCTCGAACAACGCAAGCATCTTCTAGTAAGTCTTTGAAACAGTCGCCTTCCATAACACCTATTGATTATGATGATGATAATGTTGGTGATGATAAGCCGGCTTCTGCCAAACCTATTGTTGTTGATGATGAGCCATTGAAGTATGCTGACATGACAGAGCCGGTTAAAAGCCTACGTAGATCTTTTAAACATGTGGTCCTTGATGATTCGGAGACTCTGGATAGCGGTGGGTCTTCGTATCTTTATGGCAGCGGGAAAACCTTTAGAAAACCTAGACGTGTTAAGAATATGTCTGCTGATATCAATAATTTGCTTAATAGTTCTTCACCTCCTGCTACTGCTCCTTCTACCGTTTCTACTGCTACTGCTACAGGCACCTTTGCTGCTACTTCTGCTACTGCTACTGCTATTAGTACAGAGAATTCTGAAAACAATGAGGAAAGCAACAATGAGTTGGAATTGATGGGGGTCTTTGAAGGATATTCTCCTGTTGTTACTCCTGAGGAATTCATTGTTACGTCCGAAAACAATTTCTCCAGTTTATCATCTCAATACCGTTATTCTTATATTAATAACATATCAGGAGTCGATGGAAGATTACCATCAAATCATGAGCGGAGATTCCAGAACGTTTCGTCGCCTATGATGATGAATACAGGTGGTTCTGCTAATAATAACCCTGGTACTAGTAGTAATCATATGGCCAACGCCGGCAATGCGTTCAATTTGAAGAGGTTTGTCCAGAACAGCAGCGAATCGCTCTCTAAATACAGAGGAATGAAGTCTCGTCAAGAGAATCGCAGATTAATGAGTGCTCGGCAGAACAATTATGCTGCTTATACAAGTGCCTATGATAGCGGATCAGAGGCTAGAACCAGCGGTAATGAGTCTAGTTCCTCAGCTGCCTTACCTGCGGGTAAAAGAAAACGGAAAAACGGCCGGGGCTCCGTTAGCAAAAGTGCTATGAGTAACAATTCTAAGGCCTCAGATGGTAATGGTCATAATGGTCATACGAATGGCCATAGCAATGGTAGTGGAACCCGGGTGAAGAAGGCCCCAACCTTAGAAGGATTGGAGTCGAATGAATTAGACCAAGATTTAACGGTTCTTGGTAAGGGTAAGTGGTAACTACAAGCTACGCTACTAGAGTTCTTATTTATGTTTGATTTGATTTGTTGAATATATATATAGGATATACGACGTTTGGTTCTATGGTAGTCAATGCGAGAGTATCTGTACCGGGTCAAGTCACGGGCAATCTATGTGCCCATCACATGCCTGTGCTTACCCTGACAATATCCACCCGTGCACCAAGCGCACAACGCTGACTCTCGCCTTTTTAACTCTGATCCAAACAGATGTCGTTTAGAAAGAAAAGTATATTTTCCCCGTAGAAAATCAAAAAAAAATTTTCCTACGATCAACTTGGAGCGAGCGAGGTTCGAAAGCTGGCGACAAACACCATTTGGAATTGATGTTAAAATAAAAAATAAAAAAATTTTTGAAACTTTTCGTTGTTTATTTCTACTTCTTTACCTCTTTTCTCTTCTGTTCATCTCCACTACTAACCATCATTGCTAGTTAATAATTCGTTTTATTACTATTGACTATTAACATAACTCAAGTTACACTTTACTAATCGCCATGTCCTCCGAAGAAGATGTAAGTACTGCAGAACTTGATTTGTCTTAAGAATTTTTTAGCTTTGAGATTGAGTCTCCATCGAGGCTGGATATTGCCGTCCCTCGTGCGAATTTGTCTACAACATGGATGGCAGGGAGTTTTAAGGGGCCTAATAGACGATATTTCTCGGTATTGCTGGTTGAAACGGGATAGATTTGATATGGTGCGGCGGTATAGTCGCCCGGATGATTTCAGGCTGCCTAGGCTGAGATCGCGAGACCAGAAATTGGCTGTTGGGTTTCAGATGCTCGAGAGGCAAAAATCCTGGGCCAGTTTCTATGCCAAATAGGCATTGTTTGGCATTGTGGTTTTTTGCTGGGCCTGTCGTATATTTCTAAATTACTACAACTACGACAACTACGACACCGATCTAATTCATTCATCCCACTCTTCTCTGACTCCCCTGGGAGGTTTCCTTGGGGGTATTTTTTTCTTTTTTCCCTTGCGGGAGGAGAAAAAAAATTTTTCCTGGCAATTTTTCCCACTAAAAAATCTCCCTAATTGTACCAATAATTAGGGTATCGATAGACAAGATAAACAAGATAAGACATAAGATAAGACTAATACTAACTCCATTATAGCACCATTTTGAGACTGCCGATGCTGGTTCCTCCCTTACCTACCCATTGCAATGTTCTGCCTTGAGAAAGAACGGTTTCGTTGTTATCAAGAACAGACCTTGTAAGATCGTTGACATGTCTACCTCCAAGACCGGTAAGCACGGTCACGCCAAGGTCCACTTGGTTGCTATAGACATTTTCACCAACAAGAAATTGGAAGACTTGTCTCCATCCACTCACAATATGGAAGTCCCATTCGTCAAGAGAAACGAATTCCAATTGCTTGACATTGATGACGACTTCTTGAGTTTGATGACCTCAGATGGTGAGACCAAGGATGATGTCAAGGTCCCAGAAGGTGAATTGGGTGAAAAAATCGCTGAGGCTTACAACGATGGCAAAGACTTGATGATCACCATCATCTCTGCTATGGGTGAAGAAGCTGCTATTTCTTTCAAGGAAGCCCCAGCCTCATAAGTTTGATATATGTCTATAAAAAAGAACATTGTTATTGTTATAAATATATATTAATATATAAATAAAGGCATGAGTAATCAATAGGAAGAAATCGATCGGTATTTATATTCGTGGGTCTGTTTCTTTCTATGTTTACAGTTAGTTATATTCTTATATTTATTCGATTTTACTTTTTTTTATTTACCTTATATACATTCTTATTATCTTTATTCCTATCACTGTTATCGTCATTCTCCTACATAAAAGAAAGAAAATAACTTTTTTTTTTGCCCTATTAGTAGAGTGACTGTTGTATGGCATATGCTATATGCTAATAGCTTGACGGGTGTCTTAATCCTGGATCCAGGACATGCAGTATGTTCTTATAGAGTCCCCCTACAGCAAGCTACGCAAACACCGCCGCCCACGATAACGAATAAAGCATTGTTAGTCCAAAAAACACAATTATACTAGTAAACAAAAGGATAAGAAGAATCAGAATAATAATAAGAGTGATAAAAAGGAGAGGAATAAAGTAAAGTGACGAAGATAAAGAAGACAATTATAGTAGAAAATAGTACATTTTTTTTTTTCATTTTTTTTTGCTTTTTTTTTTTTGTTTGGTCAAAGAAATCTTTTATGCAGTAATAGCAACATAGAATGAAATGAAGATCCCGGTAGAAATCCCATAGAATGGCAAGTCTCCTAAGGAGTTTCTCAAGAGGATCGAGCTGCGGAACAAGTAGTCCTTGAAGAGCTGGTAGCAGCTCACTGAGAGCGGGAATCCTGCTTTGGAGGCACTGACAACAGAGTCATTTCTAACATCGCTAAGACTGACTGTCTTTCCATTGAAGAGAATGAACAACAATCCTTTAGTGAGGTAGAAAGTGAACGAGTCATAGGTGTCGCCTCTGGAATTGAAGTTGACATAATAACTCGATACTAACGGCAAGAAGAATGAAATCGACGCCCAAAAAGTGAAAAGCTTGATGAAGTCTTTAGATACAAACTCCACAAAGTTGAACGATGGGAAGTCGACGACAGTTTCTGGGACGTATTCTATGACCTTTGCTGGGATATAATGGCCCACGGTGGTCTTCGAGATGTTGACGTTTACAAGGTACAAGAACTCGAGTCCAAGTTCAAGATCATAGATGGTTTTTGGAGAACTCAAGAAGCTTTTTACGCTGTCATTCGTGCTCAAAACACATTCGGAAGTGCTATGATATTGAGAAATGGCCTTTTCTTTGACCTCTTCGTAGTAATGGGCTGCTGATTCTTTGAGTTTGGAAAATAAAGGCTCTTTTGGCTCTGCTTCTTCTTCAGCATCGCCGGCTTCTTCGTCTACTTCTTCTAACTCCTCTACGTCTTCCGAATCTTCTTGAATCTCATGGACGTCTCCCTGAGAGGTGTCCTTTTCAACCTCGTCTTCTGTGTCTTGTTCCTCTTCTTCAGATCCGGTTTCTTCTTCCGAATCGTCCTCGGAATCGGCTGCAACGGGAGAACTGCCGGTCTTAAAAGTTCTGTCCAACTTAAACGATTTATTTGGGGTCGAAATAGCTGATTTGGTTGGAGTGCTGACAGCAGATCGAATTGTGGCCGGTTTCTTTATAGGAGAAGCCTTTTGACGGAACACGAAAAATTTGTTGTATTTTTGAACGTATTCCAATTCAGGATGCGAGTCAAAATGAAGATTGATTTTGTCCTCGAGTGTGGCTTTGGTTCCATCAACACTATAACGGGGGCAAGTTGCTAAACTCTTGACGACTGAATGTGTTTTTTCTGCCTGCCTCGCCAAGATGTTTAACATCCATTGCGTCCCATGTTAGTAAAATATTCCAGACTGACGGTAAGAAACACAAAATAAAACATGAAAAAACACCTACTTTAATCCAAGATCAAATGCTAATTCTTGTAAACTGGCTTTCTTTAGTTGTTTCAAACTCATTGTTGACGTGGTATATTCTTGATTCTAGTCACTCAACACAGATAGATTATCAGATTATCTTTGGTTCAGATCAAATCACTGAAAGAACGAATATAAACAAAGATAGTCGGGTCAGAATCAAAAGACGTACAAAAAAAAATAAAATAAAATAATAAATAAAAAAAAAAGCAAAAATATATAAAGGAAACAAACAAAAATAAATAAGAAAAACGGGAATCGATTTCTGTCCGTCTTGAAATAATTTTGTTAAGACTGAGGTTTTTCACTCTGTTCCCATGGCTGTTTTTGCTATCCGGACTAAAAAATGATCCTTTTTGGGAAAAACATAAATATGGATCTGTGGTCACGTGGTGGTGTAGGGCCTATCGGGGCCAATCAGAGGGAGGTTTCTATGGGGGAGAGTATTCAGGCGAGGGTGTTCAATTATGACCATCAAAGTTAAGAAGTACTGCTGAGTCTTCATATTGTCTATTGTTTGCATTTATTTTTGTGTTATTTTATTATTTATTTTTTATTTTTGTTTATGTCCCAAACATGTCTATTATCTAGAATAAAAAGTCAAATGTCAAAACAGTGAGTGAGAGACAAAAAATAACAATGTACAAAAAATAACGAGTCATAATAACTAGTTTCTGACCACATTCTCCAATTTATTACAATATCTAAATGATGGAGAGCCCATTTGCAGCACATAAATGACCCTTCTCCCAGAGATACACCAACTAATAAATGACTCCTCCACAATCGAGACAGAAAAAATATTTCATGCGTGTTTTCCAACATACATGAACATGCATAGACTGCGGCATCGGCATCGCGCATTTTACACTTTAATGCGGTTTTTGAGACTCGGAAAAAAAGTAACCAAAAGACAAGAAAAGTATATTAATCGTAATGACAGAATAGCGTAAAAGTATATATTAATTAATCATAGATCTTGAACGGCGATGACAGAATAGCATGATGGATAGCGTTTTTCTGGAAAACCGATTTCTCAGGCCCAGCTGCTGACTGAGAAGCCTCAGGACTTTCGGAAACCAGGGTTTCTAAGATCGGCGTTAAGACATTATCAGAATCTTTCGGCGTGGTTTCATTATTGGATTCATATTCGTCGTCATCATCATCACCTCCAAGGTTGGAGTTGAGAATTGGCGACAGCAGAAATTGGAGGATGTCAGCATCGGTTGTGTCCATTGCCATCGAGTCATCGCCAGCAATATTGGTATTAGTAGCAGCCATCATTTGCCTTGAAAAGCTGTCAAGACTTTCTTGGTTGTCGTTATCAAGAAAAGAATAGGCATTGAAATTTAACAAATCGTCAAAATTATCATCCTTTAAAAAATCTTGCATATCTTGATGATAAATCTTATTCTCATGAGCCTGTGCCGCTGGCGAACTGCTAGAACCCACCGTGGTGTTCGTTATTAGGCTTGTATCGTTATTGGTTTTCATCATTGATGATGAGTTTTCTGATGAAGAGGAACTATCAAATTCTTTCTCTGTGTTATTATTATTCTTATTATTATAGCCGGAGAACGGAGGAACATTTTCTTTATTCTCATCGTTGTTTTTGTGACCGTTTTTCATGCTCCAGTAGTTTCTCGTATTCTTAGTGATACTACTAGTACTATTCTTAATTGACAATGGTTTGCTTGAAGACATTTTCTTAACCGAAGCAGTTCTTCCGATATCATTGAGTAACATAGACTGATTGATATATGAAAGGTCAGCAAAGGTAGAAAAGCTTTGACATAATGGCGAGTTTCTTTTCAACTTCTTTACTGAAGACGTATCGTAGTCGCGTTGCTGTTGCTGCTGTTGTTGCTGTTGCTGCTGTATCTGCTGTTTTGTGGTCGTTTTCCGATTTCTGTAATTATTAGTATTGTTTTTTCTCACAGGAAGCGAGTAAGTTCGCGTAGCCAACGGAGCAGGTTTTATATTAGTAGCCCTTTTGGGTTTTGGAGCGATGGTTTTAGCTTGGTCTAGAATCACCGTCGTAGAAGGAATTGTACCAATTGTGTTATTATTAGAGGACATGCTGGCAGGGGTAGCTGTAGCTGACGATGCTGTAGCCGCAGAAATAGCGACTGGAATATTAGAATGCAGAGGTGAAACACGTTTAAATTTCAATTTTATAGAGAGCGTATGTTCCGCTCTTTGGCTATTATTATTGTTATTGAGGGGTTTTATACTGTTACTGAAACAGCGGAGATTTTCCTGAACTTTTCCTGGAATTAAAATCAGTTTTTTAGTATCATCAAAGTCCTGAAAATCGTTCTTAATAAGCTGAGAGAGAAGACCATGAGACACCAACGGCGTGTCGATTTCACTGTAGTCACAGACGTAGATATTGAAGTCACTAGGCACTCGTGAAGATGAGGCGACAGAAAAAAATTCGGGACTCGAATTCATTACATTTTCTATGCAGTTTTTCAATTTGACAACACCAATTAATCTTGACTCGTTGTTATATAATTCCATTTCACCGAATTTTATCTTGAGGGGGGTGGTGGACTTGGAGAGGAACACTTGACTGTCATCGTTGTCGAATGTGTATGTGACTTTTAAAGCCATCATGGCTGTTTTAGTAGACATTGTTGTGGCGTTTGATATTAATTGATATGTTTAGCAGACAGCAACTATCAACACGAAAGAAGAATAAGAAGAAGAAGTACAGAAAATAAAAAGGAGAAGTTTCTCTTTTATAAAAAAAATTATATAGTAGAAAAATATATGGATCGCGTTAATATGAAATTTCCGTATATAAAAAAATAATTAATTGCTTATAGTTTGGCGTAGTGTTTTTCATGTTAGCTGGAGTAGGAAGAGAAAAACAACAAGAGTGAAGTCGCGTCTTTGCAATTGACTTGACAAAGAGGGAAATAGAGAAAAAGACGGCACGACACGAATGAGAGGAAGATCGTCAATAGGCTGGAACAGGCGAGGAATAGCAAAAGGAATGCATGTAGGTTAACATGACGGAGGGGATAGTAATAGTGGGAATTTTGCACTATAACCATAGTAACATTATAGTAATACCATATGACATAACGCTAGTAAAATCATGGTATTGAGACAGAAGTGTATTGTAGCAGCACACCAGTCGCTAGTACAGTTAAAGTAGGGACATGATTATCGTCAAGATTGTGAAGTATAAACGCGTGCACCCACACATTAGACAATAGACAGACAGATCCATGTATATAGAAAAGTAGATACCATGGTGACGGGACATTGTAGATCTCGTTAAAAACACCATACCGATGGGTGAGTATAAACACCACAAGGATGGCTCTGTGTGGTTACCAAATCCCTGGATGCAACCATATGACGCACCGCTTACATAAGACACGCTCAATTTTAATCCCGAGAACGAAGACGAAAAATTCGTTCCACCCCCAAAAGCCAAAGCCGTGAGCCGATTTCCGATAAGCTAGCATAATTGTGTCTCCAGACAGAGACAGACAGTTCGACCAGCCATTTCTTTCTCGTGCTTTAACCTATTTCCTAATCCAATCGTCCGGTTTGAGCAATTAATTACTTTGAGCATCTGCAACTCTCGATAGTTATCGATGATTCATTTGCTGGTAGAATGTTTGAGCACTTATTAATCTTCGAAAGATAGCCCGAAAAATGATGGAAAGGGGATCATTTCAATTGGGGGCACCGAGTATATAAGACAATTGATGACGATTCCGAAAACCAATTACACACAATATCTAAAGCTACGGAACTACAATAAATAAGGGGTATCCACCCATATCCACATATCTAATCGCTGTATCTAACCAATTGTCCACACTGATTGTATGATTGTATGGTTTATCCACCCACCCAACTATAATCCCACATAGTCCAAGAATTTCATTGGAAAAGTCTCCATGAAAATTTTTTTCTATTATTATCGCTCTTCTCTATCTGCTTCTGTTCGAGCGAGCGAGGGATTTTTTTTCATTTGACCAATAAATTGCTGAAATTTTAAAATTGAAAAACCTTTAATCTAGCAAAAAAGAACGAAAAAAGTAACCAAGACGTCCTCTTTTCGTCCATGGAGATTGACTTATGAAGAGATTGACGCACCTCCATGCATAGCGTGCAGGTGCAGGTAAGTAGTTTTACATAAAGGCTGCACCGAGCTCGCAACCAGCAGTAGAGGTGTTTATCGATTTGGGCACTAAAACAAAAGCAGAACAACAGAAATTCCTCGTAGAAAACGAACGAAGGACAAGAAGGGGAAGAATGATGTAGAATCAGAAAACATATAAATTCAAGCTGTTTTGCCAATTTTTTTAATTCACGAATATATTTTAGTGTTTGCATGTTTTGTGTTCTTGTTTGTTTATTGTTGCTGTTGATATTCTAATCATATTCCACTAGCTTTAACCGATTTCTAATATCATCTCAAAACTTTCACAATGCTTCCACCTGGTGTTATTTTGGTCTTCTGCATCATTTTCGTCATTTTCTTGGTCGTCGTTGGTATCAAGGTCATCGGCGCCATCAAGGCTAGAAAGGCTGCTTTGCAAAACTTCTAAGCGACTGCTTGACAAAAATGAACCAAAAAACCATATCACATACTGAAAAATTGATGCTTTTATCCCCTTCTTCTTTACACTGTTGCTAATGCTAATACTACTACTACCTTCTTGTTTTCTTTTATTCAGAGATATGTCCTGGTTAATATTTTCTCTCCTTATGATTATCTGATTTAATATTAATTGACGATAGTGTTTACTATTATTATCCAACAATAAAGAAATACCCTTTTTATTAAAATGGTTTAATATTCTGATTGGCTTAGAAGTAAATGTAAATCGACGGACTAAACGGCGGACTTAACGTTGGCAGTGACCTCATATTTTATCCGTAGAAATGAGCTAGTTCATCGAGATGTTGATCAACGTCATTGAACGACTCTCTCGGAGGAATTGCTGAGCTTGGAATCCTTATTTATCAGCACCGCTTAGTAATTATATTGATTGTGTGGTATTTATTTGTTATTACGTAACTTATATGTCTGAAAACCTGGAATAGCATTCTCGAGCGTCTGCTAAGCGAATCTTGATTTTCCGTAGTATCCTCGAAAGAGTCAGTATACAACCAGATGGCAGCTGGTTTCTATTGTAAACGTCTGCATATAAATGCAGACATGTACCCCTTGCTCGGCCCGTATCCGAGTAACTCTTGGCCTTTGTTAGTAATACATGTCTTTGAGACCTAGGCCAAGGCCAAGACCTCTCCAGCTGTTATTGTTGATGAAAAATCTTCTTTTAGGGCGGCTTTCCCATTTAGGCTGGTCCTCGGAATTAAGCCCTGATGACCGATTGTGAGCCTTTGTTATCTTTCCCACAATTTCATAGATCTGAGTCCTTGATTATGTGAACATCATTGTCTTACTAATGGCACCTACATCCCATTCGGCTGGAACCCTATCTGTTTGCCTAACGGGAGATAATAAAAAGCATCGAAAATCCAGAATGATTTATTTTCTTCTCCTCATATTTCAGCCTTTCCTGCTTGTATCAGTCATCATCAACTGAGTTCAATTGACACTACTACTTTATATTACACATACAACATTATATTACACATATAACATCAAAATGTCCACTGCAGGAAAGGTAAGCATTATTGGATGTCCCATGGAATGGGATATAAAGAATCCATGGACGAGCGGACATTAACATTATTCTAGACTATTGTTTGTAAGGCTGCTATTGCCTGGGAAGCCGGAAAACCACTTTCTGTCGAAGAGATCGAGGTTGAACCTCCACGTGCTCACGAAGTCCGTATTAAGGTTGTCAATAATGCCGTTTGTCATACTGATGCGTACACCCTTTCTGGAGTTGATCCAGAGGGTTTGTTCCCTTGTATTCTTGGACATGAGGGGTCCGGAATTGTTGAGAGTGTTGGTCCAGACGTGACCAACGTCAAAGTTGGTGACCATGTCATAGCTTTATATACTGCTGAATGTAAGAAATGTAAATTCTGTAAGAGTGGAAAGACCAACTTGTGTTCTGCTGTTAGAGCAACTCAAGGAAAAGGTATTATGCCAGATGGAACCTCGAGATTCAAGGCAAAGAAGAACGGTGAGACTCTTTACCATTTCATGGGATGCTCGACTTTCGCTCAATACACTGTGTTGGCTGATGTGTCTGTTGTTGCTGTTGACCAAGCTGCTCCATTTGACAAGATTTGTTTGTTGGGATGTGGGGTCTCTACTGGTTATGGTTCTGTGATCAACATCGCCAAAATCCAAGAGTCAGATGAAGCTCAGGTTGCTGTGTTTGGAATTGGTGCTGTTGGTCTTGCTGTAATCCAGGGATGTGTTACCAAAAAGGCCAAGAAGATCATTGCAATTGATATTGATGACAAGAAGAAGTCACGTGCTTTAGAATGGGGTGCCACTGAGTTTGTCAACCCTACTAAACTTCCTGAAGGTTACAAGTCTATTGTTCAATATCTTACTGAAAAGACCGATGGTGGTTGCGATTACACTTTCGATTGTACCGGTAACGTCAATGTTATGAGAGATGCTTTGGAATCATGTATCAGAGGTTACGGTGTATCTGTTATTATTGGTGTTGCAGCTGCTGGTAAAGAGATTGCCACCAGACCATTCCAATTGGTTACCGGAAGAGTCTGGAAGGGTTCTGCTTTCGGTGGGATCAAGGGGAGAACTCAATTGCCAGGTATGGTTGATAAGTACATGCATGGTGAGTTCCCATTGGATGGATACGTTACTGGCCACAGACCATTGGATGAAGTTGATGCTGCTTTTGAGGACTTGCATCATGGAGATGTTCTCAGAACTGTTATTAACATGTGGTGATTGTCTGTGTATGTATTTGTATTTGAATATATATGTCTACGAATTGCTAAATAACTTGAATTTACGCACATATTATTAAGCGGTGCATTATGTAAGCTATTCCTCTACAGCTACTAAGTCAATCCATTAATGAAGAGCCATATATGTCTCTATGTACTCCCAGTCCCTCAGTAAGCTCATAAAGTAGTACCGCGTGTAAATTATATATATCTCTACGCATTACTATATCTACCCATCGTTAAGTCCATCAATAGATAATTAAGCAGTAAATTATGTAGCTTATATTTGTATGTCTAGGTATTGCTAAGCCTATCAATATGTTGATTAGTCAAAAGTTCTCGAGGTAAGTTATCTATCTGTCTACGTATTCAAATGTTGGTAAATAATAAATAACTCAACTATAAATAATACATTAACTAAATTATAAAGGTCTCTACATCTGCCAATCAATTGTCAATAAATAATACATATTGTAAATTCACATGTAAGCTGCCAACGAGTTAACTATAATTGGCGCAACCTGTTTTCTACTGGCAGTAACATTTCGTTGTTCAAAGCAGATAAAAGGTAGCTGTGCCAATGACAATGTGTTTATCCTCTCAAGTTGCAAATCACTTTCCATAATGAGTTTATGGATTAAAAAATCAGATGCACCTTCGGGAATAGAACCTGGGGACTGGAAGATCGATAACTGACGCGAAAATACACCCTTGGAATGATCAACGGTCATCACAAGCAACAAATCAAGGGTTTCGTTTTCAATAAACTCTTCATAAAGTTCATCAGTTACATCCGTAAAAGTATTGGCTATCCAATGAATAGATTTGCCTACTGATCCGATACCGACCTCCAATCCATTCACGGAGTATCTTTTAAAGTCTTTTTTAATTATCTCCACCAACGTTAATCCGGAAATATCGAATTTCTTCGAGGATAACATTCTGTAATACCCCTCGATTTCGTTGTTCTGGATTGCAGCAATACCAATAGACGGCGCCAATTGGAGATATATGTCGTAGATCGCACTATCTTGATCAGTGACCTTATATTGCATATTGGCTGTGTCCAAAATAAGAGGGGCCAAAGAAAAGCGAACAACTTCGTCCCAATCAACTTCATCGGATGGGATTCTGTTAAGCCAATAACCAGAAACCAACGACGAGCAAGAACCACATGGACGGATAATCCGCGGCTTTGCTTTAGGAAACATTCCCTCATCAGTATGATGGTCAATTATTCCCAGCACTCTAACACCAGGAAGTAACCGTGCTATATTCGAATCAAGCTTATTATGATCAACAAGAACGATTTCCAAAAAATCCGGAATTTTCTGTCTTCTTTTCACGAATGTAACCACATCTTCAAGATAACAGAGGTCATCAATATTAATGTCCAGAAGCTCTAACACACGAATAATATCTTTACGAAATTTCATCTCTTCTCTGCGGAAGTTGATCACTGGAAAAGTGGTGTGCCTGTTCGAAGCGTCCGAGATCGCTGAGTAATAAGCAAAAAGAATCGACGAAACCACCGAGTCCATATCTCCCGACTGGTTTCCTAGAACCATTTGATATCTCAAACCAGTTGCCGATTGATTTATAAGTTTGATAAATGAGGATCTGCTTTGTGAAATAAACGTTGAGAGGGACATTTTGTCTTAATATTTAAGGGATGCTATAGAACTTTCTCTGGGTTTCTTTCCTGATAGACGTAGACATCAGTTGTCAAATGTGTCAACGAATGACTGATATATATACTTGTCGGTGAATCATTTTGTTTATTTTCGTTTTTCGTTTTTTTCACGCGAAAGTTTTTTTTTTTATTTTCCGCTTTGGGTCCACATTTCTGGCTTTACAGGGATCAATAGACGGATTGGTATCGTCAATAAAACATAATATAATCATTACTAAAAACAGAAAGCGTGCATAGACATGGAACTGGAAAATCAGAGGGGAGCGTAATTAGCAGTGTAATCAGAGCAATCAACGAACATTCTTGTGAAGCCGTTGTTAGACATTACAGGGACAAATTCAAAGAAGGGAGAGAGCGGGCCTTTATGGTGCTTGGCTTTTCTGGCAGCGCTGGGCGGGGCCGGGAGGGCCTGGGCGGGGCCTGGGCGGGGCCTGGGCTGGGCATGGGCTGGGCCTGGAATTTACGACTGGGCTTTATCATATGAAAATAAACAATATTGCTTATGGCTCCAAAGCCATCTGATCAATGCGATTACTGAGCTTGGTTCTACTGATTTCAAACACCAATAAACCGATACTGGTGGCAGGAATGGTAGTCACTACGTTTCTTACAAACCCCTTGTAAGACCATTGAATCCAGTTCAAGTTGTGTTTTTTCTGGATTGCTGTAATACTTGATAGTGTTTGCATGTACGATTTGTAATACACACTGACAAATGGATTCGTAGACATGCGCTTGAACCAGTATCGTGAGATGAATGCGAACTCGTTGACCTTGTTTAGAGGATCATGTAGAAATGCAGGTAATCTATCGATATTTTTGAATAAATGGGTTCTTTTTGAAGAGTTTGCAAAAGAAGGTGTTTTGTATTCGGGCACAGAGAGATTATAATAATCCAATGCCTCGAGTCTTGAAAGATGGATTCGTTGTATCTTGGTCAACGGGAACTGAATGACCTGTAAAACACATGCAGCCGAGGCTCCTGCAATAAGAATGAATGTTGATTTAAGAATGTTGTAGCGACGTCTATCATCAATTAAATTTGTCGGCTCATTCTTAAAAATAAGACCAAGGTAATTATACTTGAATTGTCTGACACTGTTGATAAAGTGAACGGTTTTATTGAATGCCTGGTTTTTGATTACTTCAAATGTAGCAAAATAAAATGCAAATCCAAACGATTCCTTCACAAAAGAGATTCCATACCCAGCAAACACCCCTATTAATCCTACGTTTCTTAACTTGTAGAGCCCATACTTCCATAGATTATCTTGGTTCTTGTACAAAAGCTCTGCAGTCGACGATCTTGTGTATATGGCATCGATAGGTGCAGCCACCAAGGATTGGGCAGCCCCGGCTAAAAAGCCGGCTCGGAAGGTGTCTACGGGATATGGTTCAATTATATTATTCACAGGTCTTGTAGAGAAGAAGATGTTCTGTGACCCAAAAGCATTCAATGATGATAAGTAGGTGGTATACAAAACTAATCCGGTGAAACTATTGGCAATTAATGGTGGTAGAACATTATCCGGAATATATCGCCATCCATGTTTTCTTACTGCCTGATAAAGCAACGATAAGCTGTTATGTTTGAAGAAATTATACTTCTCTTTAACAGGAGCACTTTTACCGTTCATATCATAATATTGTGTGCCTCTGGCATTCGTTCCGGGGGTCAGGTCATGATTGAGCTTCAACCTCGTGTAAGCCATATAGTCGAATCTCGAAGGTCGGAATAACTTTGCGGGTGTTCTTAAATATAATGCCGATAGTTGATACGTGAACGCCCTAATTCCGGCAGTCACTGCACCAACCACCTGTGAGTTCTGATTTGAAATTTTGTGAGTTGTCGTTGGTGTTGTTGCCACTAGATCATCATTGCCACTAGGTGAACTTGATTTTGACTCATCCGGTTTATCGATTGGGGTGAAGAGATTTTCAAGCATTCTCTGGCATGGGATATTGGTGATATTAGGGTATTTCTGGATGGCTTTGCCATCGAATAACACTGTGGATGTGTGTTAAGACGTTTATATAATGATATATGGTAAGAATGTAACGATCTATAGACGATTGCCATCAGTAGTAAATCAGTAGAAAATTTTTTAGTGCAGTTTTTGATTCGTTTTTCCCATACTGTTTGCTTTTCTTTTTGACCGCCTTTACTTATTGCGATACGGTAAAAAACGCTCGGAATTTCACACATGAAAGTATTTCTGAGGGGGTATAGTTGTGTGATAGTAACAGGGGCGGCTAGTCATACTACAGACATTAAGGGCATGTACTAAAATAAAAGTCATGGGATTTTGGGGCGCAAAAATGCCACTTTCATGGTATGGGAAACCCACCTGGATCTCGGTTGGTGGTAAAACGTCAAAAATAGATCCATTCCAACGGGTCACAAAAGTGCTCAAAGCAACGATGTAACAGATTCAAATATACAGCACTCACGCACAAAGACGCACTTGGCGGCAGTCAAGACTCACAAGCAAAAAACGTTCCGGAAGAAAAACAGGAAAAAAGACAATATGATTTCCTGATTGGGTAACCCCAATCGTAGAGGTATTGATAGCCATAATTTGTGAGGGACGAACGAATGAATGGTGCAAATAGCTGGCGGAAGACAGGAAAGCAGGGAAGAGCGAGAGATGGCCTAGAGGAAGATCATGGGGAACAAAAGAAGCTTGTCTAAAAATTTTTATAGTGGATCAGATACGGTGCTTATACATTACTGGTGAGGCAAAGGCAATTTACAGCGTAGCACTACCCAACTCTATTCTATAGCATCAGCAGTATCAATGGTACCAATAGGACGACTACTACCAGCAAACTGTAGTCTTTGCGAGCATATTTGCCCCATTTAACCTATGTCCATAGACACATATATGTGTAGGGACAAATTCCATCCAGAGTATGGCTTTAAGCGGACAATGAAAAATAAAATGCATCCCAATGCTTATCCAAATGGTTATTATTATCTGAATAACCAGAGTTTCTACACTTCATCTACTGCTTTATATGTTTTATAAATCGATCAAAATCACAAAACCTTTGGTTTGCTTGCAAAAGAGAAACGCCTAAGCATCACTAACACCTATCCATCACTCAACCTTGGCTTTGCGGGCCATTAGGCGCAAATCTCGATCTTAAGGTTAAATTAATCTGCTTGCAGACGCACTTATATCTTGATTAGGAATTGTAGGGAGAGAATAAGTTTTTCTCTACTCACATTTTCAGGTTCAATTTCAATTAATACAGCAATTAATCAACACTTTCTGTATGTGCACAAATCACCTTTGACCTTACAGCAGGGTTTCCAGGTAATCGCAAACAACGTCCTCCAAAAAAAAAAAATACCAATGAATGTGCCATCGTAAAATAATAAATCCGGAGATTCTTCCTGAAGAATATCCGGCATTCTCAAAGTAAGCTTATTTATTACTCTAATGAACACGAACGAAAAAAACAAAAGAACACCAAAATAGGCCTAAACCGAATTGCTTATGAGATATCATTATCATAGTCAGAAAAACTCACTAAAAGACAAAAAACACTAACAAATAAAGACAAAAAACAGCGAAAAATTTTTAGACAGTGAGCTAGCAGCAGATAGTAGTATTATAAGTCGCAGGTCTGAATTTGTTATATGGTGAGATTGTTTTTTATTTCTGTAATAATTAGGACGCTTTAATCGGTTGAATCTTGTAATGTCCGCTTGTTTCTTGTTCTTGTCTACTCTTCTTTTATACCATTACTGTCATTAATTCCACTTTCCATCTCTTTACCAGCAATATTCGTGAATATCTCTTGTTCTGGTAATATTAACGGTCGTTTGCAGCAAGACTAACCTTTCTTTTCGGCTTAAAAAAGAAACAGACAAAATTGTATCAAAAAATATCATCAATTCATTATCTAGATCAAGAGATCATTGAGAAGAGCTAATAAGATAGATCTTGCAATAATTTCTGAGAAACCACATTTATTTGGCCCTCGTTTTTGCTGCTCTCTTTAATATATCATGTTATAAGCATATCATTCAAGATCACCATATCATCTTCAACCAAAGCATTAAATATATAGAAGCAGGAAGTGGAAGCAGACGAAGACGTGAGATCTTACTGAACTTGGAAGATGGCTAATATTAACAGTAATCTCATTAAACATAGCCAGATTCTGCAGAGGCTGAGGATATCCAATAACGATCGCTCTGAGAGATCGTACGGTAGCAGTGGCTATAGACATAGAAAAAATAGCGATTCAAGAAGCAACAACTACAATGGACGTCCTAATAATGTACCGTCTAGTGCTGGAAGTGGCCATTCAGCTTATTATCATACCCACAATAATATAAATCGAGGCTACGCCAACTTTGTGCGTCGAGGTAGTGAAAATGCGATAGATGATGACTATGATGATGCTGCACGTATTCATAGTAATGAGCATTCCGAAGTGACCATAGACTCCAGACCTTCGTCATCCTCTCGTCATAATAGTCGCAGTGATAGTACCAGTAATAACACCCCATTAGCTTTCTTCAATATCTTTTACGACACAAAGATCATTCAATATTCCATGGCTATTAGCCGTTTAAATGTCTTCATAGAGGTACTCCCCAAGCTTTCCAAAAAATTGAGTCCCAGTTATGCTCATATATTCCACAATAATGACCCGTTACCGGCAGTGCCCTTGATATTCTCAATATGCTCGTTGACTGGAATTTCACTCAATATTAACCGCCATTCAGATGCGATTTTCACCTCGCTTTTAGTCGCTAGCCACGTTTCTGATAAGGAAGTCAACAGCTTAAAAGATCATTCTGGAGAAAACATTCAAGAGAAATTATTATACTATAAAGATGCCGAGAAATTCAATCCACAGGTGGATAACCTCAATTTAAACCACTTCTTCGATGTCAAGAAATGTGTGCAGAATTTACAGCTGCTTCATCGTCTTGGGTTATTGGTTCGAGCCATTTATCAAGACGAACTCACCGCTCTTATTGAAGAGCGAAACTCATTTTACCATTCTAATTCTTACACCGGCACCTCGTTCATAGACGATATTATTGATCCTACAGATACATTTAACCTTGCAACATACATTACTTCCCTAGATTCTCTTATTTCGTTCAGAGATAATTATGATATAAATCAAAAGATGATAGAGCTTCAGTTTTCCGGAACTCCTTTACTATTGAAATCAATCCACATTGGACTCAAGACTTTGAAGAAGGTCATTGGACCTTATCACGTTTTCTTGAAGAATCGAACCACCGAAAACTTAATCAACTTGCCCTACTCAGAATACACGCTTCAGAGACTCTTTGCGGTGTTTATCAAGATCATCGAAATCTATTTAGTAATAAAAAGATTTAATAAAGCAATCAACGCTCTCAATATCGAATATTTTTTGAATTCTGACGAACAAGTGACCAAAACAATAGTGGTCAATGGAGATTCATCTTGCAAGAACACCTTCCAGAGCTACTTAAAGAAGTTCAATTACTGTTTTACTGCGGATTTTGATGACTTATTCTTCTATCCATTGAAATACTTCACGGGGCATTATTCCCCTAATAAAAACTATTTGCAGATATCAATGGATAACGTCACAAAACTCTCAATGAAGGTTCTAAAGAATTTCAAGCTCATTGTCAACATCTATAGTATATTCAAGCTTTTTTACAACGAATACTTGATTTTAATCAATGAGGAGGTTGAATTGCAGATCATGGCTTCGCCTAAATTAGATTCAGGCCCATCTCAGATGCATTCTTCAGCCGATTCACTTGGAAGTACCCGTTCGCCTGCCCAATCACCTAATCTCAACTCTGGATCCTCCCATACTAATGCCAATAACAACCATAGACTTGCACCTAATAGACCACAAGTTGCTCCTTTAACTATCCCTCCAAATCCAGAATCCGCAGGAAATGGAACCATAAGTGCCAGTGCCAGTGCTAAAGTCAAGGGTCTCTTTTCGCCAATAAGCAGCATCGAGCCGTTCTCGCCTCCTATGAATATGTATCAAAACCACTCAAAGTCAGGTTCAATGGTATCAAGCTCGTCATTTTTCAGCGATTCCTCTATGGAAAGCAGTAATGGAAGACCAAGTTTCCTGTTGCATAAGACTGCATTCAAATCGAGATCTAAAAGTAATAGTAATAATGTCAGCAGATTGAGTGAGCCTTCTACACCAGGGGTAGGGGGCGGATATTCTCCAAATGACGATAATAACGAGTCTTTTAGTCCTTCATCTCCTCTAATATCAACTATCAATGGCGGAAATGGATCAAATTTTGCTACTATTATCCGTAATGCTAAAACGAAAGCAGCTAAGCCAATGTTTATCAATCCCTTCGATAATTCTCGTTCGAATTCAGATCCTTCCGGTGAGATGAATTCCACATCGCTTTCAAGCAGTAATAATAACAGTCCAAATCCTACATCTCCTCAAAAGACCCGGTTCTTGAAGATAAGAAGATCATCATCTGTGAATAAAAATGGTGTTATTCCTTCAAGCTCTGGGTCTACTTCGCCTATTAAGGACGTATTCAGTTCTATCAAGAAATCAACCTCAATAAAACGAAACAATGCCTTGGAGAAAGTAAATTCTTCTGGAAGATTACTGTTTTCCAAGTCTAAAAATTCTGGCAACCAACAATTGCTGTCCAGAAAGGCTAGTGATCAGCTCACGTCTCTAGAAGTTGATGTGCCTACTTTTCTTGATGGCGAACTAGAAGAAGTAGTAATTGAGTCAAACCAACAAGCATCCACTATCAGAAGAATTAATAATCTGAGGATAGTTGTTGACGAAACTGCACTTCTAATGTCTCCAGAGTCTACTGGTAATACTCCATTTATGACTCCTTTAACCTCACCACTACTAGATAATGTAGAGAATAGCGGCACTTTTGGAAACCTTAGCTCTGGCTTAGGAATAAAACCAAGATTAGTATCGCCGGTAGTATCGCATGCATCGTCTATACAACTGAAACAGCCACCTAATTCTGTGCTTGGTAAAAATAACAATAGCAGAAGTTCACTGATTGATGCAATTGGATCTCTGGATATATTTGCTCCAAAGGTTGATGTTGATGACATTGGTGTGAAACTTGACTCAATACCTAAACCTGTACTTCTTAAAACTGAGATTCCAGAGAATATCGATATCAAAGATAACAGTAAACTTGCTAACGCAGAGTCTATTGATACTACACCTGTTCGTATTGTTGATACATCTTCGGGCTCAATGTCATCATCACATGTTGCTTTGGCCACAACTCCTAAATCCGTAGTTTCTCCTACGAATGGAACTCTAACCGTCACAGCTACACCAACACCTAAAAGAGTAACAGCTGATGCAGCATCGCCAACACCTACTGTAGGCAGCAATTATGAAGACATTAGAAGTGTTACAACCACTTTAAATCCCAATTTTGGTGCTATGAGCAGTAGTAAAAGTAACAGTAACATCAGAAAAACCCATCTACGAGGAATGAGCAACAATAGTCGCACAGAATATATGACGACTTTTGAGATTCAGAATCCTTATCTTGATGATTCGGAGGAATCTACTCTTGATAGTGCAAAATTACTTGCCTTAAAAGGTGGTTCTCCAAAAAGACAGTCTCGTGAAACTGCATTAAAGAGTACTGGCGGTGGCTCACCTGTTCCATTGCGCAGGGCAAACACTCAAGCTAAATATTTAACTGATAATCGCACCAGTAAATATTCATCAAACTCAATGATGTCCTCTGAAGCTTCACTGAAAGATGAATGCCTGACCTTTAAGGAACAAGAAGAAGGGGAAGACAGTGATGAGGATGAGGAAGAAGAAGAAGAAGAAGAAGAAGAAGAAGAAAAGGATCTGAAAGGCACTATTGAACATCAAACCAGACTCAGTTCTTTTACTTCCACCAGCAGTGTTAATACTGCTAGTCATAACACTATTCCTGGTATAATATCCAGCGTTCCAACAGATATTAATGTCAATGGAAGTACTCTTGACTCGTTCAAGATTCTGGATTTGAATGCCAGAACAGCTTCGAGAGATTCGAGTGAAGGTGAAAGTACGTTCATTGAGAAAAGTCTTCTCGGAGATCTTAGTTCTAATCACGATACAAGCCTTTATAATGACAGTAAATATGAACCAGGAAGTACATTTAATCATTTAACTGAAGATCTCAAAGGCATAGTTGATAGAATAGCAAATGGAAGTATGAGTGATTTGACCGAACTTCAGAAGCAGATGTTTCCAGACGAGCAACAAAGCCACCCATTGGACGCTAATCAATTTAGTCCAGCCGATTTGTCTCAGAATGTGATAATAGAAGTCGAAGAAGAGGAGGAGGAGGAGGAACAGAAGAAGGAACATGGCGATAAAAGTTACATGTTGAGATCTCTAAATCCTAAAGACCTTTCTGCTTCGATTAAGAGACTATCGCTAAGATCAACTGAAACTGAGAAAAAGATACAAGATGCTGTCGCCACAGTGACAAGTACCAATATCACTAAAGACAACAGTGCTTCAGAGACAACAGTCAGCATTTCAGGAAGACAGAGCAAAGTGCTTACAAAAATATTAGATGCCAACGAGTTTTCTGCAATATTAAATTTCCTAAAAGAAGAGGAGGAAGAAGAGAAAGGGGATGCTGAAGTAGATGTAGGAAATTATGATGATAGCGAGAGTAAAGTTTCTCCTTTAGATCTGAAATTAGCTGGTTTCACAAATAACAAGGAGCCTCAAATCGTAGAAGAGAATGCCAGAATAAATCCTGGAGAAAACTCACTTCCAAAGTCAAATAAACCTAGTCCTCAGGAATCTAGTAGTACCGATAATATTGGATACTCAAGAGAATTACCTGAGAGAAGAGCAGATGATGATGATGACGTCAGTGATGATAGCGAAGACGATACTAATTATGTTGATCCTTTTGATCCTTTCAGTGATTCTCATAAAATTGTTTCTAGTCACAAAGAAACCAATCATGATGATTTTTCAAAGATCAAACCGTCCGTTGTTCCTCACCATAAAGTGGCTGAAGATCTCGGACTAACTCTGCGGACTATTTTGTCGATAAGCTCCAACAAATCTTCTCAATCTTTACCTGCTCCTAGTAGTGATATTGCTGACCACAGTAATGGTGAAGCTTCATTTTCACTCCATATGACTGAGAGTCAAAGCAATAATAATAGTCCTCTTGCAGTGCATATCAGTAGATTTGAAGGCAGTCCTCTTTATCATACTACGACAGCATCAACAGTAGGCAAAAACTCATATACAAATGATAATGGTAGTAATATTACCAGCACCAAAACCTCGTCACGCTCCCGCGATGTTCTGGACAACGGAAGTTACACCAATGATACCTTTCAAAATAACCGTGCATCCAACAATAACAGTAAAAGTTTGACGTATTCTTCAGATGATTTATTAGGTGGTAATTATCTGTTATCAAAATCAAGAAGATTAAAACTTAAACCAAATGACACTACAGATGACGAGGATGATGAAATCGATAAAAGAATGGTGAAAAAGTTTGATCACCAAGATAAAATGGCGGTTGGACATAGTAACTCTCCAAGTACCATCATTCCTGTAGTAAATCAAGAAGACAAGAGCGAACTTGAGAAGATATACGAGGATAATACTGGTCAAGAACAACGTGATATATTTAATGTTATATTGCAAAACTCTACCCAGCTCGTTGCTCCAATTTTGGATCTTTCTCTCCCAAGTTCTCATGTGTCAAGCAAGCAAGACTTGAGAATGCCAAACATGTCCAATGGTGATATGTCTCATAACCATTTTTATCAGCTGCCACCACTACCGCAAATAAATTCTAAGGTTACCAGCCCAACAGACCTGAATTTTAATACTTCTGGAGGGATGAGGCCTCCTGTAGGGGTTATATCACCAATGTCACCAATGTCACCAATGTCACCAATGTCACCTATGTCACCTATGTCGCCGATGTCACAGAATTATTTCGGAAATAATAATGGTACTCCAACCTCTCTGTCGAATTTAGGACTACGTGGGTTTAATGGTAATTTCCCATCGGCTGGAAGTAGATTGGACTCTAAAAATGGAGCATTTCTAGGTCACGGAACTACTCCAATTACCAACAATTCAACTGGAAATGGAACTGTGAAACATCCTTCTCCTTTAGCTGAGGGTCACTATGCAATTTCACCTCCATTATCCAACTATCCTGTTGCAAGGGCCACACCTAAAAATAGCCCACTTGCAACCACCGGTGGATTTTCTGGATCTCCTAATGGTATGCACTCGCCATCGATAAGAGAACCTGAGATGAACCATAATAACAGTAAAAACACCAATGGAGCTGGACCGGCAGATACTGGCAATAATAATGTGAATCCTTTCACGTATACCCCTTTACAAAGTCCTAATTTGGGAAAAGGGATGTCTATTGAGCCACCTCAGGTACCCCAGCAGCAGAGAATGGGATTGCGTAAGATTGGCAGTGGATTATCTTTAAGATCTGATAAATCAGTTGGATCTTATGCAAGTGACCTTGACAAACTGTTGCCTAAGGTACCATCAAGAAAAATCGTACGGTTTCACGAAGCTCAGCCCTCTGTGTGCGAGAAACCATCTCCAAAGCAACCGTATACCTCTCCATGGGCTAACGATGACAATGAAGATGCCGCAAGTAACAAGTCCGATAGTTTGAAATCTGAAAATTTTCCTGTAACCAACGGCAGAAGAGGCGATGGCGATTTATGGAACTCACCACCTGCAGAAAGATATCCTCAGACTTTAAACCAAACAGCCTCAAATAATGGGAGTATGACTAGTGTCAAAGGCAACAAGAAACCATTTTCTGGCTTTGCCTCTAAATTTAAAAAAATGTATAACCCAATGTATTGATATCCATATCAGGGGATCTTTTTTATGCTCTCTTCCTTCTTTTCTTTTTACTAGCAGCTTTTGCTTTGTGGGTTTAATGTCTACTTTTCTTGCTTGTTTTTCACCTTAATGTATAGAATAGACGTTTTTTTTGTATAAATTAACCCTCTCTATAAATACGAAACACAACTCAAATCTGTAACACCTTTCCAGAAAAAGCAGCCCCATATCCATGTTGAAAAATTTCTGTGCAGGAAAAACGCATAGAAAAAAGTAAGTACAAAAACCCTTAATTAATGCAGCATAATCTATTTTAAGCAATTTTCTGGGTATATCTATGTCATCGTTTTCATTGTAGTCCTAAAGTTGCCGTTATAGGATATGCATCCTTTTGGAGTATTTTTTGGTTTCATGATTCCATCACAGTAACCGAATGCGAGTGAAGGTGCAGAAATTATCGCAGGAACCGAAATTAAAAACGGTACTGATTAAATTCAACATAGGCGAGCAAAATTAAGGGACGTTTTAAGGATACTCAGACAATATTCCTGTATCCCGACACACAGAATACACACTAACATGGCCATGAGACTTACTTTTGTCCTTAAATATCCTAATTTCGAAAATAAATGACATATTTTACGTCTTCTCTCGCTTATATTCCTGTATTTCTTTTTGCCACAGAGGTTTGTACTTCCTTTGAGGACGCATGAAACAAGAATAAAAATATAAGTTACCTCTTAAATGTTTCATATAGATCCCAGGCAAGTATAACACTTATTTGTGATAGATTTGATGAGATACATGAAAATGTGTCATTGATTATGCAAAGAAATATAAATATAAGACCCCACGTCATACCGATGAGGTGGTTTTAGAGTTCAATTTTATGTTATATGCCCCACTTGTAGTTTATAGATTATAGATTATAGATTATATCCACATTTCCAATAGACATACACATACATACCTTCCGCATATTTACTTTTTAAACAATTATTGTTAACAACTTCTAATCTTGAGTTTTAAAATGAACAATCTGTATCTCGAAGAAATTCAAAAGGCATTATTAAGATATCAAGAAAATGGAGGGAACTTCCTACTAGTTGTTGACAATCATGCTCGAAATGGCAAAGTGTTTTGCAGCAGCAAATATTCTAATCTTGCGGGAAAGGTTAAAGAGTATCTTATTATCGAGAACTCCAATCAATCAAGTAACAACTTCCTGGCACCGGCCACAGAGGAATTTGAGTTGGTACTTCCTGAAACTGACAGAAAGCTACTCGATTTGAGCAATGATAGTGCCGTTTTTGGACACTATTGCAAGGCATTTACAGAGATTCAACAGCTTGAATGCAAAGCAATCGCTAAGGTTTGGATCAAAGAGATTGAGCCTTCCAAGCAGTCAAAATATCCATACAAAAACGGTAATGATAGCAAGCCACCATGGTGGCCCAGTGATGTGGTTCATAGGGAACCTGATCATATCAAAAAAGGAGATCGTATCAAGCTTTTGATTTCTTTGGTAGAAGCAGACATTTCTTATTTCGAGCAAAAGAAGAGCAAAAACTCTCTTGATTCATTGTATGCCGACACTGCTTCACGCTTGAAGTCCACACAATCTTCATTTTGCTCATCGTTGACACCTATGAAGCTTAGAATTTTGGACGAGGTGTACTATATCTCATCGAAACGGTCTCAATATAAAGCAGGAAAATTGAGTCAGTTGGTAATTAAAGTGAGTGACTTATCAAAGTTGAGATATTTGAACGGGCCTGATAGGGAGGCATCTATTTTGGCCGGCAGGGCTAAGAAATCCAAATCAAATTCTTCAGACGAAGCTGCATCCAGAACAGCTGTTGCTAGAAATGTCTCTCAAACTGGTAGAGTTTCCAAGCCCCTCAGATCGAAATTGGTGAAACCACTTACAGTGGATGTGGGAAGTGGGCTAAATGAGAACTTACAAAATATTCAGTACGATAATAAAGAAAACATTGCCAATAATGATGCTATTAATTCTTACTTGATGAGGCAAATTGATAATAGCTTTAGTAGTCAGGCTGTATTGACTACCAATTTAAATTGTGGGCCTTACACCAACTCCACTAATGATTTTGATCTCAATAGTTTTCCTTACTCCATTGAAGCGTCCAGTCGTCCAATTGGTCTTACTTCCAATACTGTCAGTGATTTCAATATGGATGATATGGAAAAGTTCAATAACATAATCAACGCCAAAGATGTTAAAATTAATAATGCTACAAATCTGACTGAATTCATTGATGCTCTAAATTCTGTTGATTTGATCAACGTCAAGAAGGATATTCCAGCCTCGCTAATAATGCTTGCAGAAGCTATAACTAATACATTAAACCAGAAACAAAGATTAAATGGAAACTATCTGTTGCATTCTTCTAGTAGCAGTACTACTCCTGCTAGGAAGAAACATGTTATATCATTGGAAGATATTGCTTATCGAGATTCTGTTCTGGGAATAGACAACGCTATTATGGCATATCTCAATAATGATACTCAAGCTCCTCCAGGGTCAGATCCCAATTACGACTTCAGATTTTGAGACCCATAGAGATCTCAATTTCAAAACATTCAATTCTTTTCAATTCTTTCTTTCTTCCTTTTCCAAACAAATTGAATTATAGATTCTCTTGCTCCTTTATATTATAGATTATTTATATTATAGACTAATCCTGTTCCTTTCACATTATGGACCATTTTCATTTACATTATACTATTGTTATAGATCCCTGGCATTTATTATAGATTAGCATTTTCTTTCTTTTTATATGCCATACCATATATTCTGTTTATAAACTTTGCAAATTCGATTGTAGTAGTTTTCATGTCAGCGATTCCACGCATATTTTGAAATGTTTCCACAAATGTAGATGAAAACCACAAAGCTGCTCACGTACAAAAGAGCCCAAAACCACCACAATAAGGATCATAGTAGAGTAATTATGCATTGAGATTAACAATCAAGAGTTATGTATTTAGAGCGTAATGAAAAATCAGAAATAATAAAACAAGTAATAATAAAGCCGCGAATATCGCATTTCAATTTGTACTTTTGTTCTTCTAGGGAACGGAAAATGGCATTTACTTAAATGATCTGCTGATAATTGAGTTATATGGATAATCAAAATAGTATGAAAGTTAAAGTGAATGTTTTCTATGAGTCTACTGTGATTCTTATACTATGTCATGAGTCGCTAAGTGTTGGTATTTCCAGTATCGTCGGGGCGGCCTGCATGAGTGTGGCCAGTAACAAAACAGCATACCCGTTTGAATATAGATCTCCTGATCTGTCATTATATGAGAGATGTCGAAATAATCCGTTTATAGGAACGGTTTTGATGTGTATTGATGATGCTTCATATACTGTTGATTCTGTCTCGGAGGCATATAAGCATCTAATGTATGCATGCCAACACCAAGGAAAGATAAAGTACAGCTTCACAGATTTGGTCATTGTATTTGAAAATACTAGACAGAGAGCAATAAATTTTAGTCAAGTAGGTGATAAGGTGTCAGATGACATTAATCATATATTGAGGTATCCTGTTAAGCCAGTTGCACAAAGTTACGAGTATAACAAAAAATCGGTAGATAATTTGGTGGGCAATAGAATAAAGAGTACATATATGGGTGCAATATTGTTGATGTACTGGGGACTGATGATCCTATTAGGATTCATTAGAAACATGACAGTTTGGTGCATTCCTGGGTTTGCTAGGAGATTAGAAACTGATATCACTGCATGGATCAAGAGACATATTACTTTACCCCATTTAGTGGCCATCAACTCTGCCGAGAGACGGAAAAGTGTGGTGGGAAGACTGTCAGTAAGATTCCTGACAACCTTACCTACAAGATTACAAACCATCTTGGTGGTTGGCTATGTAGTACTTACAGTTATTGTTTGTAGTACGGGCTACAATATCGTTCGACCTAGTGCTTTGTTTGCTAAGAACCTTCAACAGATTTTGATGTATATTGGAGACAGAACTGGCATAGTGGCCATAACCCAATTTCCGCTAGTATTTTTGTTTCCTGGGAGAAACAACTTTCTCATTTATGCTACTGGATGGTCTTACCGGACGTTCAATATCTATCATCGATGGATTGCAAGGGTTACCTGGATTCTACTGCTTGTACATGCTTTATGTTACATAGCCTTTAGTAAATCAAACTATGATTACTGTTCACGATGGAGGTTACAGAAATGGCAATGGGCAAACATTGGGTTCACCTGTAGTGGATTAATGATGATGACTTCTATAAGGACCATCCGAAAAAAATTCTACGAACTATTTAAGCTGTCTCACGAGTTGTTGCTGTTGATCTTTTTCATAGGATGTTGGAATCATTGCAAGACGCTAGGATGGATGCAGTTTTTGTATTTGACACTTGCATTTTGGGTAGCTGATCATATAATGCGATTGGCTAAGATCTTCATTGCGGGTGGTATTGTGATGGCCGATTGCGAGGCAATATTGGATGATGGTGGGTTGATGCCAAAGGAAGAAAATTTTAAAGGATCGGCCCATTCGATACGAATGACGATCAGTCATAGTGGATGGTGGAGAGAATATCCTGGATGCTACGTGTTTGTACATTTCCTCAAACCGTTTAGCACGTGGTTTGAATCACATCCATTTACAATAATTGAGTCGGCCCGAAAGGAAACTAAGAATCAATTAACAATAATAATTAGATGCAAGAATGGGATAACAAAAAGACTTGGCCAGATGATCTCCAATAGACCGGATATGAAATGGCGTATACCGATATTACTCGAAGGTCCTTATGGAACACCAATAGCGTTCAGAAATTACGACCATGCAATATTCATAGCAGCCGGAATAGGAATCACGATCGCATATACCTTCTGCATGGATCTATCCAGACAATACGAAGCTGATGATCTACGAAGACAGAAAAGAAGTTCCAGTCAAGGGAAAAGGGCCCAAGAGAGCATAATTCAGCTAGTTTGGGTAACTCCAACTATAAAGACGCTACAAGTATGTCCGGACGAGATTCTGGCTCTAGCTGGAAGACCTAATATCCGATTTGAAATTTTCATCACAAGAGAGACCCCCGGCTATCTAGCATTCCCGGCTGAGAGAAAAAACTCGAGTGAGGAAGTGCAGGACTTGATAACAGGACAGGTTCCCGGGGTGGACGTAAAGCTAGGTGAGCGACCAAACGTGATTTTCGATGTGACCAACAAGATCCGCAGCAGCGGGGAAAGTAACACGGCAGTAATCGCATGTGGGCCGGACAGATTGAACAGGGACGTGAGAACAGCCGTCAATAAAAGTTTGACACTGCATTCTGACAAGAGAATTGACTATTTCGAGGAAGAGCTGTTATGGTAACCTATGGCTGATGACTAACTGATGTATTTATTAATTGCAGATGTTGGGGATGCCCGGCGGAGATCACTTCCCGCATAATCACACAGATTTACTTACAAAAATACTAGCACTAAAAAGCGGCGAAAATTGGCAATCGGGGATATTAGTCTTATTGATTGGGGTAATGAAATATATAAATGAGGCCCGATCCCCCTTTTTTTTTATCTCTCTCTTAGCTCGACTACATCTAATAGAATCTGTGTTTGTCAATCAAAATATATATCTACATAACTCGCCATGTCATTCGGAAGTAAAGCTGCTGAGCGTCTTGCCAACAAAACCATTGTAAGTAACCTTGTTATCGGCTAACAAAGAAGAAAAAGAAATAAACTAACAAAATAGTTAATCACTGGTGCCAGTGCTGGAATTGGTGAAGCCACTGCGTATGAATACGCCACTGCTGCTAAAGGTAACGTCAAATTGATTTTGACTGCTAGAAGACAAGAGAAATTGGATGCCGTGAAGAGCAGACTTGTTGCCGAGTATCCTTCCATCAAGGTGTTGACAGTCAAATTAGATGTCTCTGATTTGGATGCCGTAGACAAATTCTTCAAGGAAATCCCTGAAGAATTTGCTCAAATTGACATCCTCGTCAACAATGCGGGGTTGGCCCAAGGTGTTGACAAGGTTGGCGACATCAAACAACAAGATATCGACACTATGTTCAACACAAACGTAAGAGGCAACTTCGCCATTGTCCAACATGTGTTGCCAGGAATGAAGAAGAGAAACTCCGGTGATATCATTCAATTGGGTTCTGTTGCTGGAAGAGAACCATATCCAGGTGGAGCCATTTACTGTGCCACCAAACACGCCTTGAGAGCCTTCACAGTTTCCTTAAGAAAGGAATTGATCAACACCAAGATCAGAGTCATCGAAATCCAGCCTGGTAATGTTGAAACCGAGTTTTCCAACGTCAGATACTTCGGGGATGAGGCTGCTGCTAAGAAGGTTTACGCAGGCACCGAGCCTTTGTATGCTGACGATATTGCTGAATTAATTGTCTTTTACAGTACCAGAAAGGAGAACACTGTTGTTGCCGAGTCATTGGTGTTTGCCACCAACCAGGCCTCTCCATTCCACATCTACCGTAACTGAGTATACTTTGAAGTGACGAAAGTCTCTAATAAACGATGCCTATAAAGTCTGTCTAAGAGAGTCTGTTTAGTAAAAGATGCGTAGTAAATAATATATAGTAAGCGTAGTGAGTCTCCGCTAAACGGAAATTTGCTCCTCACTTTTCGTACCGGCGGACTGGCAGCCAGACCCAGTATAAGATGCAATTATTAACAAATATGACATTATTGGCCAGTGCACAGCCAGACAAAACAAAACAAAACCTTAACACACACCATGCCGAGTCTGCAATAACCGAGGATTACCACGATCTTTTAACCCACACAGATTTCACGCTACCTCCATCCCAGACTCGGTTGGGCAAGCCTCGAGAAAACCGAAATTACGCCTGAACCGGAGATTCTCACTTCCCATTTTCCGCTAACCCAATTATCATGACGTGAAGATGGCCTCATTTAAGCTCTCAGGCTGCAGATTTACATTCTCTCGCGCAGAAGTGTATCCTCATTTGTCTATTTACAAATGGTATGAGTAATCACTCCCCGGTTCCCATGTCCAGCCCTTGCACTTGTACCGTGGAGTGCCTTTGAGGCCTTGTCTTAAAGACTCATCTCACTGTGGAGCGGGCAAAAAAAGCTTCCAGAAAGACATACAGTGAAAAAACGTGAGACAAAAAATTTTTATTTTTTTTTTTTTCATGCTGAAATTTTTTTTAATTCAGTCATAAATGAGCTCAAAATTTCACTCCATCTTTGCTGTTTGATTCAGCTATATAAACCGTCAAGAAGCCAGTGTTTGCAAGCATTTGCTCTGATCTTGAGCTGTTCAAACTAAAAATTGATTTTGCTATCAAATCATTAACTATTTCTGCTTTAATCATCCTATAATTATTGCTACAGATATACACAAAATGGAGTGCTGCAAGAGAGGTCAATACCCGAAATTCACCAACATGTTGGAAGATCCTTCCACAAAATACAAAAGACCCGTCAAGCTTCAGTTTCCCCAGAGAACCTGGCCTGATAAGGAGATCCAGAAGCCTCCAAGATGGCTTTCTACAGATTTGAGAGACGGTAACCAGTCATTGCCAGATCCAATGACTGTCGAGGAAAAGAAATTATATTTCCAGAAGCTTGTTCAAATTGGGTTTAAGGAAATCGAAGTTGCCTTCCCTTCTGCCTCGCAAACCGATTTTGACTTCACCAGATATGCCGTTGAGACCTGTCCTGATGACGTGACCATTCAAGTCTTGACGCAGTCCAGAGAGCATTTGATCAAGAGAACCATCGAGTCCTTGAAAGGTGTCAAAAACGCCTGTGTTCACGTCTATTTGGCCACTAGTGACTTGTTCAGAGAGGTTGTTTTCAAGATGTCCAGAGAAGAGGCCGTGTCCAAAGCTGTGGAGGCCACGAAATTGGTCAGATCCTTGACCAAAGACGACCCATCCACTAAAGGCACGAATTGGAAATACGAGTTCTCTCCTGAGACCTTCAGTGACACCGATCCGGCTTTTGCTGTCGAGATCTGTAATGCTGTTAAAGAAGCATGGGAACCAAGTGTGGAAAACCCAATCATTTTCAACTTGCCAGCCACTGTTGAAATGAACTTGCCAAACGTGTATGCTGACCAGATTGAGTATTTCGCTACTCATATCGATGACCGTGACAAGATCTGCATTTCCTTGCACTGTCATAACGACCGTGGGTGTGGTGTTGCTGCCACCGAGTTAGGGTTATTGGCCGGTGCCGACAGAGTTGAGGGCTGTATCTTTGGTAACGGTGAACGTACAGGTAACGTGGATATTGTGACCTGTGCTCTTAACTTATACACACATGGAATAAATCCAAAGCTCGACTTCTCGGAATTAGAGGAGATCATAAAGATAGTGGAGAAATGCAACAAGATCCCTGTCAACGAGAGAGCTCCATATGGAGGTTCATTAGTGGTGTGTGCATTCAGTGGATCGCATCAAGATGCCATCAAGAAAGGGTTCGAGTCGCAGGACAAGAGAAGATTGACTGGCGACCAGTACTGGAAGATGCCTTACTTGCCGTTGGATCCAAAGGACATTGGAAGAGGCTACGAAGCAGTCATCAGAGTCAACTCTCAGTCCGGTAAAGGAGGAGCTGCTTGGGTCATTCTTAGAGCCATGGACTTGGATTTGCCTCGTCCTTTACAGATCGAATTCTCTTCGGTTGTTCAGAATTCTGCCGATACTTTAGGAAGAGAATTGAAACCTCAGGAGATCATCAAGTTGTTCAACAAGGAGTTCTACTTGGGCTTGGACAACAGTATTTCCGTGGTGGACTACGACTTGACCAGATCTGGTATTGACGACAAGGACAAGGACAGAAAGATGAGTGCTGACTTGGTTGTTTGCGGCAAGGGTATCCATATCGAGGGTCTTGGTAACGGTCCAATTTCCTCGTTCCTTGATGCCATTGCCACCAAGTTCAATGTCGCCAATTTACAGGTTGAACAGTATACCGAGCATACTTTAGGTAAAGATAAGAGCAACTCCGAGGCTGCTTCTTACATCCAATTGAGTTTCACCAGTGCAAAGTCTGGTAAGACGGTTTCCAGATACGGTGTTGGTATCCATAGTGATGTGTCGAGATCATCTATTTTGGCCATTTTGTCAGTCATCAACTGGATGCTCGAGAGTGGGGAAATCTCCGCCTAAACGGATTCCTGCTTGTTTTAATGAGTTTCATGATTATCAAGTGTTTTTATATTAATTTTGCTTATGAGTTTTTGGCAGTAGAATAAAGCGTTTCTTGATATTTGTTGTAGGATGCCGTGGCTATAATGCTTTAAGTAGAAATATGCTATAATTATATTACCACTGTGATTAAACCACGAGCGTAAGCGAGTTCTAAAAAAAAAGAAGAAGAGGGACTATATGGAGTAGAGCATACTCCGTTTGTCGAATACTATCCTTGATCTTATCAATCTTAGACATTATAGTTAGACATAGTTATAGTAATACACCATATCCACGGACATATATCTCACGTGACCCACCAAAAAATTTTCGTGAATGAAAATTCGCTAACAAAATCAAAACAACAAAATATCGGCTCTCAATCTGAGGATGACGATGATGATCAGGCCAAGAACAGCTCTCATCTCAATAGCCAGGCCACAAAGATGACGTCCAACATAGCGTTGACAAGATTACAGGATCCGGTGGTCCCAAATCAGGCGGATTTCGAGAGGTTTAAAGCGTCTCATAGAGTACTCAAACATCGGTTCGTTCCTAATAGTGATGACGGACTCTTGTTTGTTACATGTATGGACGACAAATTAGGCAAAATTGCCCCGTTCAAAGAGGACGAGAAGTTGATCGCGTGTCCGCTACCTAACTCGTTGAGCGATATAGATGAGGATTATTACATCTATCTTAAAGACTTATTCGAGGTATACAATAGTTTAGACAGTTACAGATATCCGGTGAACTTGGCAGAAATTGGGCTCAAAAACAGTAATGCCACGGCAAGAAGAAACCAGGATACCATATTGTACAATTCCATAGACTCGGTGATCAACAGCTTGGAGCTTCTTATAAACAAAAGCATTGATCGGGTGGAAAGTGGAAAGGACGAACCATCTTCGGAGTCACTCAGAAACCAAATATACGACTTGAAGGACTACTTCAACGTATTAAATTTTATCAAGGCTGTGTACTTTTCCAATGACATCATGCTAGCCAGTAACTTTTCCACGTGGCTTAATAGAGTTGATTTGACTCCTCCTCCAATACAGATCCTTGACCAGATCTCTGAGATGGAGCACGCCTTTGAGCACGAGTTTTTCTTCAAATATCTCAACAATCTCTTGATCAGAGGGTTGTTTAGTCAAGCATTGAACCTTTTGACAAACTCAAACTACGACAATTACTCGTCTCCAGCTGTGATAAACTTGTTTGAATACTTGATCAAGCTAGTCAATGATTATAACATAATACGAAAAATAAGCAATGATTCAGAAGAGGAAGACGACGATAACGAGGTCAACATGATCAGATATGTGGACAATATCCAGACAAAGGTTAAGATTCAGCTGTTAAAAGCCAATTTCAAGAAGGAAGTTGCTTCAGTTATCAGCGAAATAAACGACCAATTGACGGCTCAACAGGAGGAAGACGACGATGACGACGAGGAGAACACATCCTATGGAGAAACGGAAAAGATGGTGTATCTCTTCTTCAAGAACACGTTCCTGCTTTTAATGGGCTCTAAATCAACGATTCTTTCAGAGGCCAGCAATTGGATGGAAGCGTTGAACGGGTTTATATTATACGATACATCAAGTGTTCAGTTGCTTGGTGAGTATTTAGACACTGTATGTAGCTCTAAATCGAGTAAATTTGCAGTTAATGCCGGTGATGTTGGCGAGCTTTTATGCTACAACTTGTTGAAAAGCAGCAACTTCTTAGTGACATTGAGATCGTTGGCGTTGTTGAGCAGCCATAGCACGTGCTATTTGGCAGTCCTATTGAATGCAAAAGGCTATTTGAAGGACTACAACAAGTACGAGTACTTAAACAGTGATTCTTTATATGATGAAGAGTTTGAAAACCAAGACGATTTCACAGAAACTATCTGCGGCCATTTGTTGTACAACCATGCAATTGCCACGTTCAGCAACAAGAAACTAGTTCCGATTGGGATTGGTATTCTTAAGAGCCTTCATTTAAAGAATTTTGAGCAGATACTCACTGATTTCTTGCCCTATGGGTACTATTGTAACAATAGCGACGATTCCGAATGGCTATTGAGCATTTGTGCTGAGAACAAGTTGATTCATCTTTCAAACAACATTTACAAGTTGTTTGGAATCCAATTGTACGAGAAAGGCTTGATTATCGAGAGTCTTGATAATATCAATAAGTCTGGAGACTACCAATTAATAACCAGGATCGTCTGGGAGATTATCGAGAACAAAATCCAGGACAGGTATTCTGCAGTTGGTGACAATGTTGCGGTGCTTGATTTGATAGTTGATGACGGCTTTTTACAGATTGACCAGCTCAAGTTAACGCAGTCGCAACGACAACAGCTATCAGACTACGAATTGAATCCGGTATTACGGAAATTCTTGGCTCCTTATCATACGTTAATAAAATACATTCATTTGGAGCATGACGAGAAGTACATTTCCTCAAAGAAATATCTCATCAGACTCATCAAATTCAAGTATTTACCAAGTCATTTGCTACCGACGCTCCTTTTGTTCCTCATCAAGTACTTCTATTTGAATTTGGACTACGCATCGATGATCGGCATTTCTGTGTTTGAGATGGGCGAATTGACAGATGTGATTAGAGTCTTAGATTCTTATGAGGAGAAAAAGAGTGGGAAAGCAGACGAAGAGTTCTACAAGAAGTACATTAGTGAACATGCAGAGGAAATTAAGGAGGACTTTGCGGCATTTGAAGATCTAAAAGTTCCAGAATCTGTCAACGAGTTGATCTCACAATTAAGAATGAAAGTATCTATTGAAATAGCTCGAATTTATTTAGAATAGACGTTATTGTGGCAGATTTGGTTATATTTTCTTGTAACATGTGTGGCATCGAAGAAATATCCTATTTTACACATTTGGCTTTGGGCCTTTCTACGTACCTATTGTGATACATTATTTTAGTCCTACGTATTTTCTGGTAACTTATTACAAACGATATCAGCTGAAAGAATCCACAGCCGAGAACCGAGAGACCTTGAAGACACTCAAGTACAGAGCCCCGAACGAAGCGAGCAACCGAGCGTAGCAAGGTCAAGAAGAAAAAAGAGATCTTCCCCATATCAGATCATTCTAGTTACCTGGGGAGCCCAAGAAACCCCAGCCAGCCCCAGGCCCAAGTCATCGCATCCCTTGCGCCCTCACGCACGGCATTTTCCTGCCTGTGGACCCCCTTTAGGACAAAGGGTGCAGAGCAGATGAATGAGTACCGCCGCGGACGGATTCAAGGCTAACAGTCGGATTTCAAGGCAACTTGCCCGCATCTGATTTTAAGTAAGTTGAGCAGCAGGTAATCATCGGACGAAATGACCACAAATCAAGTGGGAATGAATGATTGACCGAGACATCCCAGTGTAGCTAAGGCAGATCTCTCTGGAAAAAATGGCAAGCCAGAAAAAAAAATTTTAAATTTCATTTTGTCTTTGTATATTTACTTTTTTGGTTATTTGGTTAATTATATAGTTGGGTGAATGAATGAATAAACATATCGTTTGAAACGGCCTCCCCTTTGACATTTCTCATTGAATCAAGTTGGAAACAAATCAAGTTGGAAAGGAGCACAACGATCTGATCTTTGATCGCGGTTCAAATCATCTGATCTGCCTGCTCTTCCGTAAACCTTGGGAATATATTTATATATAGCTGGCTTCTCGTCTTTAAGGGATAAATACATACAGACCGCAACAATGAGTGCTGATCCACTTGTAAGGCCTAACCAGTCGTTCGAGCAGCTATATAAGAGTGGCCACGACAATTCGAGTGCCAGTAGCATCAACATCAGCAATAAAAAGTCCCTTGATCCAGTCCCCAAAACTAGAACTCATCACCACATCCATCGACATCACCATCATACTGCGGGTCAATCACCTCTGACAGCCAAAACAGACTCAGTGCCCTCGTATCTTCGTGAAACCAGATCATCTAGTCTACGAGCTGCAGCACAAACAGGCATATCCACCCCTTCCTCTACTACAAGTAACAATAATACTCATCCACGACTTGCTCATTCACACACTTCTAAAAGTCTAACCAACAGTAATGGCAACAGCAAACTGACCCGGCTTAGAAAATCGACGTCAAGAACCTCGGTGCTCCAACCATCTCCCAGTACTCCCTCGAGAAACACCCCCAAGGCCAAATCGAAGGCGAAAACAGGCAGTAATCTCTCCAAAAGCACGTCTCTTAATCACAATAAGACCGAGACAAGTCAGGCTCTAGCAGCAAAAACCCCCAGCAGAAGAGTCGTCAGTGGCAGTAATAAAGACATACCTAAAAGCATGTCATCGATATTCCAGCCCACTTCTGCCTCGAAAGCCAAGTCTTCGTCCATAGAGAAGTCCACATCATCAAGCAGAGCCAAGTCTAAATACAATTCGCCCGTAAGTGCTGCTAAAAGCTCGCTGAAAATGGTCTTGACACAGCAGCGAAAGACCTCGTCCTCGTCGACCAGTTCGTCGCATCAGCCATATAAAAGTAAAAGTAACACCCATTTGGGCAACCATACCTCAAAAAGATACAATCCTAGAAGCTCATCAGTAGCTTCTGGGTCTCCTTCTCATGCTCATATTAAGAGAACATCAACAAGAACCAGAAACACACATAAATCTTCAAACCTAAAAACGATTCTCGGCAATTCTGACATAGAAACAGACAACGAGAGTCTGAACTTCACGTCCTCGGCAGAAAGCTCCTTCAATAACACCACTACAAATGGCGGCGAATACGACCCGGATGTGTCTTCGTTTATCAATAAATGCACATTTGACACTGAGATGACCAGCATGGTGAACAATTTGAGCTTGAACACCCCGAAAATCAAGGAAACTGTCAAAGAAGTCAACAAGTTTATCAGCGAAACAGAAAATTTGACAGCAAACGCGGCCGAGGACAAAGACAATAAGACAAACTGTCTCTCAATACCATATATTCGTAAGAGTTTCTCGAAAGAAACCACTGGCCATGATTCAGACGACTCGAAGAGCAGCAATAAAGAGGACGACAGTCTTATTGTCGGCGAAAGAGACTCGCAAGAAGAAGGAGAGAAGGCTGTCAACATATCGCGTAAACCATCAAAGAAGATCTCGGTGTTAAGTAAAAGTATCACGATGAAATCGCTTGTCTCCATAGCAACCACTAAAGATGAATCAGGTCTTTGTTTGTCAATGGGAGGCACTCATCATCATCATAATAATAAGGACCCACCAAAGTCCTCACAAAGAGAAGCATCTTCATCTTCGTCTGTTGTAGCAGTGTATTCAACACCGAGTTTGAACGAGATACAAACAGCAAACAGCAATGCTGCTGCTGCTTCTGCTGCCACTACCAAAACAGCAAGTGGAACCAAGAAGACGGCCCTACATACTAAAACCACAGCCGCCAGAATGGCCTCTTACAGTAACAGTAACAGCTCTGAGAACAAAAATGTGAATATTCGCAAGAGTATCACGTTAAGTAACGTCTCAGGGAAGTCATTAAAGCCTATTGGGGAAATAAAGAAGGCTGTTCGAGGCGCATCTCAGCTGATCAACTCGGAAACCAAGTATCAATCAAGGAAATTAATGAATTCCTTGCGAAAGTCGCAGACTAATAGTGCTGGTGGTGTTTCTCATGCACCTGGTGCTGGCTACAGAAGCCACATGACTGGTCATCATTATAACCACAGTAATTCTCTAGCTAGTGCCAGAAACAGATCCAAAATCACCACGGCACAAGGTTTATTTAGAGCTTTGGCTACTTTTGAATCTACTAGAGAACTTGTAAGAGGGTGGTCGACTGGCGAAACTCGCCATGCAACACCTCAAAAGCCCATAGAAGCACAGAAATTGATCAACAAGACCAGCCAGTTCAGAGAGGTCAACTTGTACGAGAAGATGGAACTAGAAAGAATGGATATGGTGTATTATATAAAGCTACCCAATCCTGAACGAATTAACGTCCAGATGTCGAACTTCAAACGAAATTGCGGGTTTGATGACGAAGACGGTAATTATATAGCAGTTGTAGGCGATCACATTGATTATAGATACGAGATTTTGCATGTTCTTGGGTCAGGGAACTTTGGCAGTGTTCTCAAATGTTACGACCACAAGACTGACGAGGTCGTGGCCATTAAGATCATCAAGAACGATATGCAATGGTCATTGCAAGCAGTTTACGAGATAAAGATGTTAAAGGAGCTATATACCTCTAAAGAAGTTACTTCGACAGCCACCAGTGATCAGATGTTGAAATACATCGATCATTTCTGTTTCAGATCGCATATGTGTATAGTCACAGAGATGTTATCTGTGAATCTATACGAGGCTATTCAGGCATCCAATTTCGGAGGGTTTTCGCTTGAAATAGTTAGTAAATGGGCGTCCCAATTGGTTCAAGGATTAGAATTTATCCATAACAAAAAGATAATCCATTGCGATTTGAAACCAGAAAATATCATGCTTTGTAATCCAAAGAAACTCGATATCAAAATCATTGATTTCGGATCGGCATGCTATGAAAACGAAACTTTGTATTCGTACATCCAGTCACGATTCTATAGAGCTCCCGAAGTTTTGATTGGAGCTAGATACAATACTCCAATCGATATTTGGAGTTTAGGATGCATTCTAGCAGAGCTAAGTACTGGGAAGGCATTATTTGCAGGAGCCAGTGAACGTGAGAATTTAGCTATGAATGTGGAGCTCTTAGGAGTTCCTAAAAGAGATACAATTCTCAAGCTACGCAAGGAACTTAAAGAGAAAGGTCCTGTAGGAGAGAATGCTGAAGAAGCAGAGGCCGCCGCTGCCGCCGCTCCTTATATATTACTAGATTTAGCGTTCGATAAAGCAGGAGAATTAATTCCAAGAGCAATGACCACTAATGAAGGTAAAACATATGTTGCTAAGGCAAGATCGCTAGACCATGAACTAGGTTATCCTAGGGATCTAATAGAGCGAAACTTTTTGAATGTTGTTAGAGCATGTTTGAACTGGGATCCGTTTGAAAGAATAACTGCTAAGAAACTATTGAAGAAAGAGTTCTTACAGAATTATATTCAAAACCAGCAGGAAATTGACGAGTTGCTACTGAGAAACTATCTTAAGGGGAGGTAAGTATTGCAAAGAGAGATGACTATCTTAAGGGGAGGTAAGTATTGCAAAGAGAGATGACTATATTAAAAGTAGATATGACCATACTAGGTTGCTATCCGGCCTTCTTAGGGCACCCGGACGTATTAGCAGGCTCTGATACAGAGAAAATCTCATATTATTTTCCTTTTTGACCTCACTACGCTCGGTTGCTCGTTTCGCTTGTGGCTCTAGACAGCTATCTTAACGACAGATAATTATCTGTTGAAGAAAGATACCAATAGTAGTGCCAATTGCTAGAACCATTTTTTTATTTATATTTATTTTGAATCATATCAAAAGTTGGGTTTCAGTGTTTTATTCTCTTCTGTAGTTCCTGTAAGTTATAGTACTGAAATCAATTCATTAGAGGTGATAATCAGATACCTTCGGCGATTGTTCAAGAGATTATAGCTAGAACCCTCTTAGAAGGGGTCATTGGAAAAAGACCTCGTCAAGGGGTTAATTTGGCCATTTTGAATTGCTAATGAACTCAAAATATGACTTTTCTGAGTTTGGGTTTACTAAAGAGTTGCTTGAAATCAATAACATTTTCAAGCTGTTGGCCAAACATCTCAAGCCGGAATGATACTTTTGGGCGTGATTCCAATTCATAACAAGTTTTGGGATGATACATATACAAAATTCAATGAATTATTCTGGAAATAATGATCTGCTGTTTTGCACTCTCGATAGTAGAAACCTCATTAAAAGTATTGGGCTGACTTTCTACGAATTGCATCAATGCCTCCTGTAAATATTATGAATCGTCCGAAGTCATAGAGTTTTGGGATAGAATTTTCTCGTTCTCCTCAACAGATTTGTATTGTTTAATTCTCTTGCAAGCTTCATCGCTGAATCATAAAAGCTCCTCTCAAAATCATCATTGTAGTGGTGATAATTGTCAAGCGGAAGCTCCAGACTCCTCAATGAAGGGGCTCTTAGGCTCCCCAACAAAAGAACTCTTGAGAAACCGATAGTTCGATAAGATTTTGTGCGAGTTTTATTAAAAATAGTAATTATTCCTAAATTCTGTATGTAGAAGATAGTTAAAGTAGATGTTGCCGCTCTGCCAATACTTCTTGACCCGTTAATCGAAAGATTGCGGAGAAATCTTGTAGTTTTCGCCATACGTCTTGAAATTGAACCTTTTGTGCTATTACCTGTTATTTGACATCAAAATACAGTTGTTCCCATAAAGTTTTTACTTTGGTGATGTACTTTCCATTAAGTGAATGGCACAGAACAAAATATGGTAAATGTTGAGCCGATTTATGCAGTTCCATTTTTTTTCTCTCTTTGACAGATCAGCTGACATGAGAATAGCACTACTACCTGTAGGTACTACGGCTTGATATAGTCTTGTAAACCGTTTGCATAGTATTCATTGTATATAAGGAAACTAGAACTACAGATGGCGACCATCTGTAAATACTTCACTTTGTAGTTATCTACTAGGCAGTTAGTTTTTTGAATGCATTTCCAGTATCTAAGTATCTAAGCATCCTATGCATTATTCTGTTTCTTGAATCAACTCATGTGATGCTACGTTATCAGTAGATATGAGTTAAATGATTATTATACACATCATATTGAAGTTGAGTTGTTTTGTATTAAGAAGGAGAATTGAACTATATAGTAGTAGAATAGCACTATGTCGCAGACCAAAGATCTTCAAATCCGAGAATCGACGTCACAGTTCCTGCAGCACCAATCAATCCATTATGATAATTCAAGATCTTGGCAGTGTTCAAAGCAACAAATAAGTCTAATGCATCCCATACTAATCTACGAACCGCGGTTCTTTTGGCTTTTTCTGCGGTTTGGACAGCCTTAGTTGCAAGATTGACATCATACTGACTGTCAACACCCTCTGCAGCCTTCCCCACGGACTGTTTCAACTCGGCAGTTCTTCTTTGTAGGTTGTTTTCGTTGATGATCTTCGAGTTATATACGATTTTTGACACGTCATCGACTATACCCCAGGAGATGGCCACAGCCCATAATTTACCTGCGGTGATGTTGACTCCTGGATATTTCTTTTTGTCCACAATTTTCAAGGCCTTTAAGAACACAATGGTGTCATAGAATAGATAGAGTATGAACGTGATATCTTTGAAGATTGAAGGTATAACCATGAGTCTTCCAGCTCTGGTCGAAGATGCAACGATCTTATCTATGGACTTTCCAATATTCGTGAAATGATTCAAAGGTTTTAAAAATCTGAAGGCTTTTCTGATAAATGAGAGATCTGTATTCAAGGAATTAAAGAGTAGTCCTTGATCCTTTAATCCATATGCAAGAGAATAATAGCCAGCAAGTCTTGAGAAGTACTGAATGATTCTAGCGAATTTGTCTCTACCAGCAGTGGTATTCAAGAACTTGACAAACTTCAAGAGCGTGGCATTATGAGTAGCAGCTTTAAGATCCATTTTGGTGTTATAATTACAATAATTAACGGGATCGACAATATCCTAATGGTATAATAGTGATGTTAATACTCGCAGCAATATCTTAGGCATTGATCTGTATTTATATGGCACTCACCCTCTTTATATAAATTTCTTCATATAAATTTCACGCTTACATTTGCTCATCACTCTTCCTCCATTAATCGGTAGTCATAAATGTCTCGATGAGGAAATCTCTTGCCAGTTTTCCTCGATACCGGCGCAACCATAGCGGACCGGAATGAATGTTTTGTGGAGAAAAGGCTATTTGTTAAAATTACACGTGATGACGCCATAAGTTTCCGGGGTGACCGTCACGAAGCACCCGACAGAGAGCCCTAGACGGAAGATGATCGTGGGCGTTGGCCCATAGACCTGGAAATAGACTACCGGAACATCCCGAAATAGGATATGTGGATCTAGGCATAAAGTAGTATTTGTCATTAGTTCTATATATAATATTAACAATAATAATAATAAGCGGAATATTAAGTGATGGACATATTCATTTTACGGTCGTAAACTATCTCGGATATTGGGGCATAGTGATCATAGCCCGCCTGAATAACATCGAATATCAAATACGTCGACATATTTGCATTCTTCTTAGCAATTTCAAACACCTTTCTCAAATGTTCGTATTTTGTGCTGTTGATTGTAGATTCGTCCAAGATCTCACTGAATCCACAAAGCATTCCAAAGTTTAAGCATATTTGGAAATTGACTAGCTTGCTTGAATCATCAAGGGCTATCTCGTACAATCGGTCCAAAAGATTCAAAATCTCTTTGGAGAACTTCTGAGCAATATCCGAATCACGAGGGATCATAATCACACGTCTGTACAATATCAACAACGCAGAATATGTAAAAAGTTTGTTGGTGGTCTTGAAAGCCTCAGTATCACCCTCAATTTCATCAAGCTTCTTCAATGTTTTGGCCAATTTCTCCGTCATTTTAAACTTCGCATCCAAAGCAGTAGTGATCAAAGCAGAATTCACATTGAGGACATCGCCAAACTGTAGATTCTTTTCCTTTCTGGACTTCTTGAACTTCTTGATCAAGTGCCACTTTTCCTGGGAAAGCTGCACTACACGGTACAATTCAATCAACATGTTGTCCATGTCAAGACCAAACAAATAGGAAACATCATCGTCAACTTTCTTAGTACAGCAGCTTGGGGCTCCAAGATTAAATAGCTTGTCGTGATTACTCACAGAGAGAAGATTACCACTATCAGAAGGACTAGCGATTGATTCTCTAGTGACGTTCGGAATTTTGAACGTCAAGGCACTGACTATGGACATTGTAGAAAACCACGACACTATGAAATTGATGATAGAATTATAAGCAGGATCCATTCTTTCGTCATGGTCACAATGAATAGCAGCATTATCATCATCAACAGAGAATGCCAGCACAATGTTGCTATTTGCAAGCTGGTTGTTCATCTTCAAGAGCAACTTGTTGTTATTTTCATCAAAAAGCTCCCATTTCAACTTCTTACAGGTGATTTTCTCTATATATGACACTAAATAGATCATGATGATGTTGTTTTCTAAATTGCGGTCGCTGGAGAAGTTGTCAGTGATCTCTGCAAACACTCTAGTCAATAACATCTGCATTATCTGTTTATGGTCAAAATAACGACTCAAAAAAGCACGACAGAGGTCTAAATTGTCTGCACTCCGAAGCAGCATATGGTATCCACCAACATCCTCGAATTCAATTTGCGACGAATTTATCAAAAATTGTCTTTGAGCGGCAGAGATCGCGAGAAGACACGAAAGAATGCCTTCGCTTTGAAATGCAACTGAGATTAGTTGATATTTCATGGGGTTTTTATCAATAATATTTGGGTGTTGCGATTGAAACACATCATCATAATTAACCATCTTGTCGCAAACATGATGGACGTAGAAATGAAATAAGTATCGATAATAGGAAACATTGGCCAATAAATCAGGAAGTGGAACAAGATTAACACATGTAAGAGAAGTATGAGTTAAATAGTAATGACCAGCATTATTTTCCATCTTAGTAGAAGTTTCAGCAATATCGTTAACATAATGTGGGGCAATAGCCGAATTAAGGATCATAGTTCCTGGTGTTAAAGTCTCCACATTATATTCAGCTTGAGCAGCCGCAGCAGCAGCCGCAGCAGCCTTAACAACGGCAGCCGCCGTGGCTGAAGTACTGTTATTATTAGCTTCGGACATGACGATATCTTTATCTTTATCTTTCTGATTGAGATTATCGTCAAAAGTCTTGTTGAAGATAGACCAAGTCTCGTCAGACTCAGCAAATGGAAGAGAAATCCGTGAATCCTGCCGAGAAATCGACTTGGTGTCTTTGTCAAACAACTCAAAATTGAAATGCTCAAAGTCATTGAAGTCAATCTCAGTGAAGAAATTCTCGATATTCTCAAAACTTTGTAAGCTTTCTTCAATATTGAAAAGACCGTTGTCTGCTTTTAAGTGGTTGTTGTTATTGTTATTGTTATTGTTATTGTTGTTGTTGTTGTTGTTGTTGTTGTTGTTGTTGTTGTTACCGGCACCTATTCTGTTTGAAAGCGGCTCATCAAGAATAATATCTGACATTTTTATCGAGCTGATCATCGAGGATCCGGTTGGATAGACCAAATTGGCCATAAGAGACTCAACTGCTTTATCAGAGAATCCATGAAGAGACTGAGCAATTTGGTACTTCAATAGTTTATTGAATCTTTTAAGACCAATGTTCATCGAATCATGGTCACATTTGATATATTTGACCTCAGATTTATCGTAATCCACGTCCTCAAGGGAAGCCTCGTCGACCTTACAAAAAACCGGCAAAGGTTTGCTATTGAGACCACCAATATGTTGGTTCTCGACATCTTCATCGTCATATTCATCTTCATCTTCATCAAGATCGCCACCAACAGGAACAAACAATCTTGAGCTATCAATACCAAAATAATCGCCTTCTTTGGGCTCCATAATGTCCATGTTATCATTATTATGAGAAACAGAATCGTTGATAATTGACAGCGATTCAGGCTTTCTACTGGCCAAAAGAGCCTGATAATTCTTTCTTAAATAGGACTCCATAAGAGACAAGTTATCTGCGTCTTTGAGCAGTTTCTGAGCATCTTCAGCTCCGTCAAAGTCAGTGACACTCCCCTCCAATGGATTCTTGAAATTAGACGTATCGTATCTGAAAACATCCATATCGAAATCAGAGTCAGAATCGTTTCCAGCGCTGCCAGTATTTATAGCAAGAGAATCAGTAGCTATTGAATTAGACAGCACAACATTGCTATCGCCTCCTCGACTTTGACCATTGGATGATGCTGATTTGAAGGGTTTGGTTCTACCATTTGTATTTGTCGAGGTATGATGACTGACAGAACTAGAAGAACTGAGAGTCTCGGGATATATAGTTGAGAAGGAGTCATCAACACTTGATTCGGAACGATCTGAGTTCATTAAAAGACTCATTTGTCGAGGACGATTCTCGTTTAAATCGAGGTCCAAAGAGCCACTGGCAACAGTCTTACGTCTTTTAGCAAGATGTGTAGAGCCTGGACGAATATGTCCGCCATTATAGTGTTCAAAGGCCTCATAATCATCGTCTTCGTCCTCCTCTTCCTCAAATGTATATTCATCTTGATGTGGTCTTTGAGAAGACGAATAGCTGGAGTTACAGGACTTAAAGTTGGAGAAATCAAACTGTTCACTTACAAATTTAACAGAACCAGCTTCTAAAGGCGGCACCATGTTTTTGAACACCGTTGAGTTGACGCTGATGGTGTTCATAAGACCCTCAGGATCAATATCATCAGCATCAAACATCTCGGTGTTCGGGTGCTTAGCTGATTTAGGCGAGTTTGTGCTATGGCTGTTATTACCAGCAAATGAATAGCCGCAATTTTCCATAGCCTTCTTTCTAGCCTTATTTTTGTATGGTCTTCCGCCCCATGATAACTTGATGGAATAATCGCATTTATTGAAGTATTTTCTTGATCGTAGGCAGTTCGAACATTGTGGTTTCTGCTCATCGCATTTGATCTTCATGCGTTTGCAGTTGCTGCAGCCAAATCGACTTCTGGTTCTTTTTGGCTTTGCCAAAGGGTTTAAGTGTGTTTCAAGGCCGACCTCTGTCATTTTTCTGAGACAAAAAGAGAAAGGAATATTATTATGTATTGTTAAAGTAAGGGAATATAGAAGTTCAACGTTCAATCTCCAGACTCAAAAAGCTAAGACACCAAAAAGCCAGAACGAAAGACAAAATGAGGATGCTGAATGATACTTATATATCTGCAACTAAGTACAATAATTAAAAGTATGTAAAGTAAGTTTAACTTTGACATGAAACTTATTATACTGAAGGAAGTGGGTTTTTCTTGCAAGAACACAGAGGCTGATGACAGCACCAACGGGAGCCAGTAGAGAGATAGCCAGATTACCTTTGATTATTAATAATAAGAAGAGGAGGAGCCCACAGGCGATAAATAGCTGGATGCCTGAAAAATCGCTAATTCCGTAGCATGGCCCTTTCTTTTCACGCACATTTACAGAGTGCCCTGATATGGGTGCCTCGAAGCAAAAGAATCTTTCACCTGCAATTGTTTACATATCATGGTTTAAAGGAATAAGTTACGGTTTGGCTGGAATCCGGCCGATTGCGGAAACTTTAGTACCTGCAAGGGTTTAAATCCGGCAGAGACGTTGTCTACTCCACATTTCGAGGACGCAGCTTGGGGTGATCAACAATAGAATCGTGGCCAAAAAGCAACGGTTATCGGATTTTGCCTTGAAATGATCTTTAATTCCATATTCCAGAAACTGTCTACGATTAAATAATCACTCAATTGGGGGGACCTGGATTGTCCGTGCAAGTGTCATGGTAGCTTCTCCACATTTTTGTATGTTGCTATTTTTCTGTTCTTGGGGCAAATTCCATCTCGGCAACCTATTTTTCAGCTAGTTTTTCCACACATTAAATAACCGGTCATCTACCCCCACCTCCGTCCGTTACCCCGTGGTCTGGCTGGCTAGGCTACAGGTGAGCAATTGCTTATTAGGGGGTGACAGCTAGAACTCCGATAAGCACCTTCCATCATGCATCTACTATATAGTGTCTGTTACTTTCACTCATTAAATCTATTCATTAAAACTATTGTAATAAACTATTGTAATATATGCACGTCTATTCCTAGTCTATCCAAAGTGACCCAATAAATTTGAACCAACTTACTTCATCGTCGTTGAATCTAATCAACAGCCCAAGTGACGTAACCTCAGGACTGAATTGCTGAACCTTATCGTAAGCACACCATAGATAACTGAAACAAAACTGGGTTTGTTTCCATCCTCTTGATGGGGTGTTTGTTTCATCATCATTGAATTCTTCTTCCGGTTTTTGTTCAAACACTAACGGTGGTTCAATAGCTGCCTCAATAGTTAAAGGCGATTTATAATATGCCTTCAAATCAGCTCTATGTACTGTGTCGTAACGTGGCTGTCTTAGATCCCACAGAAGCGATTTTGTCGATTTGCAGGTCTGCATACCTGAATTCATCCATAATAACGAATGGCCATCATTGCTTGAAATCTGTCCAGGATGTGTCGAACATAACTCGTTGATTTCATCTGCCACCTTTGAGAACAAATGCTGTTCTTTCGTAGATAATTGGCCTACAGACACAGCTCTTTTTTGATTGAACTCGTAATTTTCATCACCAGCTAGGGACAATCCTAACCAGTAAAACTCTTTATCTCCCCATAACATCTCGTTAAAAATAGGCTTCCACATCTGTAACTGTACAATTGTGGCTAATCCCACAAAATGCTGTCTCTTATTAAGAACCACCACTCCGGCTTCCATGAAATAGTAGAAGTTCTGGCCCATAAACCGGTTGTCAAATGTGTGGTTTGTGGTTTTTGGAATTCCAAATAACCGTTCATCCACCTCAGATGGCATCAATTGGTGTAGATATTTAGAGTAAGCAGGCGGATTGAACTTCAAATCGGTTCTGTCCTGGAAGAACGTCGTGCCGGTACGCTTGTATTGTACCATGTTACTGAAGAAATATTGAGGCGGCTGGAACAAAACAACATCAGCATCCATAAGAATCACTTCCTCGAAAGAAGAAAACAATAATGCGAGAATCTTTTGACCGTAAGTTCTGGAATTTATTTGGAATTCTGCAGTAATACAGTCTTTAACATTGACGAACCAAAGCTCTTGTCTTGGCACCAGTGAAGCTAATTGTTGGTCGCCAGGTGCAGTCCGTTCTAAGAGAGTCTGATCAAGCGATTCTCTGAATTTTTCAGGTGATTGTCTGGCAACCTCAGCTATTTGGATCATTTTCTTACTATTTAAATCACCTGCATGAACAATCTGAATAGGCAATTCATTGTTCATCACCCTGAGAGTTTTGACCACCTGGATGGCATACAGCATCAATCTGTTATTGGTGGTGATCACAATTCCTTTTCCATTGAGTTTCATTTTAAGATGGCTCATTATTTCTAAAGAGAATTGAGAGGCTCCTGCCTGAGTTCTGAAAAAATCGCTTGGTTCTTCGAGGCTTGCGTACTCGACTTCCTTTGCCTTAGAATTGGCCATGATTGAAGCAATATCAGGAATATCATAATATTTTGTCCCGTCCCATCTAACAAAGGTCGGAATACGTCCAGATAAGAATGGGAATACTCGGGCATGAAGCTCCTGATACGGTAAAGTGTATTTGTCGCCGGTGAAATCCGCAGCAGATACCGTAGAATCAGTGGTTGTGGAGTCCGCATCATTGGCTGTTCCAAACAAGAAGTTCTTCAAGTACCTTAAATTGTCAAATAAATAAATGACTTTCTCCAGCCGTTTTACACTTGGCAGAGGCTCTGGCTCCAGGGGACCTGCCCCGTCTTCCCGTTTGCTGTTGCTGTTGCTGTTGCTGTTGCTGTTACTCTTGGAGAGTGGCTCCTCGCCAAGGAAACATTTACCAAACACCCTCAAAGTTGCCAAATCATTGCCGACATTTCCACGGTAATCCATGAAATAAGATCTCATGAATTTCTCCTCGGGGTAAAACATCAGTGATTTCCAACTTGAATTGGCTGCCGATAACTCGTTGAAATAAGTATAGCATTTTCGTTGGCCATCGTACTGTTCGAAGTCAGGATGACGTTCTAATAAACGGAGATAGAAACTATCATAGTAGAAATCAACCCCATATTTACTAGCCACCACCTTGGAGCTGTCGAATTCCTCCAAGATCTGGTCAAGCTCTTTCATCACCGGGGCATCAGGATTGGGAGCCAGTTTTCCAGGTGGCTTTTGATCCACTACTAACACCGGAGGGGGACCGCTAGTTTGGTCATTATTGACGTTCTCGTTCATTTTATTGCCGTTTTTATTAGGGGTATTAGTGATTTCCTTATCTTCCTTACTGGCTTCGTTGCTGCTCTCAGTGCTGACCTTATGGCCATCATCGATGAATGATGGGGAGGCCATCTCCCACATCTGGTAAATCGCCACGATGATCACCAGAATCATCGACAAAACAAAAATCGTCCTCTTCCGTGTGTAGAGCATTGTATGTCTGTTGCGTCTCCTTCTCTTGCGGTGACTGTGTCCCATTGGCCAAGAAGTGAAATTTCGATAAATAATTATGCATAGAATCAATTTTCAGCCAGAAGCCATCACCTTTATATACCTCTATGTTGATCAGGGCTTGAAGGTGCGAAATGAAACCAATCAAACAATAACTCCCCCAAATGATGGCTTAACAAAAGTCTGTCCAACCACAGCCAAATCACCTCCCAAAATGAGGCTTTAACGGTTGGTACAAAACATGAAAAATCAAAGCCAAAAAAAATCTTTTTCCGCCTGTTTTTTGCTATCTTTCGATGGATGGCTGTGAATTTAAGGTTCCATACTGTAGAGAATAATAGTCCTTTGCCAAGTGGGCGTAAAGATCCTCGGTTTTGAGGGGCGAAGCCTGAAAGGGCAACAAATGTGCTCTGACAGCACCTCCGGACATTTCTGGAGCATGGTAACATCCGGACATCACATATGGAGAAAACTTAACTCTTTTTTGGAGTCGCGAGATGGATGGACATATTCGATAGTGGCCAGTGCCCTAACAATACAGCCACTACAACAACAACAATGCTAGATCGTCCTGAGATCTTTCAAACTCTAGGAAAGGATCCCGATTTCTTTGCCCCGCAGAAAAAGATCCATGATTCTGCGGGGACTGACAATTTCCAGGTTTCGGTTGCTCATCAGCATCTATTGATGATTCTATATCAGATCCTTTACTTGGTGTCGTACACAGAATGTCCTGCAGGAATATTTGACTCTCGAATTGTTGCTGAGGATGAGATATCCACTCCTGTTGCTGCTGATACTACTTCATCTTGTAGTAACGATGCAGAGGAGCATAAACACCAGCTTCCAACAGCTTTGGCTCCGTTCAAAGAGTCGGATCGCGGTGCGAATAATCAGTCCCAGCTTGTGACAGACTGTGTTGAAAACGACAAGGCTGTTGAGGCCGTGATTGAAATAATACGTCATCTCTCATGTCTTGTTGACAAGGTGCCTCCCTATCCAGGCCCAAGAAGATATGGAAATCTTGCCTGTAGAGAATGGCATAAACATCTCGAGAAGGAAATCGATGATCTTTTGAAACGACAGCTTCTAGACACAAAACTATATACAGGACCCAAACCAGATGCCTTTATTGAGGAGATCAGGTTCTACTTACAAGAGTGTTTTGGCTCTAAGATTAGATTAGACTACGGAACAGGCCACGAATTAAATTTCCTTGCGTTTATTGGTGCTTTATGGATGACAGATGTTCTTAAAAACATGAACGGCTTAAAGTTCTTAGTGATCTTTGCTAGATATTACGATTTGGTCCGCAAATTGATTCTCACATACACATTGGAGCCCGCAGGGTCCCATGGAGTGTGGGGATTGGATGATCATTTCCATCTCTCGTATCTTATTGGCTCGGCTCAATTCTGTAATACCGCCAAGGTCTTAGATATTTCTGAGGCCAACCAATGTGTGGCGACAACCCTGAAACCACCCACGAGTCCCTCGTTCGACATCCCTGCACCTAATTGTGTCATTGACAAGAACACCATCGACAAATATAAGCTCCGAAACTTTTATTTTAACTCGATTGCATTCATTAGAAAAGTCAAACGGGCCCAGTTCTGGGAATCTTCGCCTATATTATACGATATATCCGGCGTTAAGACCTGGAATAAGATCTTGACCGGCATGTTGAAGATGTATAAGGTGGAGGTTCTTGGGAAATTCCCCGTGATTCAGCATTTTTATTTTGGCGGGGTGTTTTATCCGTTCTTATATACCTCCAACAACCAGCCAATTCCCTCAAACGAGGCTTCTAAACAAAACACCGCAGCTCCCGACAACAAGACTGAAATAAACCGCCATCATCTCCACAATCCGTTGCTTTCGTCGCCGCCGGACGGAGGCCGCGTCTCGGACCGTCAGAAACTCCAGATGCTAGCGGCCGGTGCTCATAACCAGACCCACAGAAACGCGCTTGAACCGCTCAATGTGGTGACGATGGCGCCAACGGAAGACGATGACGCCGGCAGTCATATGGCGGCTACCGCCGCTCCTTGGGCAACCGCACATAAGAATCTCGTCAATCTGTCGCATCGGTTCATGACGCCACGAATGCCACAACGAAGAGGACTATAATTCTACTACCATTCTTCAATTATTTTATTTACTAGAATATCTATTAATAATTATACAGTCTATCAATCATCTTCCTCATCAAGATCGGGGATCGCATAGTTAAGAATCACTGCCACACCGGTTAACTGGTTTAAACGCTCGCCCGAATCATGCAAACTGGAACAGATAGCCACCTGACAGCCCTGTTCTTTAGCAAGTTCCACCAAACCAGCGTAATATTTTCTGGTGTCAACGTTATTGCTACCAATAAGCGAGTCGGTGATCAAAAACGTCTTAACTGCGCCGTCCATGTTAAGTGCCTTCTCACACTCTTCTTTACCGTACCATGACACCCCAGTATCGTCATTTAATCCAGTAAGAAATTCCTCTAAAGCCAAACCATTTTGGTAATATTTGGTGTTGTTTAGTCTTTTTATCACATCGGGATCTTTCATGCAATCATCTAATGCCTGTAAGAATCCGTTGGCAGCATGAGCAATGACTATTTTATTTCTGTTCAAGATGATTGGCTTCAAGTCTTCCTGAGCAGCATGAGTCATTAGTCTTTGGGTAAATGTGGTGGCAACTGCCCCGGGGGACGCAATAAGAACCGCTTGAAGCTTGTCCATATTCATTTTAACCTTGAACATTTCGATGCATGAATTATAGAATTTATCTAATGCTTTATTGTAGTCATTATTTGCCAAGGCGGCTCTTTTCTTTTTCGGGATGGTCTTCTCCACCTTACCAACAAGAATACGCATCGAACTGGTGAGGGTGCAGAAATGGGCAATACCTTCTTGCATCACAATCGCGCCCATTTCAACACGGTTTTCGGTGTTTGTAGACTCGATGATCTTTTCTTTGGCATAGTCGAAAAACGACTCTTTGTATAGTGTGAAAGGGTTCTCTTTGGATATCACAAGGGTATGGTATGATCCGAGTGGAACATACTGGTTTTCAGAGATGGTTCTTCCTTTGCATCTGAGAGTGTCGCTTTCACCTTCAAAGTCACATGATTCTAGCTTTATAGTGAGCTTAACAATGATCTTTTCGGCTTTAGAGGCTCCTGGCCGCATGTAGTTTCTCTGTGTGATAGATCTTATTCTGTCGCCTTTCTCGATGATATTGTATAGGGTCCAGATGTCTTCTTTATCTTCGGGTTGCACCGTGACAAATTTGTCATTCCTTGCGTCCATCAGGTTGGTAATAAGTTTCATTTCGGCTGTAGTTGTTGTGGTTTTTAGGGGAATGTGCGTATGAGTTGCTGCGGGTATTTGCTGCGGGTATTTGCTTGCTATTTTCTGATATTGCTGTGATATATATATGGCTGCTATGGCAAAAAGCTAAGGCAGTCAGTCACTCACTCATCGTCGATTTTCTTCACTAAATTACTAAAGCTGCTCAAATTATGATTGGAATTGGCCATGGCGTGATCCAGTGGGTTGGATCCTTTTGCGATCCAGTGGGTTGGATCCTGGCGTGATCCAGTGTTCGACCCTGGTGATGGTCCAGTGTATTGGATCCAGCGGTGTGGATCCTATGGCATCATATTACATCATAGTTTCTTGGCTGGGACGGACCAGGTAGCTGCCAGCGACTGCAGTCCTAACAATGGCCATCAGGCAGACCTCTGGCTCCAGACCTGAGCGGAAATATTTTCCCATAGCAACCCTTTAACAACCCTCTAACAACCCTCTAACAACCCTCTGGCAACCCTCTGGCAGCCCTCTACCTTCTCAGCCTTGGGTTATTGGCCTTGCCAATGGCCTTCGGCCTCCCTGGGCCCCAGGCCTCGAAAAACTCGCCCCGTCTAAGAAAAACAATGATGAAATGCCATCCTCCATTTTTGCTTGCTGGGCAGCTGAAATTGGCGGCTTCACATTTCCTTGTTGCTTGCTCTCACAGCGTTGCTTGAGATGCCTCTGTTTGGGGAAAAGTCCGCCTCATGATTTATTTTGAAATAATATAAATCCATCAATATCTATCCATTTATCTATCCATATCCATCTATTAATAATTTATCTATCTACTTATCCAACTCAATTTCATCATTTTGTCCACTTATCAGCAGCTATATACTCTAATATACATACTCTAACAAGTGTCAAAATGTCTACAATATCTCCCCCTAAACCAAAGGTTTATAAGAAAAAGGGTGCTGCTTTGTCCCCCGCAGCCGTCTATCAAGCCAAATTGAAGTCCGGCCTCTATTCGAACCCGGCAAAACCCACCGTAGGAGTCGATTTGAGCTCTTCCGGGTCCGCTGCGTTGTTGGCAGCACGTGCCAATTTGACCATCAAGCCTTATCATCGCGAGCTTTCTTCTGAAGCAAGTAAAGCAGCCTCAGCAGTTAAAATATTGCCTACTAATAATACTAAACTAAACAAGCCCCTGGCTGCGACAAAACAGGCTGTTTCGCCTACAAAGGCCTCGCCGGCCTCCATTTCGTCGGCTAACCTGGCCTATTCGTCTTCCCCAGTGGTTTCCTTCAAATTAGACGACGATAACAGCAACGACATCCAGGACGAAGCTTCCTCCTCCTCGCCTTCAAAGAAGAGGGTCAGCATCAGCACGGCCTCGGCCTCGGCTGCTTACAATTCCGAAAACAAAGACGATCCGGCTCCGAAACTGCCTACACCCTCGAGTTACTCGGCCCTGGCAGCCAAATCGCTTTCCAGCGTCAATGCCTCTGCCCATGCGCAAATGAGGGTCAACGAATTGAAGGCGTTCAAGAATAAGACGCTTATTAGCAGCAATAATACGCATGAATCAGGCAAGATTGATTACTCGAAATTCACCCAAAGAGCACAAACAACAGCCACCAGCTTGATAAGCACCAGAACAGACCCTGCTAAGAACCACCGTCATGGCTTGTTGACCTCGTCGCCCTCCTTGAGCTCGACCACGTCATCTACTGTGTCTTCTAAGACATCTGGTGTTGACATTGATTACCGGAAGCTCAATGCACGTGCTACCAAGACAGCTTCTACGCTTATTGGCGAGAGAACAGAGCCTACAGGCGCAAACTACCGTGCGGGGATCCCAGGGAGCTCGTATTTGTCCAAGAAGGAGGAAACCGAGGCCAGTAAAGCCGCTGCGGGGGCAACAGCCTACAAAAACTACGATTTAAAGCGGATTTCCGACTACCAGGCCAAGCTAAAGGCGCAGAACGAGTCACGATACGCCAAGATTGATGCGTCTGTGTTGGCAATTGCCCGTTCCAGGGCCCAGCAGACGTTGGAAGGCATTGAGAAGTCCAATCAGACCAATTTCTTGTACACAAACACCGAATATAACGCGGCAGCCATCAAAATCTCGCAGAAAAGAGCCCAGGAACGGAAAGCCGACAGCCATGCGGGCGAGTACAGTCTCGGAGGTGGGCTTTACATGCCTATAGCTGATGTTGATGCCATTGCCTCGAAGATTGTGACGCCTGTGTTGCAGGATATCACTGCCAAGGCCGAATATCAGCGCCAATTGGATGCCGAGTATGCTGCCGAGCAGGCCCGGTTGAAGGAGGAGGAAAACAAGCATAATACAGCTGTTAAGGCGAAGAAACAGGAGGAGAAACGTGTTCTTAAAGAGGAAAAAGAGCAATATAAGTTGGAAATCGCCAAGATTAAGCAAGAATACGATGCCAAACGGCGAGAATTAGAGCGTTTGAAGGGCGCAGAGGTTGCTAAACAGAAGGAGATCCTCGCTGAAGTGCAAAAGAAGCACGATTTGACGTTGAAACAACTTGAAAAGGAGAAAGTTTCAGAGAACGACAAGCTTTATAAGGAGTTGACGGCATTCAAGCTCGAGAAAGAGAAGGATCTCCAGAAGCTCTATGATGAGCAGCTTGAGGAATTGAAGCCAATAAACGACAAGCTCAACAAGGAAAAGAGAGCCCATGATGTTCTAGCCACTGAAAAGGAGTCTTTAGAGACAATTGCCGAATTAGAAACAGCCAAGCTTGAATCAGCCGAGCAATTACTTGAGAAGTCGCGAAAGCAACTAGAATCAGCCGAAGCATCGCTTGCTGCAGCAGAATTGCGACTTGAAAAGGCCATCACCGACAGCGAGAAGATGGAAGCTCAAGCCGAAGTGAACAAGTCAAAGGTTCTTGTTGAGGCCAAGATCACTGAAGAGAGAGCCAATGCAGCGCTTCAGAAGCAAGCATTGCTTGACAAGCAGAGATCTACGACGGACCTTGTGAAGAACCAGAAGGAAATCCAGTTGAAAGACGAAGCTATCAAGGCTTTAGCTGAAGAAAAGCAGTTTGCCGAGCTCAAACCAGGCGTTAATGAGAACAAAATCAAGGCTTTAGAGCGAGAAATCAAGGATCTTGAGATCAAAGCTCAGCAATATAAAGACAAACAGGATCAAAAAGAATATGATCTTTTGATGAAGAAGCACGAAGCTGCAATTCTTGAATTGGAAAGACAAAAACAGGAATTGATCGATAAGGAGAACGAGATCATTAGACAGTTGAAACAGTCAGATGAAGAATGGAAGGCTGTAGCTGATAAGTTTGAGCATCTTGCTGTTGATGACGGTGATGGTGATGAAACGCAAGATGAGATTGCTGACAAAGCTCCCGTAGCGCAATCTCCAGCTTCTGCTGCTACAGAAGACCCCAAATCTCCTAGTAAGAAGCCTGATTTCTTGGCAAGAGTGACGACAAACTTCGCTAAGAGCGTCAAATCCCCTAAAGAATCTGCTCCTCAAGCCAGCTCTCCTACGGCCTCTTCTCCTAAATCGCCTACTAAGTCCAGACTTCGTGGCTTCAGTATTGGCCAATTATTGAAGAGAAATCCTGAGACTGCTCCTACTGCTGCTGTTGAGAAAGTAGATGCCGAGTCTCTTACTTCTCTTTCTGGTAAGCCTTCTGAAAAAGCTGTTGCTGAGCCAAAATCAAAGGTTGCTAATGGGAAAGAAGCTATTGTTGACGATGATGCTGCAACCGAGTTACAGCATTCGTTCACTAATTTTACTCAGGGCTCAGAGATAGAAAGTTTTGTTGATTTAGGCGAGATTCTTGGAAAGCCGGAGTCTGCAAAAGATAAGGCTGTTTTTACCGAGGATCTTGAGTGAGCTTCGCTTCCGTGATGAGGTGGTTGGTCTTTTTGTATTGGTTTATGCATTAATTGTGTTGGTTTTATATGGTTTTTATCACCTTAATATCTTTATCTATTTAATTTATCTACTTAATTAAAATATACAGTCAAACGGTTATAATATGTTGTAATATTCTCATACTGTTATTTATCCTTTATGCTTTTTTAGACCTCGCTGAGCTCGGTTGCTCGCTTCGCTTGTGGCTCAAAGCTCTCTATAATATTAGCAGGAACATATGTGACCCAAGAACTGAGCCACGAGTAAACGAGCAAACGAGCAACCGAGCGTAAGCGAGGTCCAAGAAGAAGAAAGAAAGAAATGCTCTTCTTTTTTATTATAGTATTCATGATAATAAATTTGGTGATCAAGTTATGGAACTCAAAAGCTTTCCACGATTACCTTCTACACAAGGCCATTAATAAAATTATCAAATCATAACACACAGACATAAATCATTAAACAAAACAAAAACAATCAGATATATGAATAAAAGTCCAAGTAGCAGCAGATCAACTCCGCCCAAGACCATACTGTTTACAATAGGCCTTGCCTATCTGCAAAACACAATCTATCATCTTCTCGTTGTTCTTGAAGCTGCCATTAATGGTGTTAGAACGAAGAGATCTCTTCAACGTCAGGATTATGTAGTTCTTGAACCCTTTTATCTGGAGAAGTTCCATAGTTTCGTCAGCTTGGGTCAAATGCAAAGTAAGAACATCACTGCTAGTTCCATCTGGCAACGTTTGGTCTTGCCAATTAGCTATTCCACTAGCCATCAACACTGATTTCTTGCCCGAACAACTTGGGGCATTTGGATCGCCCTCATAATTGCGAACGTCCATATTAAAATCAAGCGGCTGCGTGATGGAAAGGATCTTGAAAGTATTACCATGCTGGTGAATAATGGCGAAATTAGGTCTATATATAACTCCGCTACATCCACAGCCTTTTATATGCGATCTGGTATTAAGAAGCCAGAACTGATGGCCCTTTCTGAATCTCTTAGGAAGTCTATCAATCACGGCATTAGGGATTTTAATCAACGAACTTCCGCCAGAAACCCTGGTTTTCGCCTTGCTTAACGCATCGTCAGCATCGTCATCACTTTCAGAAGGACCAAGACTGTCGTTATTGGTGACATCTACAGCTGTAGCAGGCAAGTTTATGGTCTCACAAACACCGTTGTTCAAGGAGCATTGTAACACGTGGAAAGGCTGGAAACTATAAATGAAATTGATATATCTTTTGTTTGTTGCTCCAGGATCTTTCTTGCTAATACTGTTAGCAGTAGGATCAACAAAAGGAATCCAGTTCTTTTCGGTCTTCAAAAGCAATTTGTTCTTAATTCTCATTTGCATCATTTCGTTTGCAAAGATATCAAACACAAATATTCTACGAGACTGTATTCTTTCGTCATACATATTAAAAGACACCAATGGTTCTCCATCGGGACCCAAAAATATCGTAGGATCTTCAGGACCGAGATACAATTGGTTGTCGAGATCATGGTTGAATTTGATGTTTATAACGTTAGGAAAATGCAATGTAACGTCCTGATAACTGCCACTAGAACTGGAGCCATAGCTGAAAGAGTCTGAAGAACCTGCTCTTTTGTACTTGTTTGCCGCAGCATTTGCGACCGCTGGATGATGGATCTTGAAGTTGATGGGATACCGTATTTCCTGCCAGTTTTTTGTGTACGCCTTTAAAGCAATGAAACTGATCTTTGGGCGGTTTTTGACACCGATTTGCGAGTATATAATGCGATTAACCATCAAATGAATGTCATATTTAGCCAAGAACACTGACGATCCGGCAAATTGATACCATTTATCCGAAAGACTGACGGAATCCTGTTCTGCCTGGGCCTCAATCGATGGTTTGTCTTCACGAGTTATCTTGAGCAGTTTCTCGGAGTCATCGCTGTTGATGCTGTTGGACACAGAAGACAATCCTCCTGATAATACAGACTTGTATTTAGTATTGAGAAGTACCTTCTCAAAGTATGCGAAATCCGAGCTGAGATTTATCGTATGATTGCTCACAAGAACCGAGGAGTTATGGACTAGCGACCGACAGTCGCTTTTGAGGGTGTCCTCACGGTTGAAATAGAGGGTTTCAAACAGAAACGGGGTGAACAAGTTGTCCTTGAATAGCTGGACTTGGTCACGTTGTGTGGAGGTGAGAAGCTTCGAGACGTATTTATTGTAGAGTTGGTTGTCAGACTCGGTTATAAGAAGCAGGGGCAATGCTACCGGAGGGAGCTGTCTGGAAGGAAGAAAGAAATATATGAAGACCAGACAAGCAAGAATCTGGGCTATTCTCCTCGATATCATCTTGCTAAAAAGTGCAGCATAAGCGTATCTGGCAAAGGTGGTGATCTTGAGCTTCGAAGACATTACAACTGACATTGCACAATGGGATCACTAGGAACATCCAGATATATTTGCGCACGGGGATGTATATATATAACAACAAATTGATGGATTCCAGAACCCAGCCGTCTTTTCATGAATATGTCAGAGATACGTTGTGTGCTTTCACCAAAGCCACACGAAGATGTCCAGAAGATGTTTGATGATGGCTTCAGTTGAAACCCAAAAGCCAAAATGTTATAGTGGAAAAAAAAATAAAAAATAAAAAAGAAAAAGGCCAAGAAATGCAGTTCGAGTTAGGAAGCTGCAAAATGACGAGGTGGAGGAAATCGTCGAAGTTTATATATTGGGCCTGGAGACGGAGAACTAGGTTGTGGAGACCTAATAGAGCGGAAACGAGGCGAAGATCGAGCAATCCTTGATACAAATGGATGGGCCAGTAGTTTTACATACAGATACAGGGCATAATATAGAGAGTGCCCGCACGGGAAAAGTAAAAAGTGGGCCGCGAGGCTAAGGGATGAAGCTGGCGGAGCTACTTTATATAGGAAGGAAGTATTATCTACGAAGTATATTTTTTGATAATGGATGAATGAATCTAAGTATTCAGGTCGGCTATTATGATTTAGTTGAATGGCATGAAGTAGATTTACGAGTGGTTGTTGTTATCAATGGGTACTTGAAGGTGGCCAGAGTCATTGAGCAAAGTAATTATAGTACAACTACAATAATACAGTATGAATGTAACGAAAGTATGTAACTAAATGTATGCTTATATATATATATATATAACAAGTAGATTGCGCCACGCTTCTATGGAGTGTGGTCTTTGGGCGACTTCTGTAAAGTTGCTGTGGAGCAATGGTGTCGTGCTCTGCTACTAGTGGTGGGTGAAACCTTCAGCTTATTTGCCTATTTGCCTATTTAAAACAGAGTGTCATGTTTTACGTGCAAAATACCAAGTTTCATGCATTTTTTTCCCCAAACAGTAAAATTGAGTTTACCGTTGGTGAGTACCGGGGAGCATTACCACCTTTATTACTCTATAATTAGCATTGCAGGGTGACTGGCAGTGAAAATATCACGTGATAAATGCAGCGTGTATCCGTGATTATAGTACCTGCATATCACGTACATACCCACATGCCAAACCCCACCTGGTGTGAAAACTATATAGCTATTTAGCTAAATTTTATTATTTAACAAAATATGGAGTCGATCCTTCCACGCCTTTCTCTTAAATAAATCCAAGTAATTGCAACACTACTAGGCTATCAGAGCATTTTCTGATTGATGGATGTCGGAACCTAAATGATAATTTTCTACTTCAGGCAGAGTACTCTTCATACAATCTGCCCGGACTGTCGCCCGAGCAGTATGTCTACTACAACCATAAAACATTCAACTAATTGTACATTATATATATCACTTCTTTCTAGATCTCCCGTTACCGGCTCCGTTGCCGTTTCTGTTTTTAGCCGAGTTGGCTGCTGCTGCAGTTGCGTAGGTTTTCAACCGTTTGATTTGCAGTTTTTTGTCTTCAATCGCCTGTCTCTTTTTGGCAATTTGGTCCCTCAACTGCTTCTCGCCATTCTCGATTTCCCTAACAACACACCCAAGCAATGTATTGCATCTTCTATTTAACTCGGTGGTGCTTCTGGATTTCAAGAAATAATCGAACTTGAAAATGCTCGACTTGAGGATTTCCTGGTGGATAATCTCGTAGATGTTTTCAGTATCAATCCCGTGCTGATAAAGCTGTACTAACAAGAAGGCATCCTCGTCCTCAGTAAACACTGATTTCGACGACGAGTTTGGCGGAAACTTCAAAGTCAATTCTCTCAATGGAACGTCATACATGTCCATTTTCATCTGTAAATATTTGGTTTGTTTGGCATGTTTGGCGATTCTTTCTTCTCCTTGCTCAATTTGATTGATGTATCTTTCATAGCCATCAATCTCCTTGTACCGACTCCAGAAAACCCTGGCATATTCGTAGATCTCCTCGTCGCTTTTGATGTTTTGAACAACATTATTTTCTCTCATTTCTTGCGAGATCAAACGCATTTGATTACGGCCGTATTTTGCAGAAAGCTGGATGAAATGATTGAACTCACGACGTGACCAATTGCCATATCCTTCAGCAATCAACTTTTCCTTCAACGCATCGTCTTCTTCGGTGAACTTTTCGGCATGATCGATCTCGAATTGCTCGACATTGTCGTCCAATTCCAAGTCGTCCTTCTTCAACAATTTGCTCAACGTGCTGTTGATAAAAGTGCTGTTATTAAGGGCCGTTTTCTTCGCGTTTTTCCCAGCATCTTGGGCCACTTTGTAGTTGATCTGTTTACGGTACCAATTCCATTCCTTTTCGCACAACTCGAACACCTGCGGCACAAAGAACTGATGGTCGTAGAAATTGTACTGTTTTGGCGGTTTAGGGCCCTTTTTGACATCTGCTGGTGCGGTTTTCGGCCCTCCTGTGTTGAGAACCTCTCTGTAATAGCCGTCAATACTGTAGTTTTCTTTTCTTTCTCTCTTTCCGGGGTTGATCCACATCATTCCCGACCCTATATTGTAGGTTTTCTGCTGCTGTTTTTTGAAATCCGTGCCGTTCCATTGGTATGCCGACGGAGCATCCGATTCGTCGTAGTTCTGCAAGTCATCAAACCCTAATTTCGAGTACTTGGAGTTCAATTCTTTCGTTTTATTCGCTGATTCGTTCAAAAGATCGTCAAGATCAAATGGCTCGCCCTGATCTTCTTCTTTTTCAAGATCTATTGGTTTCTTCGTTCCGTTTCCATTAGTGGATAACGACTTGCTTGAATCGTTTCGCGACGTCGAGTCGAAGATGTCCTGAGCTCCATGTCTGATCATATTCAATAACTCGTCTTTATCGTTGCCTCCTGAGGCTGTGGCTGATGCCGCAGCTGCCTGCTTAGGGTTCATGGTTCTTGCCTGTTGGATGACCAACTGGTCCAATCTGAGCTTCTTCATTGCCCGTTCAAGAACCTTCTCTTCAATAGAGTTGTCTGTCACCATTCTGAACACTTTGACCTGTTTCTTCTGGCCAATTCTATGAGCACGGTCCATTGCTTGCAAATCTGCCTGGGGATTCCAGTCAGAATCAAACAAAACAACCACATCGGCCGACGTCAAGTTGATTCCTAACCCACCAGCACGTGTTGTTAACAAGAAGATGAACTTCGTTGACCCTTCGGCATTATATTCGTCGATTTGCTGGATCCGTTCTTCATGATCCGTCGATCCGTCGATCCTACAGTACTCGTAGTTGCGGAAATAGCAGTAATCCTCCATAATATCCAACATACGACTCATTTGGGAGAATATTAACACACGTGAGCCTTCTGCTTTCACCTTCTTCAATAGCTGGTCCAAAACCTTCAATTTTTGCGAATTGTACACCAAATGCTCGTCTGTTGTGTACGGAGGGCCCGGCTCAACACCGTCAAACAAATACGGATGATTGCAGCATTTACGGAGCTGCATTACGATGTTTAAAAGCCTAGTTTTGGACTCTTTTTTGCCATTAAGTCCGTTAACGGCGTCCAAATCCTTCTCAAGAAGCTTCCGATAGAGTCGCTTTTGTAGCGGCGACAATGACACATAAAGATTCAACTCCTTCTTTGGAAGCAAGCTGTTTTCGACCTGGGATTTAATTCTTCGGAGCAAAAACGGCGAGAGAATCGTGTGAAGTTGCTTGACAATCTCCTGTTGATGGGCCTGTTCGGCCTCCTCGCCGCCTTCGGAGCCCGTAGAGCTGAAATATTCGTCAAAACTCTCGGAATCGCTGAAAACATCAGGCAATAAGAAGTTGAGCAACGCCCATAACTCATGCAAGTTGTTCTGCAAAGGAGTCCCCGTAATCAAAAGCCTGTTCTTCGACGTAAAGAGCCGGATCACCTGCGATAGCAAGCTCTGTTCGTTTTTGATCCGATGGGCTTCATCTATCACGATATAGTTCCAGAAGAACTTCTTCAAGGTGGATTTCTCTCTGATAACGATCTCGTACGAGGAGATAACCACATCAAAATCGCACGTCATCAACGTGTTATTGATGATGTCTGCTCTTTGATGCTTATCACCGGTCAAAATCACCGCCTTGAAGTCTGGAATCCATTTATTGAACTCTCTTTGCCAGTTCTCTAAGGTAGATTTAGGTACAATCACCAAATGAGGCCCCACAAACCCCTTGATGTATCTAAGATACCCCAAGAACGAGATCGTCTGCAAGGTTTTACCTAATCCCATCTCGTCAGCGAGTATCCCCGAGAGATTGTTCTCGTTCAACGATACAAGCCAATTCAATCCTTGGACCTGATAATCTCTCAATTTACCGTGCACATAGGACGGCGACTCGGTGAACTCAACAATTGCTGCGTCTTCGTCATCATCGCCGTTATTTCCACCGCTGGTGCCGCTTCCTCCAAGAAGTTCCGCGTCCTCTTCTTTTTCGGTTTTACGTCTTCGCAGACTTCCAGTGGTAGCTCCACCATTAGCCAACGATGAGCCCCCGGGCTTCTGCGAGTCGCCAAGGAAATGCTTGTGAGTTCTGGCCTCGATTTTCTCAACAGTTGCCTTGAATTTCGCATCCTTATCGGCTTTAGACTGGAAGAACTTCTTGAAAAGTAGAGAAAGATCAAGCAAATAATTGTATCTTTTGGTCAACTCCTTCAAATACGTCGCGTCCTCGTCAAGATTCTTGGACGGGTCAAGGAAATAGAAGCTCTTTCTGTCAATGTCATCAACTGACTGCTCTTTCAGAAACTGACCATTAGCTTTAGAAGCCGCGATTGGCATTGGAGTTACTGACTTTGATTCCTCTGCGGGACGTGGCGAAGTCTCAGTCATCTTGATCTGCCTGTTTTTGTTTCTGATAGAAGTTTCTCGACCAGCTGATTAGATTTCCGCTAGACGTGTCGATCAATCTATAGATTAGTAGATGTAAAGAAAGATAGTACAAAACGCGAAATAAATAAATTATTTTTCAAAATCAAATAATTTTCTTTGCTGAAAAAAAAGCACTTTCGAGGGAAACCAGTAAATACTTGCCAGCCAGGACATGTGATTTGCCGTCAACATGCTCGGATTACGGGGGTTGTTGGAATAGGAGTTGCTAGTTGTCTAGGCATTGGTGTTTATATCTATTTAGATCATGAGTGCTTGAGATGTGTGTATGCATGGACGCGTCTTATTAAAGATGCATGGTGCATGCTGAAAATTGACGCGTAATTATGGCAAGCAGAAATGGTTTCTGACATGATAATTTGAGTTTATGTCAGTTATATGTGTCGTTGCCAATACCTGAGTAGTAGTTATAGGTCGTTTCTGTCATTGTAGTAGTACGGTATACGTGTTGGCAGGATTGGCTATTTTGCCTGTTGTGGTTAGTAGCCCTGTAATATGCATCTTGTTTTCATAGACTTTATGTTCCATGGGCTTGGTCAGAGCGTAGGCGTTGTGTGTTGACCATGGGTAAAAATGTAGAAAAGAAGCTTACCTGAGTTTGTAGGAGTTATGAACATGTATTGGGTTGCTTTCTGGCTGTGTTTTAGAGCGCGAATTCTTTTTCTTGTATTTCTAAACATTATCTATCAGTTTTTTTATTGAAGGTACCTGGATTGCTAACTATGACACTTACAATAACAGAAAAGAAATAAGAAAAGAGATGCACTCTGCTTCGCAAAGGCAGAAGAAGATAGAAAAAGAACAAATATTAGTCATAGCAATTCAACAACATCCAACAACCCTCCATCAGAGTATAACCTGTCATCATTTAGCCAGTCAACACATACCAATCATATGGATCCAAACATCCCCAAAGATCCGAGATTTCGGATCCTTCAAATATTAATAAGCGGCGGTGAAAAATAAAACCTTCCATCGAACATCAAAGAAGAAATTCCCATGGCGTAATAGAACCCCATAGAATTTGATAGATGATTTGAGTGTCAGAAACGCCACTTTGATTTGTAACCAAAAACCGTAGATAGCTTCGTAGCCAAGTATAAATAAAAGTGATGATGTCTGTTAAATCATTGTACCGATTCTCTTTCTCTAACACTCTTGCATTATCTATCGATAATTAGCATCTACATCTAGCTACTTATCTACTTCTGTTTTCTTTCTCTACTTTTCCGCTATGAATTTCGCCTATGAAACCCAGCCTGTTATGACGTTTGCCGACGTTCTCCAGAAATTGGCAACCCAATCAGACTCGCGACTAAATTCGTTAACCCCAACTTTCAGCTTTGGTACTAATGGTGGCAGTGATTTCCGGTTCGGATTTGGTGCGCCTAGCAATTTGACCGATGATCCTGAGATAGCCGACATCTCCTCGGTTAAGCAGCCCTTGCCAACTACACACAAGGAGCATGCATCCACCGACGGTAGTCCATACAAGAAGCAGAAGCAAAACGAGACAGACGATCTCTCGGAGACAGCCAGCTCTATCAGCACGCCCTCTACAAGTACGGTCTCTTCCAGTGTTATTGGCGATGACGAAGTTCATCTATTCACCCCGCCTATAAACCTCTACGAAACCCCAGATAATTTTGTTGTACATGTATCGTTGCCTGGGGCAAGCAAGGAAGATGTGGAGCTTATATTTGACGACATGGAAAACACTATGACAGTATCTGGGGAAATTCCCAATTTGAATCTGGAGATCGACGATACAGGAATAATGTTTGGAAAACGAGAAGTCAATTACGGGCGGTTTAAGAGAATTGTCGAATTGGGCAAGCTGAGCAAGATCGAGCCTTCAAGAGTCAGTGCTGATTATAGTAATGGAATATTGACAGTTACTGTGAGTAAGGTGCGGTTAAGACCGAGCAGCATCAGAATTCCTGTGATGTAAACAGGCAACAATTCTCGACAATCCTTCAGTTCTTGCTATATCTATATAATTCATAATGCCATCTAATGTACTCCATTTAATAACGATAACATACAGCTGTAGAGCCCTGCTACATGAGAAACAGTGGTGGCATGGTGGATTGTCGAACTCCGATCACATGACCCCTCACGTGCACAAATTGCACCCTAGCAATGTGCGATGCTATCACCAGATGGTCTGCAAAATGCGGGAGACGAAGAAAAACAAGATTTCATAGTGGTGGGATTTTTCGGTTTTTTGAATTGGCTCAGTAGATTTGCATGTTTTATCACCGGCGTCTGTCTAAGAATTCTCGCTTTTAAAGAAGAACCATCTCTCTCCGCGATCTGTTATAAATAACAAATATCGGGACGACAGTTTCTTTCTTTTCTTTTTTGCTTACTCTTCCTCTTTCTCTCTTTTCGCCAAACGAGTTCGGGGCCGCTCTTTAATCCAACAAGCATACCTACATACATCTTACATATATATTGCAGCAATGTCTAAATTCACTGCATCCACTGCCGCGCAACTTGCCAAGTTGCAGCTCAACAAGAGCGTCTTGAAGAGCGCTAGTTCCGCTCAGAACATGCGCATGATGTTCCCTGCAGTCAGAAAGAATTCCACCGGCTTGGCAAAGAAGACGTGTACTGTCAGAGATGCTTTGAACGAGGCCATGGCTGAGGAATTGGACCGTGACAAGGACGTCTACTTGCTTGGTGAAGAGGTTGCTGTTTATAACGGTGCCTACAAGATTTCCAGAGGTCTTTTAGATAGATTTGGTGACAAAAGAATCATCGATACTCCAATTACCGAGATGGGTTTCACTGGATTGGCCGTTGGGTCTGCCTTCGCCGGATTGAAGCCTATTTGTGAGTTCATGACGTTCAATTTCGCCATGCAATCCATCGATCAGATCATCAATTCTGCCGCTAAAACATTCTATATGTCCGGAGGTATCCAGCCATGTAACATCACCTTCAGAGGACCTAACGGTGCCGCTGCAGGTGTTGCCGCCCAACACTCGCAGGATTACGCAGCTTGGTACGGATCCATCCCAGGTTTGAAGGTGCTTTCTCCTTACAGTGCTGAGGATTACAAGGGTTTGTTAAAGGCTGCTATCAGAGACCCTAACCCGGTTGTTTTCCTTGAAAACGAGTTGTTATACGGTGAAACCTTCGAGGTTTCCGAAGAGTTCTCGTCTCCAGACTTTGTCTTGCCAATTGGTAAGGCCAAGATCGAGAAAGAGGGTAAGGATATCACGATTGTTGCCAACAGCAGAAACGTCGAGTTTTCGCTCGCTGCTGCGGAGATTTTGGCCAAAGAGTTTGGTGTTTCTGCTGAGATCATCAACTTGAGAAGTATCAAGCCTTTGGATGTTGAATGTATCCTTAAATCCTTGAAGAAGACCAACCACTTGATCACTGTTGAGTCTGGATTCCCAGCCTTCGGTGTTGGTTCTGAAATCTGTGCTCAAGTCATGGAGTCTGAAGGCTTTGATTACTTGGACTCTCCTATTGAGAGAGTCACTGGTTGTGAAGTGCCAACTCCTTATGCTAAGTCTTTGGAAGACTTCGCTTTCCCAGATCCTCCAACCATTGTCAGAGCCGCCAAGAAGGTTTTGGGGTTGTAATTACCGACAAGAGGAGCCTAATGTAAATGGATGGTTCTTTACATGTAATATGTCTACATAATAGCTTTAAGCATAATATACTACGATTGATAAACTATTGATATGGGCTGTAGGGTATGATAGATACATCAACTATGAGATTAGGGGGAAATCGGAGTTAGTGGCATTGTTGAGTGGCACCACTCGGGTGGCTCTTGTATCGGGTTTAATAATACTCTTGAGGTACAAAAGGCGATAGTCGTTTATGGGGTTGGTGAGTGTGGGGTGCGCCATTAAAAGACCCGCCAGAACGGATCTCTAGTCATTGAGGGCTTGAAAAATAAAAATGTAGCCCTTACATATATCCTCTGTATATCACCTGATTAGAAAACAGTCACAGATTTCTTACGCAAATAAAACGAAAATCCTTTTTTCACAAACCTGTATCAAATCCATGGGCCCTTGAAAAATTCAAATAAAAATAAAAATTTTCATCATCTCATCTACCTTCATCTTGACCTATCTCTCTTATAATATCCCCTTCCTCTCAGTAAATATTTCAGGTTATAAATCATATCTCTGATAGTTTCGTTAAATCAAAATCAATTAACTGAAAATGGCTCCAATCGTATGTATATCATTCCATCAGGCATCAAATATAGAATAGAACCAGGAGAGGTGATCAACTGATATATCGTAGTCGTCGTGAATACCCCATAACGAGGATTCATTGCCACAGAAAATCAACCTGAACATGCTTTGCTGCGAAATCTTGTAACGATAATAGTTAAAGCTATTTCGTTGCCTGGTTTTCTTTCCTATGATTTTCTCATCTCTATCTATTTGATTTCTCAATTATTATTGAAAGAAAGGCAGTAGGCTAACAGGATTTTTCTCATTATAGACCACCAAGAAATCCAAGCAAGTCAAGAAGTTCATCGTCGATGTCTCTGCTCCAGCTGACAACGGTGTCTTCGACCAAAGTGCTTACGCCAAGTACTTGATTGACCACATCAAAATCGAAGGCCGTGTCGGTAACTTGGGTTCCTCCATCACTGTTGAAGAAGAAGGTGCCAAGGTCATCGTCATTGCTTCCAACGGTGTTTTCTCCGGTAAATACTTGAAATACTTGACCAAGCGTTACTTGAAGAAGAACCAAATCAGAGACTGGATCAGATTCGTCTCTGTTAAGCAAAACGTCTACAAGTTGGTCTTCTACTCTGTCAATGTTGACGAGGAAGAAGAAGAGGAAGATGACGAGTAAATTAGTTGATTTATATTTACGTATAATTAATAATTGTATTTACTTTGCTTTCTATTTGGATGTAGTTTTGGCTTTCAATTGCAGCATATATGATCCTTGTAGATGGTATATGCTTATAAGGTACATACCCACAGGGGTTCAACCCTTTGTTTGTTTGATCTAACCTTGTACTTAGATCTCTGTGACAAAGGTGCCTATATATTCCCGCTTAAATCCCTATCTTTTCTGCCACTATTATAACTTATCTACAACTAATTAACTACACCCATCCATGGCGATTACCCCCGAGCGAGCAGCTGAGCGTCATGGAGGTCCATAAAAAAAAGAAACTCGATGGTCTATTCATTACATCTCTTCTCCTGATGATCAAGTCAATAGAAAACCAAAGTATAGAAGGTAAGCTGATAAAACACATGACACACTTGATCTATATCAGCCAGCTTAACTTTTCACCTCACAAACGCTAAGAAAGGAAAAATCCAAAGCCAAAAAATTTTCTGATAAAAAATGAAAAAAAAATGAAAATCTGTTATGAGTAATTATTATGAGATCTATCTGCCAGTACTAGTGCTAATACTAAGCAGAGATAGGAAAGGTACACTCACGATAGATAGTGTAGCTATTGACGCCAGAAGGAAGAATAGAAACAAGACAGTGCGAAAATGTCAATCGAATTAGAGAAGATTCTAGAAACTTTGGACAAGAATGGGTCTATTGAAGACTCTACTAAGGTCTTCCCAGGAGTTGCCTCACAGATGTTACAGGGAGCCCTTAGTTCGTTAGCCGCCCGTAACATGGTGGCCTTCAAGGCCATTGAACACGAAAACTGGTCTTTAACTAAAGAAGGTGAGGAAATTGTTGCTAAAGGATCTCATGAATACAGATTGTTAGAGGAAGTCATAAATAACCTTGAGGGTTTGAAGATTTCCGATGTTGCCAAGAAATTGGGTAAAGCTGGTGCTTTAGGACAAGGTAAGGCGTTCAAGAATGGATGGATCAAGAAGAATGGCGACTCTTTGGTTGCTAACGACAAATACTCTAAAGATAACTTACCTTCAGATATCACCAGTGAACAATTGAAAACCATCAAACAAACCGGACAACTCGGAAACAAAAAGGACTTGGCCGACTTGAAGAAGAGAAAGTTGGCTGTTATGGCCAAAACCTTCTCTTTCAAGATCACAAAGGGTCCTGAATTCGCTACCAAGATTGTGCAATTCGACACCGATATTACCAGTGAAATGGTGTCTACCGGCAGCTGGGAAAACGCCAACTTCAAGTCATACAACTTCAATTCGCAAGGTATTTTGCCGTCTTCGGGAGCCTTGCATCCTTTGAACAAGGTCCGTGAGGAATTCAGACAAATTTTCTTCGATATGGGGTTCACTGAAATGGCTTCTAACAAATACGTTGAGACCGGATTCTGGAACTTCGATGCCTTATATGTGCCTCAACAACATCCTGCTCGTGATTTACAAGATACCTTCTACATAAAGGACCCAGTTAAAGGTCAAGAGCCTGAAGATAAAGAATATTGGGTGAACGTTAAAAGAGCTCATGAGGGGAATGCTTTCGGATCGCTCGGTTACAGATACCCATGGAAAGCCGACGAGTCCTTAAGAACCGTATTGCGTACTCATACTACTGCTATTTCTGCCAAAATGCTTCATGAACTTGCTAAAGACCCTAAACCAGCCAAACTTTTCTCCATAGATAGAGTCTTCCGTAACGAAGCCGTTGATGCCACTCATTTGGCCGAGTTCCACCAGGTTGAAGGTGTGATTGCTGATTACAACATTAGATTGGGTGATTTGATTGGTTTCATGCAAGATTTCTTTGACAAAATGGGGGTGCATTCCTTGAGATTTAAGCCGGCTTATAATCCATACACCGAGCCTTCATTAGAGATTTTCTCGTGGCACAGTGGTTTAGGTAAGTGGGTGGAAATTGGTAACTCCGGGATGTTCAGACCAGAAATGTTGGAGGCCATGGGCTTGCCTAAAAATATGAGAGTACTTGGTTGGGGTTTGTCTTTAGAAAGACCTACTATGATTAAGTACGGTGTTAGTAACATCAGAGAATTGTTGGGCCACAAGGTGTCTCTTGACTTCATTGAATCGAACCCAGCAGCTCGTTTAGACGAGGAATTGATTTAGACATTGATAAGACTGTGATATTTGAAATATATAATTATAAAAGATACACGAGTTTTGTTTAATACTTTATAACATAATAAACTGCTTTCACACTTATATACAGAGCTGTATACAGATTCAGACACTTATACGCATATTTATAGTATCTACTGCTTTAAATAGTATCTGTATTGATATAGTAATGCTTATTGAATAAGATGCTTAGATGGTGTCATTAGGACAAGAGACTTTGTCTAACATGCATGATGAAAATGTGCGCCACACATCTGTTCTAAGAATAAAAGAAAGAAGAGACAACTTATGAGCATTGTCATCCCGTTAATATCACCACTGCCTACAAGACTATAGTACTATCGCACAATAACATAATTGCTACAACATTCAAATAAGACCTATAATAAAATGAACATAGGTTACACCACAATCACTGAACCCGCCAATGACTTTCACCAAGTGTCTGGAGCTGATTGATCTTCCTCCAAATATAGACCAGCAACATTAAAGTTCCGAGACCAACACAGACAAGATTCATAAAATAATACCCATCCTTAATACTCAAACACAGTCCATTAATGATATTATTACAAGCAACCTTTGTTGGTTCGTTAGAACAAGTAGGCAATTTCGACAACTGCCCAGATTCTTCCCAAAGATTGATCTTCATACGGTTGTTATATGTAGAATAATCGGCTATTTGAGGAGCTTTGCTTTGCGATATGGAATTCATAGACGACTCTGTGAGCTTGAATTTTTTATTAATGAACTCCACAAAATCTTGCGGAATAAATTTATCAAAATTAAAGGTCGAGAAGTATTTCTTTTGATCATCACTCAAATGTCCTTCGTCAGAACTTGCAGTTGCCGTGGCCGAAATTATTATATCTTTAACCGACTTCCAATAGATGGCAAGACTGGTGAGTTTTGGCAACGAACCCTTTTCTTTTGGAGAAAGTTGCAAGTTATTCAATGAGGCAGGGGCACATACAGAATAAGTGAACCGATCAATGAGCTTAAAAAGGAAGAATTTTGGCCAGGTGCCTCCAAAATTACTGAGAGTATTCAATGTGGTCATATAGGTTCCTCCAATAGAAGGATCTGCAATTTTAGTATGGAAAGCAGAAAGAGACACAAATTGGATGGTGGACATCAACGAACTGAACAAATGTTGAATGATAACTACAAAAAAATAAACTGGAGTTACAACCGTTGACTCGCGTCCTGAAATAGCGTCCTTCTTAACAGGGAACAGCAACACAACCAATTGACCAAATAATGCGGCGACAAGACGGCCAATAAATGCATAAAGCCATGGCTGTAAAGCCCTGTCGCCTCTAGACCATTTGGCCACATAATAGCCAAATATGATCTCAAAAGGGAAATCTATAAGAACAGTCAAGGAAAGGTCCTCTTTCGAGAAGCCTTTGTCGAGAAGCTTCAAGTTAGTGGCACCTTCGTTAATAATGAAGCCAAACTTGCAAATCAAGAGAATAAATATAAACTGTTGGACAGCAGGAAGCGATAAGACTCTATACATTTTACCATATGTATGTTTTAAATTCAACCAGCCATTATTACTACTGTGATGGTTGAAAGCCGACGAGAATTCGTTCTCCTGCTCCTCAGCAGTAAGCTGGTCTTCCTTATGGACTACTCTTCTTAAATGAGGAGGCACTTCAGGCACTTTCAAGGCAATGAAAGCAGTCAAAACCAAGAACAAAATCCCACTGAGAACCATATATTGGCCCAACGTAACAAGACCTTTTTCTGACTGGTTTTCGGCAGATCTGAAGTATTTGTTCATGAACTCTTTTGAATTAAACGCAAGGAAAACCGTAAAGGACAAAAAATAGCCAGTATTAAGGCCCACGGTTTGTGCAGTACTTGCGTAACTCTTCAGAGCCGGACTGAGAATAACCAAAGCCCAACTATCAACGGCTATATCCTGAGAACTGGCCATTAAAACAAGAAGAAAAAAATATAACGTTAATGTGTTGAGATTTTTGGCGATATCTTTGAACATAGAGTCCACATTGAGTCCTAAGATGACGAAAATGATCCCCGTGACCGTCTGGATCGGAATAATCCAGGATCTACGACGTCCGACCTTTCTACTGTAAAACGAGTCGACGAACGGCGACCAGAAGAGCTTAAGAGAGTAAGGATACGAAGCAAGTGAGAAGGTTCCAACCTGAGAATACGAAAGATGTCTGGATTTCATTAGAAATGGAATTGACCCAAAAGCTAGCCCCACTGGAATACCTTGGAGAAAATATAATAATACAAGAAGATAGAAAGCTGGCTTATCTATGTCAAGCAATGCTCCTGTAGAGTTCTTATTATGAGGCGTGAAATTGAGCTCGTCGTTATTGATCTCGACCTGGCCGATGTTTCTAGGACTAGAAGCGGTCACTTGTGGAGATAATGAGTGAATGCCATTATCGGAATCGCTGCCTCTAAAAGCGGATGAAGCATTATTATGTATGGGAAGCAATTCAATTTCATCTTCGTTTTTTGATCTCACCATTTTCTGGGCTGAAATGTCGTGTTAATATGTGACGACCAGCTCTCTGTTTCGCTCAGTATAGACAATGATATGGCTGATAGCAACACAGTTCTGATGTTCGAGGCTAAGTATTATTAGACACCTATCATTATTATTTCACAATTATTGTGTTTTCGCTTTTTTTGATGTTAATTAGCATTTTTGGGGGCTTTTTACTTCAACTCTCCGCATGCAGATCTGAACTACAAGCCTGTATGTAGACAGCCACAGGGGCTGTTAGTGGTCGTAGGAGGCCCTTCAGACCATTGGAAGTCCAGAAGCATATAAATAAAAAAATACAGCTTCAGTTCAATCATTAAACAAATGTACCAAATGTATATCTTTTATTTCGAAGTCAAACTTTTTTAATGAACAAGAGTCGGGCTCGATCCTACATCCTATGTTGTGTAAAAGATACTACTGGTACTATCGGAAATGTCAACAGCCACCTAATGCATTAGTGTTCTGCAGAATACCCATTACTGTAACGGAATAGTGGAAAGCGTTTCGAGGTTTGCTGGAAGGTCGGCTTGTTGGTATGTACTTGACATGTATTGTCTTGCTACTTTTGGAAGTATCCAATTTAGATAGTTTTAAGATTCTTGTTTTATTGACTCTTGAGTTATTACTTCAGATTTTCAAGTGTATTCCATGAAAAAATGCATATCTGCACGATCTCTACGATACCACCAACATCAATCGCAATAACAGTGTCTATTTCAATATTGCCAATACTGTCTGATTCACCACACTCAGCTGTAAAAATGCTGTCCCAAAATCGGCTTTTTCCCACGTTTATGGCCTCAAAAATTTCCAAAATTTCCAACTCTATTCTGCCCGAGTTAACAATACGCCTGATTACTACTGCATCGGACGCCGGCGGTGAAGGGCTACTTGTATAAGCTCTTTCCTATCTATAGTTGTGCTATTAAACTGCCAGATCAGTTCCTGTTCTAAATACTTTAACCTAAGATGGTTCTGTATACATATTTCTCATGGGATTTTTCTAGGGCTTTTGCTTTCCACCAAGTATATTGGCTTTGCGACAATTGGGTGGAGATTACTCTTGTAGTTGAAACGAGTCTGGCTAATTGCGGGAGATTTGAATCGCCTCAATAGAAGTAGAAGTAGAAGTAGTTTCTTTTAAAGTTTCTCCTTCTAATCACTTGTGGCTCTCCCCACTGTAATATTCTTGTATACCAATACATTCAGCTTCAGCTTTATGGCGTTAAGTGGAGAATTAAAAATGTGTATATCTCTTCATGCCGGAAACCAAGAGCATATGATCTATGGAACCCTTTATGCTTTTTACCGATACCGTCAGAAGACGGCGGATACATTGTATATGGAAAGTCTGTTAAATTGAAGAACGATGAACATTACTGGTATTTACAAGTAGGCAGCTTCAATGATCCTAATGATAATCTTGTTCATCCAGTCATATCCCTATTTACATTAACAAACAAGCTTCTAAATTGCACATCGATGTCACGCGATGTGGGACTTTTCCCAAATCGATTCACCTGTATGGCTGATGTCAACGAGCTGAAGAGCTTCTTTTACATTGAAATTCATCGTATCTGGGAGACCCCGTGGATGAGTTACCTCGCATAAGCTGTGTTCAGAAAGTAATTGAGTACATCTATTATGTGTGGCGATTACTGGTCCGCTCTACTGTCGATAAAACATTACCATCTGCAGCTTTTTGGATTTCCCCAGGCACTGGAGAGTTTTCGATCTACAGTCTGGACAGACTCTATATACAAGACGTGGTAGGAAGCTTGGTAGGAATATTTCACATTGCTATATATAGTCACAAATGCTAGGGCCATTATTGACTCAAAATTCCCTAAGGATGATACTGATACAGTCAACGAAGCTTTCAAGAGATTGAGGCTAGCCAAATATTACTTGGTTATTTTTGTTCTCACGCTTGGTTGGATAGTCCATTTACTTCCGTTTCTTCTTCCAGGTCATAAAAACCATTACTGGAATTACTTGCATAGTCTTTTCTTCGGCATGTTCATAAATGGTCTTACATGTGATGTGATTTCTGTGATGCATACTTGTTCTCGCAGCTTGAGTTGCCTTTTGCTCTGCCATCATATTAATTGTAAAACGTAAACCAGGGAAACATACTCTACAATAGGGTGTAATGTTCAATTGGAATGCATATTACTTCTGCAATCATATGGTAAATGACAGTAACATAATCCTCGGAGCTGACAATAACTAAGTAGTTGCAGTAACGAAAGTTGAAAGATAATCCAGAGACGCGGGTCTAATATATACCAGAGATGCAGGTCTATATACGAGTAAAAGTATACCAATTATGAGGATACAATTGTGTATAGATACTAAACTAGGCTATTGGCAAATGCCATTCCAATATCCAACAAAGAATTTGTTGAACGAATTTACAAAGCGCGAATATTGCCATATGGCCAGGCCAGAACACTCAAGATGATGTGATTTTGAATAGCGATCCTCGGTACCGCTACTGGAATTGGAGTCCGCGAGACATAAAATCCCGTAATGCAAAATCGGACATCTACGAAATAGTGGTCATCGAAGGCTACACCAAAAGAGAAACTCAAAAATGGAGGACAGGAAGCGATATCTAAAACATGATTTTCATTGGATAGGAATAATGCGATTTTTTGAGATATGTGTCAAAAAAAAGAAGACAGCAAATATGCCCCACAACCAGGGTCGAGGCGGTTCTAAACTAGCCAGGGCTGGCCTGGGGCAGCCTTGGGCCGCGCGGAAATAGCGTGTTAGAAAGGCTTCTTTCTGCCCAAGGCGAGGAGCATCGAAGACCGGTTTAAAATGTGGGGTATCTTTTTATTTTTTCCTAATGCGCCTGAACGATAATCGGAGACAGGTTTTTGTTTGCTAGAGAGGTATTTCCAGTGGCTAGCAAGCGAGATACCAATAGAAACCTCTGTACGAATGGTCAACGGCATCATATGGTAGTAAACGACAGTCCAACAAATCCCGAGAATAGAACCCGTGTCGCAATTCGTATCAGAAACCGAGCGATTCCAGTTGTTGGATCTGATTTTGTTCGAACTCAGGAAAAAGGTAAATAAATGTCTCCGCATCCCCTCATTTTTCTGTCTTTCACGCCAATCTCGCTTGTGCGAACTACCCAGCGTAGAATGGATATTATACTAGCGGCCTGGCTAGTATGGCCTATGGTACTATCCCGCTAGTATAAGGAAATCCTTATAAAGCAGGGATTTCCCGTTTGTTTTTGTTTTCTGTTTTCGATTTGAATCCCTCTTCTTCTCCTCAATTTGTCCCATACAAAATCCCATACTGCTGTTCCTCCTAATAGACAGTTCGAGAACTTCCTTTTCACATTGTAAGTGTTTTTCTACCTTGCTGGCTTTTCCACAGCTTTTACCATGAGGTGTGGTGACAAATCGTTGGGAACTGCTGTTGATACCAGGGCTATATAACATGTGTTTACCTTTTGTGCTCTTCTCCATCTTCTCCTTCCACTTACCTGACTATATAAAGCTTCTGGCAAATAATCCGATTTGCTCTTTTCTTGCTTGTTCTTTTTTCCTGTTTATTATCTCTTCTTTCGCTCCTCTGATTGGCCGAAATTCTACTCTCCTAGCATATTTATCTGCGTGCAATTTCAACATTGCATATTTTGGCGTCCTGTTTTTTCTCTCACTTTATATCACAATACTAATCTCCACATAGAGTCTTACCTTCATTTCTTGTATCTTATCCATAAAATAGCACTTTACAATGTCGGCAATCTTGAAACAAAGAGTCAGATATGCTCCATATCTTGCTAAATTAAAGACCCCTGAAGAGTGTGTCGAGCTCTTCAAACACGGCCAATATGTCGGTTGGTCTGGTTTCACTGGTGTCGGGGCTCCTAAAGTCGTTCCTGATGCTGTTGCTGATCATGTTGAGAAGAATAACTTGCAAGGTCAATTGGCTTTCAATGTTTTTATTGGTGCTTCTGCTGGTCCTGAGGAAAGTAGATGGGCTGCTAATAACATGATCTTGAGAAGAGCTCCTCATCAGGTAGGAAGACCTATTGCTAATGGTATTAATACAGGAAGTATCGAGTTCTTTGACAAACATTTGTCGATGTTTCCTCAAGATCTTACTTATGGTTACTACACCAAGGATAAGAAGGAGAACAACTTGTTGGATTACACTATAATTGAAGCCACTGCTATTAAGGAAGACGGTTCAATTGTCCCTGGTCCTGCTGTTGGTGGATCCCCGGAATTCATTTCCGTCTCCGATAAGGTTATCATTGAAGTTAACACTGTTACTCCTTCGTTTGAAGGGCTTCATGATATCGATATGCCTGTCAACCCTCCTTACAGAGCTCCATATCCTTATGTGAGAGTTGACGACAGATCTGGAAGAGATTCTATACCCGTTGATCCTAATAGAGTTGTTGCCATTGTCGAATCTACCAAAAAGGACCAGGTTCCTGACAACTCTCCTTCGGACGACATGTCAAGAGCCATTGCCACAAACTTGATTGAGTTCTTCGAGAACGAGGTGGCTCACGGAAGATTGCCAGAGAATTTGCATCCATTACAGTCTGGAATTGGTAACATTGCTAATGCTGTTATTGAAGGTTTAGCTGGTTCTTCCTTCAAGAACTTGAACGTTTGGACCGAGGTTTTGCAAGACTCCTTCTTGGAGTTCTTTGAAAAAGGAACCTTGGATCATGCTACCGCTACATCTATCAGATTGAGTGACAGTGGGTTCAAAAAGTTCTTTGAGAACTGGGACGAATTCTCCAAGAAGCTTATCTTGAGATCTCAGGTTGTCTCTAATTCTCCTGAAATTATTAGAAGAATGGGTTTGATTGCTATGAACACTCCAGTTGAAGCTGATATCTATGGCCATGCTAATTCTACAAACGTGTGTGGATCCAAAATGCTTCATGGAATTGGTGGATCTGCTGATTTCTTGAGAAATGCTAAGCTTTCTATTATGCACACTCCTTCTGCAAGACCAAGTAAGGTCGATAAGACCGGTATTTCATGTGTTGTTCCATTTGCTTCTCATGTTGATCAAACTGAACACGACTTGGATATCTTGGTCACCGAACAAGGTCTTGCTGATTTAAGAGGTATGTCTCCTAAAGAAAGAGCCTTAGAAATCATTAACAAGTGTTCTCACCCGGATTACAGAGACCAATTGACTGATTACTACAACAGATCTGTACACTATGCAACCAAGAAGAAGTCTCTTCACGAGCCACACATCTTGAATGACGTCTTCAAGATGCATCTTAACTTCGAGAAGAATGGAACCATGAAATTAGATTCGTGGGATGTGAAATTCTAATTTGATTTCCGGTCTTTTTGATATTATAATAATTATAAATATACTACTAATAAATATTCCTATCATTGCTTAGACAATACACAGCATATAATATTGATATCATTAGATGTGCCGAGGAGTGTAGAGATTAGTCGTTCACTTCAAGACTTCTGTGAGAAGTTGTTACATTGCACAACATATCAGTATTGATGTCATTAGTGTAGTTTTGTTAATAAGAAATGGAGACATAAATAGTTTATTCATTGCAATAAATGGCATATAATGGGCCTTTAGACTCATTCTATCAGGGATTACAACCGTTATTGAATATTGATATCGTGAGTATAATTCGAAACAGATCAGTCGAAGAGAACTGCCATTCAATTCAACAGTTATATGTTAAGTCTTTGCAATACTGCGTATCAGTATAGTGACATCATTGGTGTAATTCTTTTGAAAAGAGGTGTGAAGGTAAATAAGATTCATTTAATTCAAAAGCTTTATAAAAAATCACTGCAAGACACAGCATAAAAATGTCTCAGCACATACAAAACACATATCTAGCTACTTGAAAAGGGAGTTATTTGTCGTTTGAATATGTCCTATAATATCCATAATGATATCCATAATGATATCCATAATGATATCTATAATGATATCCATAATGATGTAATGATGACAAGAAATGGAAAATACCAACAAACAGGGGGGAGAACTGTATTCAGTTTAATTGGATGAATAGTGCAAATTACCAACGTATTCAAACCTACTAAAGTAGTAATTGACACTGGGCTAACAATATTAGAATCGTTGTCAACTCGAATCGATCCCCATTCCAAGCATATTAATGTACTTTTATTGTTGGAATACATTAACATGTACGAGTATGACTCGATTGAATTGGTATATCAAAACGAGGGGAGCTTCGTATCAAGCATTATTATCTGAGTACCACTAATAAATTGATACCAAGAAATGGTAAATCTATTTAACCGACTACTTTGGATCGATTGAATTGGTCTATCGGAAGGATGTCAGAGAGCCCCATTTCAAGCATCTTCATGCAATTACGGTATTAAAAAAAATATCAGTGCCAACACCAATGACGTTTATACAAATTGATGGACCCCTTTTGGCCCTTTAGACTTACGAATGTCTATCAATTCAAAAGCTATACAAAAAATTACTATTGATATTGAACATTAGTATAATTCGGTTGATAAGAAAGAGAGACATAAATAATTCATTCAATTAAAGTCCTGTATAATAGGAAGTCCCTAAAAATATTGATATTATTAGTAGTACACTACTTTCAATACGAAGTGTAGACACAAGCAATTCATTCAATTCAAATTCAAAAGCTATATAAAAAAGTTCTTAATATTGATCTCACCAGTATAAAGCAATCAATATCCTAAGTGTAAACACAAACAATTCATTCAATTTAAATTCAAAAGCTATACAAGAGTCATTAATATTAACAGTATTATTATTCGGGTTGAGCCTGCTCCTGATTGGCCTCCATTTCTAATTTTTTTTGTTTCTGTAGAGTCTTATTGAAACGACTGCTAGGATTTTCATGACATAGACGAACATGACGTAGCAATGAATCCTTTCTAGGAAATACCTTCTGACAATAAGGTACGCAAACATCACACTCATATTGGTTGACCTTAGGCCTCTCGTTCTCTCCTTCATCTCCATGCTGTTCCAGCTGTTGCAACGAGTAAGAGAGAGAAAGGTCATATTCTACAGCCAGCATTGCAGAAATAGGACCCTTTGAACCATTATTATTTCTCATAAGTGGTGCCTCAACCCCATGTATTGCTTTCAAATGACGACGGAGTTCTGCACTTCTTGGAAGTCCAAGGTATTTCCAAATGCAGCTTTCAAAGCAGCAACGAAATTTACGTGACTCATAGAGACGGTATCTGTCAATGTGACGAATGAATAACTCAAGAGTCACAAAAGATTCATTACAATGTGCACATCTGTAACGTCCTTTCTTCCTGTCATTTTCCGTTTTGATCAGCTCAGATAGTATAGGATCATTCCGAATCTTGGCCTCAATCAATAGTGGAATATCTGTAATGGTTGAGGTACTGTATCTTCTAATATTTTCATTATCCAAGAACTGGGTATTGTAGGGTTGATACATGTTACTACATGCTCCATCAATACTGTGAGCTCTTTCGAGTTTTCTAAAACCAGCTGACATATTAGCGACATTTCCAAGGTGAGTAAAATCAGGACCATAAGCAGCATTAGCAACGCTAGTACTGTTAGTACTAGTAGAAATACTCGTGTCAGCAGAACTATTTAGAGTGTTAGTATAACCAGTAGCAGTAGTAGTAACAGACTGCGACCCGTAGTTAACTAGCAGAGGATCAATAGGAACTCCAGAAAATGGATATCCACTATACAAAGTAGCAGCAGGGGCAACAGGAGCAGTAGGAATACCAAAAGTTCCCGTAGCATAGGGGTAGACAGTATCACTCATAAATGCATCGACTGACATAGTATTGAAGTCGTAGCAAGGAGAATCCTGATTGATGTGATAGTGACAATTAGGACATACAGTGGTATCACGAGTGTTAGAGTAATTTCCAACATTAGGATATCCATTATCCAAATCAGCTTCTGCTTGAGGGCGCAGATAATTTGGATCTAATGGAGATTTGCCCTTATCGGCAGTATTATCTGAGGAGATGCCTGTAACCATCTTGGTATCAAGCTGTTTTGTTTCTGAATCTTGTAATAGAAGCATAGTGATATCTTCGGAGTTGAAGCTATCTAAGAAGAAGAAGTTCAAGTTTGTTTTTGGATTCGGAGTTACATTCATGTTGAAGTTTTTATGTTCGAATCTTCATGTATATGTCTCTAGAAAGGCTTAGTAAATTTGGTAACTATGGTGATTTTTAACCTTTTTAGTACTTGGAACCTCTGTTGAACTATAATGAGAAAACATCTATAATCATAAAGAGAGTAGAGGGCAGAAGTATGGAAGATAAATATTTGTAGCAATATAACCTGGCTTGCAGTTGGTAAGAAAGAGACATGAAGACAGGAAAGTAACTTTGGAAAGGCAGAGAAACTGCATCAAATATATAGGTAGGATTATCCGAACTCATTCTTGATACTGGTATTTTACCTACATCATATTTGACATGGCTCTGGGGCTAGCTATTTCACTATCATAGTATTAACACATAGTGGAGGTTTAGGACTTTTCAAAAACAAGCCTCTTTACAGACTTGCATACTTTCATGCATGTGCATACATGCATGTATTCTTGCGTTTGATGAAACCTTAATATCAATTTGTGACCTGTTGATGTAATTTCGTTGTTGCTTCGTTTGAAGTTTGCAAACTATAACAGAAACTGCTAGTTAGAGAAAGAGAGGGTACTGGCCAACCCCCGATGACCGGGCTATTAAAGTTCAAGTGAAATGTCTGTTGTGTCTGGTCAAAAAAGGCAATTGAAGAAGAAATGAACAAATTGCAGAGACATATAGAGACAAACAGTTGTAGATCAAACAAATCCTTGAGCGTTATCAAGCCTACAGTAAGAGAACAGCAAAAAAGAGGAGGAAAGTTCCTGGCTTTGTTAACATTTTTTAATCATTTGATCAATGTCTTGATGACGATTGATAGTCACCATAAGATAAGTCTGGAGTTTGACATCTTTTTGGCACGAAATCTATAGTTCTGGGGGATCACTTTTAACCTGGATAATTATAACCAGAAAAAATATCATTGGTCAACTTATTTTGTTACCAACTGCGTTGCTTGAATTCAAACTCAAAAGCCATTCACTTAGAGAGAGGGTCTTATCCTTTGATTCCCCCTCCATATACTAATGAATACAGAGGAAGAGGGAGAAGCGCACCATAAGTTAAGGAGCAGTACAGAACGCAAAAGCACAGTGTCGTAATGACTTGCAGAATTCAGATTACCCTTAATACGCAAACGCAACAAATAATAATGATATCGAACCTGATAGTTTAAAAATAATTCCGCACATCTTTTTGGCTTGCATTCCGTATTCACCGTCTTCAATCTATGGCAGCACCTCGTCATTTATTTTCCAAGAGGGCAAAGGAACGAACTGCTTACGCCAGAATATTTGGACTTGTTCCAACAGTTTGTTGCCTTCGTCTAAATCCCTACTTTTTTATGTGGGCTTGTAACGTCTAGTATACTGGTATCAATTTGTTTAATAAGCTGTTTGACACATATACCGGGGCGACTTTGTCGCGCAACTCAAACTCTAATAGTTGCATCACTTGAAGTAACAATCGGCTCCATCTAAAGACTGTCTCTGTAAGTATTCACTTCGTTTCCCTTTTGAGTTTTAGGTTTTCGGGGTACAATGATCTACAGCACATATACGCAACTTGTATAGAAAAATGATGAGTAGCTGGTAATGTCAATCCAAAAGATGACAGAGAAAAGGGAGGTGTTGTTCCAGACAAGCAACAGACAAGACAAATTTTAAATACGCGTGTTTTGAGAGCTATATTCGCCTTCCTTTTTACTTGGTTTCAGTTTGTTGTCTCGATTCTATTAACATTAATTGCCTCGATTAGGCTTTGACTTTGTCTGAAATTTTGGAATACTCAGTTCTCGAAAGATAGGCCCAAAGCTGATAAACAGAGCACCTATGCATGTAAATGAAGGCGCACAGTTGGGAAAAAACAGCTGATTTACATAGTATTGAAAAGGCTGGACCGAATTCACTACTGATTGTATTCATAGACCCATATAAAGTACCAGATATGACCAATAATTCCTGAAGACTGAGACACAAAAACGGGAAGTGACAAGTCCCCGCTGCTATAGAAATGAAACAAAAAGAAACGACCCGAAATCCCAATACTGACCAACTAGCGGGATGTTGGCGGCCACCCTGATTTGCAATTGAGTCGATTTCGTTAATTTCTCGATTGATCAACAGCATATTTATGCGATGAATCATAAGGTTTACAACGGAGGGAAGGTGATTTCGTAGAATATTCGTATTCGTGATCAATATATTGACATCTGGCAATACAGGATGGACGTATAACAGTCACCATAAGTATACATTCATGTTGGTTTGTGTTTGGGTGTTGACAATAAGAGAGAGATAGATACACAGATTTGCTTTTCACCCTAACGCTGGTAGCTCCAACTCTATAGTTCAGACTGTCACTCTACTGTAGATTAGATATTTAGCATTTGAATCTTGCTGTCCATCAAACTACACAAATTGAGACTATTTCTAATGACTTTTCATTGCTTGCAAATTTAGTTAAGTATACATGTCTGTTGGTAAATCTTTTATGTGACTGGTCCCAAAAGCATGTACTATGTATGGGACATACAGTTATTGCAGGTCTTAAATTCTTTCCCAGAGTTGCATATCACTATCCCTTGCTTAATAAAACTACTTTTATGTCACGAACTTCTCACTGAAAGCAAAGATCTTCAATTCCAAAGCCCTTTTCGGCTTCTTTGTTTGGAATCAGATTAGTATACGCTACAAAAGCGCGAACCAGTGCTTAAATGGGAGCGAGGAACGTATATATCAAGCAGTCGGGCGTATAGGTTGTGATTACAGTCTTGAGCAAGAAAATTGAGTCATATATATGTGCTCTAAATATAGATGCAATGATATAGATTCGTAATCCTGCTAGTTTAATGCACATTCTCAAGACATCTGCATCTGTATCTTGAAAGATACGAACCACACTCTTATCGAAAGAGGTCTAGAACGAACAGGGATCAGTAGGCTCGTTCTTTTCAAGTGTATTGGTGGTATACACCATTAAACTACTAAGATTAAGCTTAAGTACTTCTGCTACATCAAACTCTACTCAGTTCGGCATCTCATTCTTATTGTGTGGATTGTATAATCGTGTGACAATAAACTTGATAATCCAACATAGATTAGGTTGATGTGTGATGTTGGATTGATTTACATTCTAGACCTCTAGATAGTGCTGCTGTCGATCAGGGTATCTACTAGAACTGTTCTAGTATCTGGCGGGTGGCAGCTAGATTGCTAGTTACAATCACAAGTTACACGCCTTTGTCCCACGGTGGTTGTCCTTCTACCAAGGCAGGTCGACAGAGTTTGGCTGAGAAATTTATTTGGATTAGAACAATAGAATAAATAGAGAATAAGATAAAAAATAATTAAAAAAAACAACAGACATCTAACATAATGAAATCAACGAGACGAAAGAAAATGAGAGATTAGTAATAAAGATAGATAAATAAATAAATAAATAAATAGATAGATAGATAGATAGATGAGGTGACAGAAAACGATGGTTATTGTCAATATCAGAAAGCAAATGACTGGCACAAGGACCCAAAAAGAATACAGACGGCAGTCTTAACACATGCACCCACTTTGTTCTCCGTCTAATTGGATATTGATGGCATCTGAATAATCTTCATTGAAATCGGCTTCGTTTTCCATTTCTTGCTGTAATGCATTTCTAGCCACAACATCAAAGGCTTGATCAATGTTGACATCTTCTTTGGCACTTGTTTCGAAGTATGGTATATTACCCTTCTCCTCAGCCCATTGCATGGCCTTCTTACTGGCAACCACTCTTTTCGATTCGTCTATATCTATCTTATTACCCAAGATCACAAATGGGAAACTTGCAGGGTTTTTGATATTTGCTTGGACCAAGAACTCATCCTTCCAGAACCCCAAATGCTCAAACGACTTGGAGTTGGTGACGTCATACACTAAGACACAACAGTCTGCACCTCTATAAAATGCTACACCCAATGACTGGAATCTTTCTTGACCTGCAGTGTCCCATAGTTGAATTGTCACGTTCTTATCCTCAATAGAAAGTTCCTTTGTAAGGAAATCGGCACCAATAGTGGCCTTATATTGATTGGAAAATCTTCCATTAACAAACTGCTGCATCAACGAGGTCTTTCCGACTCCGGAATCTCCAAGGACAATCACCTTCAACAAAGTCTTCTTTCTGCTGGACATATTGCTCTATATTTTTTTTCTACTTCTATTAAAATGGACTTGACACAAGTAATAACCAGAATTAATATAGCAAAAGTAACAGGGTGACAGAAATTTTATTTTATGCTATCAGCAATCTCTTTGTATCTCAACCAGAGACGATACAAGCCTTTAAGCAACACCATCAGCTCTTTTCCTTAAGGCCTCTTTTTTGTTTTATTATTCTGTTTTAAAAAACAGATAAAGAAAAAAGCCCAAAAGAAAATGCTGGGGAATTATTGCTAGACGGACGGCGGAGGGAAGATACCATTTCAGTGGGTCGTAACCATTGTTGGGATGGCCATTGAAGATGGGTAGCTATGGTATTCAACTGGGCCATTTGCAAATACACGCAAGTACAGTATGAAGAAGATAGATGTAAATAGATCTAGACCGTAGAGAATGTAACATTCTGATAATTATCAGCGTAATTATTAGTGTAATTATCAGTGTAATTATCAGTGTAATTATCAATAAACAATAGTAATACATATGCTGAAGAGCTTAATCACATCCTATGTCGTACTACTGTAGCAAAGAATATTAGCTACTTTTCAGTCTCTTCGGCACGTGTGGTACCATTATTATCGAATCCCTGCACCCTTTGAACAGCATAGGAAGATCATTTCTTGGAATACCGTTTCTTTTGATTCAAAGAATAGGGTCTATGACTGCCGTATCTGGAAACAGGAAACATTACGCATATTGATTCGATTGGCCAATCAAAAACCGTCAGGTAACGTCGTATCTGAAAAAGAAACTGTACAAGAACTTGGACATCCTAATACGTACATACGTATTGTACGTAATGTACGATCGGTAGACCAAAATGAGAGAAAGATCGGCATTATAGTAATTGAATTAATTAACGTTAGTGGTCCAATCACGCCTAAAACTAAATCTATACGAAAGAGCTTGGGTTTAACTTAAATTTCCTGTGCACCGATGAGGAGGAAGTGACTAACAACCAGCCTAATGAAGTTGGTGATCAGCAGAGGCAAAAGTAGGATATTGGGATTGGCGATGTCATATAGCATGAAAGGGTGTTGGAAAAGAGGGGAGGTAAATACGACACGAATGTTGGTCTGGTTGTCTACATGTATCGGGCAGATCTGATCCATTGTAACATAGCTCTTAGCCTACAAGCCCTGTGAAAAAGAGATTCGTGACATTCAAAAGTACATTTAGTAAAACAGGTTCAGATAACTGATGAAAGGAAAGTTGGCCACACCTTAATAAGGCGCCGTTGGGACATATCTAAGATTGAATGGAATAGATGAGATAAACTCGGATATAAGAATAACCGTGAGCTTGTCGTTGTGATTCCTATTCAAAAATGGGTGATGAATAACTCTTTCATCAGGAATTTCATTAAACACTCTAGCAATGACGGCATCCAAATGCTTGAGTAGCACTGGATTGCCCCGAGCAGCTATTATATCATTCATTAAGCTGCGGAAATACTGTCTTAAGAAGGTGCCTTTTGTTGGATAACTCAGCATTATTCTGAAGTAAGTTCTAATGGAGTTGTCTTCGTAAGGATAATCACGTAGAAGATAAGACACTAACCAGACCCACTCGAGAGTAACTCCAGGGAACTCCAACTTGAACGACTTGATCAATACTTGCGGCACGTGAGCAATCAAATAAATGATCCAATCTTTGAACATCACACAATTTGATTGAAGTTCCAGCTGGAGTTTTATCAATTTATCTCTGTGAACTTCAGGTGATTCATTAACATGCAATTGGTTCTCTGACTTAACATGCATGGTCAAATCATGAATTGGACGGGTCAAAAAGGGAAATTCCCTTGCAGCAACATGTGAACTGACGACCAAATTGTTGTCGTATCTCTTTACCCTTTCAACAAGACCCAGGGGAATTCTACTAGGCTTCTTTTTGAGCTTTCTGAGATGTTTGGGCTTGTTTTTGCTGGCTTCTGGTGGTTGTGATGATGCGCTTGGCTTGGCAGAGTCTTCTATTGAATGTGGCTTATGATGCTTTTCGAGATACTCTTGGTCATCTACAGAAGTGCTAATAGAGACAAACGAGGACATCGAGGAGTTTTCGTCACCAAAAGCACTTCTGCTGTTGACAGTGGAGTTGCTGCTCATAGAATCTTTGATATCTTGAAGCTCGGTGCGCATTGAGTGGCTGTTTTCTGCAAGTTGTTTCTGGAATCGTTCTGCTTGTTGGGTCATGCGGGTTTTCAAATCTGACATATAGTTATCAAGAACATGGCGGGGAACTGCTTCGGTTTCGACCTGTGAAAGCCAGCGAGACTTGACTCCGACGGTGGACATTTTCACTCTTTTGGTTGCTTGGTATTTTATGGTATTTTTGGTATTATTTTTTGATATGGATGTAAGGGCAATCACTCACCATTATATATGCAAAATCTATATATATGTATAGTATGTAATATATCTTGAAACCGTCATTGCAAGCTCAACAGCAAAATTCAGGTCGAGGACAGCTCGAGGATCTTAACAGAATAAAAATAGCTTTTTATCCTCTTTAGCCTCTCTGTAAGGTCTAATGTCTTGACTGGAAACGGGTTGAAATTTGCTGTTTTAGAATTTGATGGCTGACGCGTAAGCACCTTACGGGTAAATCTTTTAGTGCTTAAAAAAAGGGCGGAAAAAAGACGAAACGACGCGAAGGGGCCTTTTTGGGGCCTTCTTTAGGAACCAACTGGGTGGGCCGCAATCCTTTGGTAGAGTGTCTTGGTAGCAGCAAATGCACACTTTTCATGGTTAGTGTCCCTTGTGATCCGATCCGTCTTAAAGATCAATGATGTGTTTTTTACTACCATTACTTAGCTATACAGCTGACAATATTGTTAGCTTTATATTTACAGATCATCCAGGCTCTACAGACAAAGGGCTTAACGGGGGAGTCTATCTAGTGTATATCCAGTGCATTTATATAACAGACAGTCCAGTCCAATAAGAGTTAACATGCTCGGTGTCCCTAAAGATCGCGCAAGAAACCGTAATAGAACCCTTTCGGTGGTTCAGTTCTCGGACCTTGAGAAGTCCAAAATGGAGTCCTCTATCGACAAACTAGACTCTCTCCTCAAACAAGCCAACCGGTCATGGAAGATATCCACAACAGACGAGAAGACAACCAATCCTTTGGACCTTGCCCTTTCGCTTCTTGATACCACCTCGGTGGGTATGGCCTATAAACATCCAGACTTCATCAAATTAACGGGCGAAATCGCTCATTCGCTTCAGGTGGCGGTCAACGAACATTATCAGGCGTTCAACAACAGTGTAGGCTCCTATGACTCCGTTTGCACCTCAGTTAACGAGTCGCAGGAGTCCGTGAAGCTGATCAAATCGATCTTAAAGCAGACCAGTGCGGACATCTCGTCCAAAAACAAAGTGTTGAACGATTTGAACGAAAACTCGAAGAAATACAGCGACATGTTGGAGGTTTTGACGATTATTGAGGACATAAAGAAGGTTCCTAACAAAATAGACATTCTTTTTGCCGACAAAAAGTACAGCAAGATCGAGGAGATCCTCACGAAGTACGAATTGATCGCAGAAAGCTACAACTTGTGGTCAATCCCCGCCTTAAGCAACATCCGTAACTACTTATTGACAACAAAACAGGTGCTATTTGAGATCATTATGGAGGAATTGAACTCCACAATCTACCTAAAGTCGAAGTCGTCGTCGCTTATGTCGTTGGTTCTGAAGAAATCTCTTGGTCCTGCCTCTTCTGACGGTGTTGTGGCTGCTTCCGGCAACGATTACTCGAATTTGGAGCTTTATATCAACAACATTGTCAATATAGACGTGTTGGAGAAGTCCTCGGTTGTCAAACAGAAGTTCGAGGAGTTTCTCAAGGAGTTGAACCTGGAGGTCGAAACAAACTACCAGAAGGTCGAGTTTGACAATGATCCTTACAGCTATTTGCACTCCTTGTTGCAGACATTGTCCAAATTGAACAGGCTTCCGCGTTCTTTGGAGATGATTGCCCAGAGGCATCCAAGCGAGTTGCATAAGCTTGTCAGCGAGACCGCAGAAGAGGTGAAGCTAAAACATCCAAGCTTGGCATCCAATATCAATGCTCAAAAGAGCTCCAAACTCAGTAAAACCCACCGGGGAAAGAACAGTCTTTCTTCGGCTGCAACCAAACACCATTTGAACGGAAATGGCGCAGCTAAAGGCGGTGTTGACGGCTCAAAATCAGGAGAAAACGGCTCCTCGATCGATAAAACCGACAACGAGGATGCCTTGGACGCCGATTTCGGCCTCAGTATTGGTGATCTTAACAACATCATTCTCCAGGACTTTTTCTGGCAGATATTCACCAAGTTCTTGCTTGTTCTTCAATCCCATCGTGTAGTGTTTGAGATATCTCGTAAATTGTCCGATTTGCCGGAAGACACGTTCATTTCGAACGCCAATTCGTACAATTTCATCGAAATATGGAAGAACATCTCGAACGAGGCCCGCTCGTTGATGTACTCGTATATAACCAACGATGACGTAGTGTTCAACGACTCGAACTCGAACTCGAAGTCTGGCGCTAAAATGTCCAGCCATAACACTCCAGCCAATAATCTCACCGACAATTGGAACGTTTCCAATTTGTTTGGGTCCAAAAAGAACGACAAGTCGACGTTGCGATCAGCTACGCTTTTCCAGTTCGACGAGGACGATTTCCAATACGACAGCAACAGTCAGTCCTTAGACGACTTGCATTCGAAGGAATTACAGAGCTTCTTGAAGGAGGTTTTCCCTGGCTTCAAGATCAACAAGTCGCTTTCAAACGCATCAAATAGCGGTGTTTCTGCGTCTTCTTCCGCTGGTTTTGGCAGCCTATCGTCGCCTTATTTAGACAACGACGAGCTCACGTACCAGGAGACGTTGGTTCCGCCCAACATCTTCAACATGAGGGTTATTTTGGACTCTCTTTTAGTATTTGTAGAGGGATCTCGTAGTATTTTCCCAGCGAAAATTATCGAACATTCCGACGAACCTGTAAGTTTCTTCAACCAGTTCATGAACAAGACGTTCTTGCCGCAACTTGACGAAACATTGGACTATATATACGATAATACCGTAAATAATGAACCGTTTTCCATCCAGGGAATCGCCAGTCACAGACTTATATCCTCGTTACCTGCAGATATGAATTCGTCCATTGCATTCAACGACCAACGGATATTCAAGTCAGGCATTGATTTCTACGTTCTTTTCACCAGAATATGCCATATTTTGAACACCACCTTGAAGTATCGTGAAGAATACGCATCGCTACTTATTCAAATATTAAACAAATTCTTTGGAAAGTACGAGACATTATATAGAGAGCTTCTTCCGAACATCGACCAACCTATAGTCAATAATGCCCACGGGTTCAAGCAATTGAATACCTGGCTCAAATCCCCAGAGCTTTCCCATGTCTCTTTAGAGATCATTAATAGTCGCGAACCTGCAAACAAGTTATTGATCACCGAGGCCGACATGCTTCTTGATATGGGGTCCAAGATCCTCAAATTGATCGACAAATCGCAGATCTTGCACTCGAAGAACTTCGATCTGTTGTGTCATTTAATAGCGTCTGTAGACTGGATCCTTAAATGGTTGCCGGATATGAAACGCGTCTCCAAAAGCGCGGCTCCTGGTGTCAGCAGACGTCCGTCAAAATTACAGCCAGACACCACGAACGAAGAGTTCAAGTCCAACTGGGCGTTGCTTGAAAGCAATAAAACTATGGTGTCCAACAGCAGACAGATCAGAATAACCTTCGACGAGAACTCCCCATTATTGAGTCATTTCAACTCCATAATCAAGAATTTTGAGAAGTTGCTTTCAAACACTATTTTGGCTATTCGGTATGATATTCGTCTTCGAATCATCCATTATATTGGAGCAATGGTGAGCAACAATACATGGAATCCAAACTCGGATATCAACACGATTTGTCCTGAAATCAGAGAGCTTACTGACTTGATCCAGTTCATGAACTCCACGTTGTTATGTAACATGGATGTCAAGCTTCGTGAGCAGATTTTGTATGGCGTTCCAACATTGATTGATAAGCTATTTATTCTTGCTTCACGTTTGATTGTGGTGTTAAATAATAACGGAGTTAAAAAGCTCTATTTAAATATCATTACAATCCAGCAGTCGTTACGAAACATCATGGCTAGACCTGATTACGTCGACTTTACCCATTCATTGGCTTATTTTGACTTGTTCAAGAAAGGAGCAGACCAATTGATTCAGCAGGTGGTCGATAGAAAGTCGCTTTTTAATCTCGATGATAATAAAAACATGCTTCGTCTTATATTCTCACAGGAGTTGAAGGACGGAGATATCACTCATGGCGGTCCAGGTCCATTAGAGGCCAACAGCCGGTACACCGAGGCGTTACGGAAACTTGTTCGTGCCGGGGGGAAGTGATTTAGTGTTTTTTTAGACCTCGCTTTGTTCAGCACATTATCATATAGTATCTCTCTCTCTTTCTTTCGACCTCGCTTGCGCTCGGGATATTTAGTATTTAGTTGTTAATAGAATGAATGTAAAATGCCAGCAGATGTCAGTGTAGCAGACAGTAGATTGCTATTTATCTCGGAGTAGAGTTATCTGGTTCTTGATTGGATTACTACTGGCCACAGTCGCCTAAAGTAGCTGCAGTCAGGACGTAGTGCAGTAAGCAACAAAATCACACATCCAAGAAATAAAATCTCATCGTTAATTACCTAACTTCAGCAGACTTTAGTCTGCCAGATCATCACCGACTACTTACTCTTAATATCTACTACAAAACCCATCAAATAAACAGGGGGCACAATGCTGCGTAATAAGAAAGATTACATACTAAAAGTATGGCCTCCTAACAATAAAATATATAACACAAAAAAATATCTCATAATAAGGAAATCCACAGTTCCGCTCATCGTGAAAATAATCACCTCGTTAATGCTTGTTGCTCTTGTGATATACATCTCCGTCCTTCTTCACCGCAGCGAGCAATCGATTAGAGAGTTGGCCACCAAACACATAATAGACTCGCCAAAGAGATATCAACGTATTGCCAAACTAATACTTGGAGGATATGCCATTAATTGGATCCTTTGCTGGATTTTCCAGCCTGATTACGAAGAGTCGATTATGATATTGAAGAATATAGGCGTTGAATTGAGTCGAACTAAGCCGACTCGGTTTTTTCTATCATGCCTTCTAAGACGCAACGGCATCTTTGGATCGGGTTCTGCGTCCGATAGTCGGCCGTCAGGCTCAATTGGGGGATTATGGTGGCTGCAGCTGGATACTGCAGAGGAGTTCATTCCCATTGACGATATTGTAGACATAATCATTCATGAGGCATTCCAGGGTTTTGAGGTGATTTTCTATCTCATTATCCTAAGAGCCCTGACCAATAGATTGACTATTGTGTTTGAGAAGTTGTTGCCCAGAAGACCACAGCTTGAAGTTGTTCTTCGAGGCTCTCGAAAGGTTCTTTTTCACGGTCGAAGTGACAACAAATTGCGGATTCCCAAGGTGGATTCCTGAGTAATTTTATTAGAGGATAATATACGATGTATTCAAATCTATGTAAATATGTATGTATATAATATATTATATGATCAATTAATTGGATGCGATAATGGTTATCTATTAAATTTTTTTTCTTGTAGTTTTTGGTATTAGAGAAAGGAAGATCATAGATTATCAAGCAATTCGCTAGGAACAACCTGTCCTGCAAAATAGAACCCGAAAATCACAACAAGATACAACAAGATCAACAAACTTCCTTTGAAGTAGTTACTCTTGCCTTCAGCGTAGATATACGTGAATAAAAACACACTGACAGCACTAGCAATGCAATCCCAGCGTGGGAAGATCAATGTAAGAAGATTAGATTGTAAGTCAAAATCAAGCAATTTACTAGGGGAAACCTTGCTCAATTGCCAGATAGAATACAATACTAATGCTGGAATTTGAAGCTGGATGACCTGTAAAACATAGGCACTTCCAATCTCCATGGACAATGCAACGTTTCCATACATGGCAAAACTGATAGCATTAAGAAACTCAGTGGTATTTGGAACCAAAGCAAACACAGTAAGACCAAGGAACTTAGGGTTGATTGGATATGTTTGAAGCACAGCATCAACACAATCAACAAGAATCTCGGCAATAATAGCATAAAGAATCGTAGCTCCAAGTAAAATGACCGTAGATTTTGTACGTGACCAGTTAGGAGCATCATGGCCTCCGCTGGTTTCGTCAGCTGCTGCTGGAACAACTTGAGCTACATTATGAGAAGTTCCCGCAATTTGAGAATGGCCATGTGTTCCATGGACTCCCGAAATGGCTCTATTCAACTCTGCATCAGTAACTGATTTGGATCTGCTTCCAATGATAGATTGGAAGGCCGACGACATGCGGCGAGAAATAGACGGTCTAATTGGAGTAGCAGGAGGTTCTGCATTGTAACCAGAAGGAGTTACAGTATTTCCACCTGCAAAAGGTGCTTGTAAGTTGCCACCATGGGCTGAAGCTCCGTCATTTAGCGACAAAATGCTAGGCGATTTCAATCCAGAGCCGATTTTTGGAGTCTTTGCGTTCATATACAGAGAATTAGTTAAAGAAAGGTTGTTTCCACGTCCCGCGCCAGTATGTGGCTGTGGTTCGCTTTGAGTTTGCCAGATCAAAGCAGCATGGGTTCTCAAAGTAAACCATAATGCAATGATATAACTAAAAAACAAAACAGCCACGGAAAACACAGAATAAGGTCTCAAAATAGCCATATAAAGCTTGTTGGCCTTCAAAGGTGGCTGACTAATGTGGCACACTTCGCAGCTGTTGGCATCGCTGTATCCGACAGCTCTACTGAGAGAACTGCTAGCCAATCTGACGAGGCCATTAGCAGTGACGGGTTCGCTAGTAATCGATGCAGTAGCAGTTTCGACACACGGCTTGCAGATCATTTCATACGAACCAAAAATTTCGTGGAAAATAGTAGGCGAAAACATAACTATCATAGAAAATAAGAGCATTGTGGAGGAAACACCTGCACTTCTAGGGTTATATCTTTGAGTCTTACGTTTAATTGCACCAGCACACATAGACAAGCCGGGCAAAAGAAGAACTGCACCTAAAATAGAGCCGATCATCGACCCTTCAACAAGCGCACCCTTGTGTTGATCAAGAGCAACACAATATAAGTAAATCTCAACTATAGTAGAGAAAAATGCATTGATCACCGCACCAACACCCATAGAGGATTGGGCAGAGATAGATGCAACAGCTTGACCAATGAAATATGCTAATGGAATGATACTTAATAAACAACTCACAAAGATTAACGAAGAGTCTGTGAAGAACTTCTCGATTCCAAGCATCTCTTTAAGAACGTAGAAGTCGAAAATAACGAAAAGAACAAAAGCCATAAGATTCAATATGATCACATTAGTACCGTCTACAGTGTAACGGTAGTAATGAGCACCACACGCACGATGAGAACAGACAAGAACACTCGCAGTTTCGCTGGTTATCTTGCTGGTGTTCTTGTCCGACTTGAACACAAGAGCAAGAGGACGTTGTCTAAGATGCAGCCATAAGATCATCGTGACCTTTGACATTGGGATTGGGAACACTAAGAGCCAACAAACAAAGGAAATCAAAAGAAGAATTGGCGAAAGAACAAAATAGAAATAAAGGAAGAAACTAATACGACCAACGTTCCATTGGCCACGACCAAAGAGTCTGATCTTTCTATCAATGTTATCTAAAATGGTTTCATCAGCATCATCAGCACCATCATTATCGTCCTCGCCATTAAAGGTGGACGAGTAATTATTAGTGGTCTGACTGCTGTTTCTGGCTCTTAAAAGCGGTCTATTCTCGCCATATCTGGTACTACCATAGCTACTGTTGTTATTATTAGCCGCAGGAACACCAGAGCTGCTGTTGTTATGGCTTGACGAGTAGCGTCTTCCTTGGAAAATAAACCCCGTTTCGCGGTCATCGTTGATCCAGCGACGGTACTCGTTAATCAGCGCACCCTCGTTGATATCCTCGCTAAGATACTCGTCTTGTTTGTTCAAATAGATCATTTTTCCAAAGGGAAGAAGCAAATACCAGCCGACATTCCAGAATAACCGTGGATATTTCAACGATTTCTTGGACCAACTGAGACACAAAAACGAGAACAAACAGCCGATCAAACAAACAACGAACCCTAAGAGCCCAAAAGTCATGGTCCAAAGAGCATTACATATTTGAACACCGTAATTGGCGTGTCTTGCAGCCCCGGTTTCATCGTCGTGGATATCCAAATCGGCTTCTTTTTGCACAGATCTGAACTTCTTGTATAAAGCTGGCTTCCAGATTCTGATACCAAAGGGATGGGTGGTATTAATGGCGTCCTGACGTTCTCTGAGGGTAAAACTCTCAATAGACGAGACCGATTCGCTATCAAGCTGATCGTCTGCTGCTCCGACGTCATTTGCATTTGGACCGAGAATATTACTGGTAGAAACGAGATCATCCACGCCCAAATTGGTCTGGTTTCCACGCGTTTCGTTCACGGTATCGCTTGTGACATCAGCAGTGGGATCTATCTCGTCGTTATAGTATTCGGTTGTATTTGTGGTGTCATTTGGTCCATTGTATTCCTGAGGATAACTTGTAACGTTGTTGTTATTGGTGGAGTTTGCATTTATAGTTGTGGTTCTAAGCAAAGTATGCAAATCATCAAGGTTTTCTACAGATTGTTCTAAAGATTTACTGCCTGATATGGAATTATATCTACTGGCATTACCAACAGCAGGCCCAGCAATACTAGAAGTAGATGGATGAATAGGGTCAGATTCCTCAATCTCCAACTGTTTCAAGCCAGCTTCTGCGTTCAACAAGTTCTGAGCGACCAGGTTCTCAAGCTCGTTAATAGCGGCAGTATTGACAGAAACGTCCTGTGGAGATACTAAAGGCGAAACCAATGGGTTTTTAGAAAGTTTCTTGCGAAGTTTTCCTCTCAAGGCATCATTATAGCCCTCAAGATACTCTCTTTCGAGATCCTGTTCGATCTCGTCTTCACCGTCATCGACGCTGAAAAGAAATCTGCTTTTAGCTGACGAAAGGGGCATTTTCTGAAGTCTTTTCTTCTTCTCTGCGCCAGTTTCAGGATTAGGGCCTCCACTTGGCTGAAGAACAGCGGAGTTATTAAGACTGTTAGAAGCATTAGGGGCGGCAGCGGATCCAGGAGCGCCTGCAGAAGCAGCAGCACCAGGACCTGCAGCAGCACCAACGTTGCCAACAGCATTACTAAGACCCATTGTCGACAGAGTAGGAACAGTTGAACTGCTAGGGGTACGATTAGGAGTAGGGCCAGAATAAGATGGTTTCTTTGCAGGAAGCAACACAAACTGGCGATGGTAATTGCTGTCCTGAGCGGCGTTGGAAGGAAGAGCCGCAGATGTCAGAGAAGAAGACTGAGGGTTTGTGGATAAATGGGGTCTCACAGGTTTGAGATTCGGACTGTTGTTTTGCGAAGGCGGGTATTTTTTGGACATTCTTCTTCACAAACAATTATTGGCTGGATGAATAATATATGAATAAAAGATGACTTCGTTAACAGGATGAGCTCAGCGATTAATCTATCAATCTATCTAAACAGGAAAAAATGGCCAGAAACTTAAAAACAACGGATGTAGATAAAACTTAGGGCAGGCAAAATATAGATCGATGATGAGAACAGACAAAGCATCAGAAGACCAAGAACTGTGGGGTCAATGGCTGCTGATAGAACATATAACCAAAGGCATATGTAACGTATTTATTATAATGATAGGAAACAGGTGAAATTCATACTGTTTTTGGTTTTTTAAATAAATAAAACTTAACTCAAATTATTTTACTTCTTTTTCTAATTCCGTAAGTCTTTTTGGATGGTTTTTATATGGAACAGAACTGGATTTGGAAGTGTGAGCTGGATTTGTTTACATTTTATGGTTGTGATAGGCAACGCCTGTTGCTATAGCAATAAGGGGACAATGAGAAGTCATGCGATATGTCAGTAAGCGCGGGAGTATGTCTATAGTTAGCAACTACTTACCTCCTAGGAGGTAATTGACTGTGGGTGCTTATATGGAAAAGAATAGGAACGTTGTTATGGTAATGCTGCAGATCGGCATGTACAGATACCCGTACATTTTGCACATGTACAACATGCCAAGCAATATCCATATTGCATACCTACCAATACTTCTTTACATAACGTAACATACATAACGTAATACATAACGTAACACATAACATGCTCAATGCTAACATTACTATAAACAATATATATACAAGTGTGCTAACATCAACTAACTAGCAACCACTATATGGCATCCTTCTTCTATAAACATCGGCCAAACTTCTCTAATACACCAATCTCTGCTTCTGTTCTTTTCTCTGTAATCTCTTTGCATATTTACTGCCCTTAACATCAAGGATCTTTCTATCCATAACTTCCATGGCCTTCTTGATATCCTCCTTTTTGACCAATTTCTGTGCCTCGTGTTTGTGACCCTTTGGCTTGAGCACACCCTTCATCATCTTCTTGGTTTCGTATTTCTCTTCGAAGAACTTCTTGTTCATTGGCGGCAAAAGCGATTCGATTCCATACTGTTTGGCAGTCTTGTAGAGCACACTCTGTCTGCGGAGAGAGTATTCCGGACCATGGTACTTGTTGGTGATAGGGTGTTTGTTCACGAGAAATGGATTGGCCGTCTCGTCGGTAGTCAATACAGGCTTGGAACTGTACGAGAAACTCTCGGTGGCCGGAAGATGCTTGTTGAAGAAGTTCTTCAATATTGGAGGAAGTTGGTTGAAATATTCGGCATTAGACGCGGTTCCGCTCGAGGCGCTGGCGGCAGCCTTCTGTAAAAGAGTTATACACTGTTTCATATCGAGATAAGGTCCTAAAATTCCTTGGTTATTCACGCCCCAACTAACTGTAGCTCTACCATCCCTCTGATAGCTGCTAACCCACTTAGTATATAAAAATTTTCTTTTCGATGAAGAATGAGAATTTTTCCAGCCCGCTCCCAAAGTCACATGACCCTTGTTCCCACCAACTTGCCTGGGGTTTCACCACACAAGCGTCGAAAAACGAATTTGGAATTGAAATCGAGATTGAAAAGATATCATCACACTACAAGCCACGAAACATCACCACTACGTTGTGGCTCCACGACAACTCAGCACATTAATTGCATACATTTCAAGCCCGAAATTGCGACAATTATCAAGCAGTTACCTATTTAGCTACTATCTTTTTCGCTCCGCCAAATTGCACATTATTGAAGAAAGGTAAAAACAAGGGAAAAAGTCCGTGTTTTCCTTCCAAACCCTCTTATCATACATAACCCACTTAACTCACCTACCCATACATCTGAGGACGGAATTTCTGTTTTCATCATGAATGACGACCATCTCTTTTTCGTAAGCAACAAGACGTTTGACTTGTCGATCGATGTTGCCGACGTACAAAATATCACGCGCGACACCGAATTGATTCGCCAGTTCGAGCAAACCGTGGCCAAAAATCCCCAGGGAAATGTGCTAGAGGCCCTCAATCTGTGCCAACGGTGTCGCAAGCTCAAAAAGAAATGCACAAAGCACAAGCCCCGGTGCTTGAACTGTTTCAAAACCGACTATAAATGTGTCTATTTCGAGAAGGAAAAGATCGGGAAAATGAAGGCTGTTCCTCCTACTACAGGCAGTACAGGGAGGGAATATCGTACTGGCCGACGTTTGAGTGGATCTCCTGTAGCTGCGTATTCCACCCCTCCAGCTCGGTTATTGGGCTCGCGATCGCCTTCAATTCCGGTGGTGCTGCCCTCAGTAATTGCAAACACGTACAAACCAAAGAGTGTCACGCCATCTCCTATACACAAACCATATCAAAGCGAAATGCCTGTCCTGATTTTCCAGAATCACAATAACCGTGATAATCGCTTCCAACCCATCAAGAATCCTGTGGTAGCCAAACCGGTGCAACCGCAGTATTCGCAGAAGGAATTCATGGCCATGTTGGGTGCTGGTGCTAAAATAGTGTACAGTTATCCATATGGTTACACGGTTGCCACGTCATTCCCTCCTAATGACGTGATATTTTTTGAGCAGACAAGAATGCAATTGGCTAAGGATTTCCCTGCAAATGAGAGCTGCGGCTCTTCATTCTCCTCGCCATCAGCATCTTCTTCTTCGTCGGGGTCATCTTCGTCATCCACAGATGTTTCTCCGGTAGCAATGAAATATGGAAAGCCTCAGAATGGTCAAGAGGGTGTCAATAATAATAATAGTGGGAAGGATGTGTTTGTGGCGTTCCCTACGCGCAATCAGGATAAGGATGTGATAGATCCACTGTTAGTTGGGTGAACTGCTAGTTTGCAGCTGCTAGTCGCTGCAGTTAGTTGATGTACAATATGAACATGCCAAGTGATGTTTTGGCATGGTTTTTGGCTTTCTGGATGGTATTTGTTAAAAAGAGGTATATATCATAGTACATTATATAGAAAGCAATAATTTAGTATTCGGTTTACATTATTCTTTAATTTACACGGCTGAGGCTATCCTCCGGAGATGTACTAATTCCGGCAAATGATATCCCGGAAACCATGGCAACCGGAACTTGGGTTAATGATTTTCTACGCCCGCTAACAGCCAAGCACTATTGTTTTCGTCCCATTAGCAACCACTCACAATAACTATGTTACTGTGACTACATAATTAGTTTCCGGAACCTTACTTACTCAGGCTGGCTTGTTTATTTACTTTTTCTCCGGCCCATTTTCTTGTTATCGAAAAAAAGTGAAAACCTTTATATATTGCAGTTATCCATGAAATATTTTCATGGACCGAAAGACCGAAAGAGTAGAAGAGATTGCATCGACTAACTGGGTGAAAGCTGTATTCGTCAACTAGAGCATAGCTTACGTCCTTGCTGTCTACGCCAGTGGCCACTTCTTACTACTACCAATAACACTACAGACTTTCCGCTTGCGTACCATAAGAAAAAATGCCTAGTCCACCTGTTAGAAGTCAGACGGCCAATATTGCTTCCATAGCCAACGATAATGCCTCAACTGCAAGCTCTTCGGATTCTGTCCAGTCGTTCAGTCCTAACACTGCTCAAGCTGCAAGACTCACGGGGTCCCGTGGGGCTGGCCGTCTGCGTTCGGGCACTGTCTCAAGTATCAGAAACTTCATGACCAGACCAACACCTACGTCGTCTACAACAGCATACTTTGAGAATCAGCAGCTTGATATCGCAGGAACTATGAATCTTGACCGGAATTTGACCAAAGGAGCGTCTCTCAACCCCGAGAACAACGAGCCGGGTCTTGAGACTTCCGAGGAGGAAGCCATATTGGATAATGCCTTGATGAGCGAGGAACCAGAAGCATTGGCCAAAATTGCTTCCCGAATCTCAGGGAAATCCGAAGAGGAGATTCAGAAGTCCAAGCTCAGGTTCTGGGACTCTGAATTCAGAGAGTCTCGAGTCTCAGTGTTCCTCTCGTTGGTTTTTGCGTTTATTTTCTTATCGTCTTTGATCTTGGTTGCTATGAGTATCTTCTGTGGATCCTTCTACAACAGATCGAAGTACTACCACCATTTGAACTTTTTGGTGTTGAACGAAGATACCTATTCGTCTTCATCCTCAATGGTGGGTTTGATTGGTAATACCGTCGAGGCCATTGCTAATAGCACGTCTATGAACGCATATGGATCGTGGCAAGTAGTGAGTAATCTTACTGACTTCAAACTTAAGGCAGCCCAACATAATCGTACTACTATCCAGCAGCTACATCATTATGTGTCCCATAACAAATACTGGGGCGCCATTCATGTCCCACAGAACGCTACGCTTCAGCTATATACGTCCATTGTGAACGGTTCAAGTGTCAACTCCTCGGCCACCATTTCGGATGCTGACACTTTGGGAGTGGTTAATGCTATATATATGACCGCTCGTGACCCATCAGCTGTTCCTTCCTACATCAAGACATTTCTTCTTGCTTTTGAGACTGCTTACATCAGTGCCTCTCCTGCCGCTGTATATGCACCTCTTTTGAGTAAATTTCTCACCAACTCCACTCAACGTCTTCAGTTATATAAATCCCTCGGTTCTGTCGACTCTGTGGCCAGCAATGCGGGTGTGTTCCAACATACAGACTTGAAACCGGTGACGTCACCGGTGGTGATGGCTGCTTTGGAGATATCCATGATTTACAACCTTATGTTTGCCTTCTTTGGATTTTTGCTTGCCGCTCGTATACAGAAATATGTTGCGACGAAGCTTCAAGGAGTCAAGTTTTTGATCTTCCGTTTCGGAACATCCCAATTGACATATCTTGTGATCACATTCAGCTATTGTATTATCAATGTTGCTTTTAAGGCACCTATCTATACCACGTTTGGTCGTTCCGGGTTCCTTGTGCTATGGGCGTTCATGTACTTGGGAATTGGTGCTCTTGGCCCTGCTAATGAGATTGCTGCTGTTATTTGTTTCATGATCTTCCCTCCTCTTATTGGTGGGTTCCTTCTTGTGTTTATTGTCCTCAATATTGCGCCAATTATCTCTCTAATTGATATTGCCAACCCATTCTATCGGGTCGGTTACGCCTTGCCTATCTACAATCTCTACGAATTGTTGAAGGTGGTGATGTGTGATGGGTATAAAGGTGATCTTGGAAGACATATCGGAATTCTTATTGCTTGGAACGTTTTAGGAAACATAGCGTTGCCTTTTGTATTAAAATACGGAGCTGCCAGCATTGCCAAAAAGAAGGAACAGATTGTCAACGCAATTAAACTGAGACATGGGAAGAAGCTAGAGACTGTTTCTGAGGAAGGTGAAGAGGAAGAACAGCTAGAAGAGCAAGCTGAAGTGCTGGCGGCAGGGGGAAATGTTGGCGAAAGCAATGAGAAGAGCACAGGCGGAGACAGTGCTGAAAAGGGTTCGCCCCCAAGCCTATCCAAGTGATTGTCTGGCTGTCATGATAGCAATTATTTTTGAAGGGTTGACACTGACAACGGCCTACTTGTTATGCATGTTGCATAACATTAACTGTTTTAGTTATGTTACATCACCCCTTTACTTATCTTACAACCGTTCCGTAAATAATCCACAGTTCCCGTTAACTTATTCGTCTTACGTACATTGACTCCTTTCATTGCTACTTACATTATTACCTACCTTAATATCCTTAATTTCTACTACTTTCCTTGCGTTCTTACTTATCAACATTGTACCCCTCGTATCCACTTCTATCCCAACATGACTGTATCAATACCTGTAACATCCTTGTAGCCTCTTGTTGCTTCGAGGTCCAAACCTTCTTTTTCCTCAATAAATATTAAATCTGCCCACCAAATCCAATTTTTCACCTCCAACCTTCAATATTTAAATTCCACGTTTTTTTTTCATCTTTGTTTCCATTCTCCAACTCCAGATCCTCAACTACTCTCCAATAGTAATTGATTCAACCACGTCAATACTTCAAACTATCCTGATACAGGTCTATATTCTGTATCGTCTGTTCTGCCTGCCTGCGAAAGATCTACTTCATTGTTTGTCTCTTGCTGTTTCTTCTGATCCGCTGTCCACTACTACTTCCGCTTCGTATTTAAGATCAAATGTCTTCTCCTGCTGAACTTTTGGCTGCTGCTCATGCCGCTTCCGGCCTTGCCCCGGCCGTTTCGCCTGTTGATGAGCCTGTAAGCACGCCTGCTACTGCTGTATCTGCTGATCTTTCTAATCCTGACACTACTGCTACCTCTGCTTCAACCTTGGCTACCGCTGAATCGGAAGAGTCAGGCGACGACAACGAGAACCCTGTCGCCGAGCCTGCTGCTTCGATCAACGATGAGAAAGCTTTCCCTGCATTGGGCAAGTCGGCAGCCGGCTCCGGCAACGGTTCTGGTGCCTGGGCCAAACGTTCCTACGTTACTGCCTCTTCTGCTAATGGAACCAACTCGTGGGGGTCCAAGACCGTCGCCATGCGTTCCAAGTCCATCCAAGAGGCTTTTTCGCTTGATTTCGAGTCGCAACTCAACATCAACAAAACTGAGTTCGTCAACATCTTGAACAACTTGAAGAAGACCACCCATTGTAACGTCGAATGTACCTCGTCCCAGCAAACCAAGAAGAGAACCTTTTTAATTACTGGTGAGCCTTCCATGATTGCCAAGGCCCGTAAAGAGATCATCAGACGTTTGACCAAACCAGTGAATATCACTTTCAACATCCCTGCCTCTACCAGATCCATCGTTATTGGTTCTGGAGGAAGAAACTTGAAGCCTATCATTGAGGCTAATGCCGTTAAAATTAACATCGAAAGAAAAGACGACTCTGAATTTGAAAAAGCCAGCGAAGCCGTTGATTCTGCTGATGATGACGATGACGATGAGAACATCTTCGGTGATTCCGTGTCTGTTTCTATTGAGGGTGACATCCAAGGTGTCAATGATGCCAAGGCTCAAATCATGGACATTGTGGATAAACACACCAAAACCTTGACCACCAAATTTACCGTTGCCTCGTCGGTTGTTCCATTCCTTGAACACGAGATCAAGAACTCCGGCGAGTTTGATTTGGAAGACGTCGACTTCTATGTGTCTCCAAAACTCAACCAGGTGTCGCTCAGTGGTCCAAGAGAGAAGATCGCTGCTTTACGGAGATCTATCAAGCAGTTTGCTGCTGTTTTTGCTACTAAGATCGTCACCAGAGAACAGACTGTTCCTAAGAGATTCCACAGATTCATTGACGTTCAAGAAATTGTCGACGAACTCAATGTCGTAGTGGAGATCCCGTTCGAGGAGGAATCCTCTGAGGTTGTGAAGTTCATTGGTGAGAAATCGAAGATCAACACCGCCATCAACAAGGCCAAAGCCTCCTCTAAGAAGTACACCATTGAGTCGCTTAATATTGCCAGAGCACACAACGGAAACTTACAACATGCCAAGAACTTAGGTATTTACTTTAAACACGCTGACGTTTTCAACGCCGCAGCCTTCCCTACCGTCCAGGTGTTATTGCCATCATATGCAGCTCTTTTGTCTGATGCCACCACCGCCGTGAACATCGACTTTGCATACAACTCTGACGCCGCTAATGACGGAAAGGTTGCCAAAAGAGCATTCATTGACGCTGTCAACAAGCTCGCTCCTTCTTCAATGAAGGTCATTGACGACATTGACTACTTCTTTGGTGCCCAAGTTCTTGAAGAAACAGCTGAATTGGCTGAAGAGTTGGCTGTCAAGGTGATTCCATTCTCCACCTTGGATTCAAAGCTCAAAGCCAACGGAATCTTGCTTGTTTCGGTAGGCTCTGGCGATGACGATGATTTCGGGCCAACTGCCGACGAAATCAGCGACAAGTTCGCAAAAATCGACGCCTCGTTAGACAAATTGAGAGAGCTTGGCAAAGATATCACAATAAAAAACATCGAAGTTCCTTCAGAAGAGCAAGTAAATATCTCTGGACCTAACGACTCGACCATCAGATCCTTGAAGACCTCGGTAGCCCCACATCCTCTTGACATCACGTTACACACCCCAATAGACTCACAGGTCACTATTCATGGGTTGAAGAAGGATGTCGATGCCACGATTGCTGAAATCAAGCAGATCTTGCAAGATGCCAAGGACTACAAGTTGGCCTCGTCATACTTCACCACTTTGGAGTTCCCAAGCTCTGTTTTGTCCAGATTGATTGGTAAAAGCGGATCGTACTTGAACGCATTGAAAGACGAATATGGAGTCAAGATTGATGTCGCAAGAAAAGAAGACAATGATGCCTCTGAAAACAAATTCACTGAGATCAAAATCACCGGTGTCAAGCGTAACTCTGAGGAAGCCAAGACCAAGATTGCCCAGTTGGGTAAGAAATGGGCCGATGAAACGACAGAGATTTTGAAGGTTCCACAACTTTACCACCGTCGTTTGATTGGTCCTAAAGGAGCTTACGTCAATAGATTGCAGGACAAATATAATGTGAGAATCAAATTCCCACACGATACCGAGACCGCAGCTGCTGGCACTGATGTGACTATCAATGGCCCATCCAAAGGTGTTGCCAAAGCCAAGGATGAATTGAAGGAGCTTTTGAATTACGAGATTGAAAACGGCCATAAGATCACTCTTGAAGTTCCAGTTGTGGCTGTTCCACGGATCATTGGTAAGAACGGCCAGAACTTGAACTCCTTAAGAGATGAATATGGAGTTGAAATCGACATCCAAGGCTCTGAAGACAAAACCAACAAGAAGACCTCTGAATCTATTGAAATCACGGGTTCAAAGACATCTATCAAGAAAGTCGAGGCAATTATCAAGGAAATCGTCAGCGAAGCCGAGAATTTTGTCACCATGGAGATCGAAGTCGACCATAAATATTACAAGGAGCTTATTGGAGCCAACGGATCCAACTTCAAGAAAATCATTGCTGCTGCTAATGGTCCAGAGGACTCGCATCTGTCACGTAGATTGATCAGTATTCCAGACAAGGACTCTTCCAGCAACGTCATCACATCTTCTGGTGACAAGAAGGTTGTTGAGTCTGTTATTGCGCAGATCAGAGCTTTTGTCGAGAAGGCTGAGAAGCTTGCCCTGGTTGAGGTCGAGGTTCCAAAGGAGAAACACAGACTTATCATTGGTCCAGGAGGAACTGTCAAGAGAGGCATCGAAACCGAATTCGACGTTGTCATTGATATTCCAAACATCCGTTCAGATTCCAACTTGATCAAGGTCAGAGGATTGCCTGAGTCTTTGGATGCTGCCAAGGCCAAGATTCTTGAAGTCACTAAAGACAGATGGTCTGCAGAGTTGGACGTTCCAAAGAAATACCATGCTGCTTTAACCGAACGCGGATCGGTGTTCAAGAAATTGAGATCCGATTTCGGCGGTGTCAAAGTCGAACACGGTCCTGCTAGTAGAGAAGCTTCTAAGCTTTCCAACAGCAATACCAGTTCTGCTGCTGTTGGTGCAGCTGATATTCCTGAAGGATTGATCGATGACTCTCTTGCTAACAATTTTGCTGTTGTCACCGATGCAGCTAAATTAGTGCCAGCAGTTGAGGATGGAGACTCGATTATTCCATGGAGATTGGTCGGAGATGCTGAAAAGACTGCTAAGGCCAAGGCCTATTTGGAGCAATCCTTGGCCAATATCAAGTCTTTTGACACCATTGGTTACCTTTATGTTAAGAACGTGTCTTCTTTCAGCAGAGTTGTGGGACAAAAAGGTAAGACCATTGATAAGATCAGAAAAGATACCGGAACTTCGGTCGCTATTCCAAGATCTTCAGATGCTGTGAGCAACGTGATTGTTATCACAGGTAGTGCCGAGGGAGTTGAGAAGGCCAAGGAAGCTATTTTGGCAGCCATCAAGAACTAAGCACTGCTGTCAACTCACTGTGAACTGCCTGTCAACCGGCAGTGCATCATATAGAAATGAACATTTCTCATGCCTATGTTTATATTACTAGTTTTACTGTTTAGTGGTTTAGTGATCTACTCTTTTAGTATAGGTTTGCATATTTGATATCGTGATTGTAGGGCGTACTATTGGTTGGGCGGTCTTTCCTCTACTAACGTAACTTTGCGGAGTACTATCAAGTACTTCACTATCCAGTAAGTGTAGTGTCAAGCAACTCTACGGGCAGGTAGCTCTGCTACCGTAGGTCAGCTCTTATCTCTACGATCCAGTACCTGTAGTGTGGGTAACACAAGCATCAAGTACTGTACTGTGTATTTCTACTGTCATAACTCTGCTATCAACCAATTCTACTGACTGCCACCTCTACCAGAAACTAATTCTACCAGAAACTAATTCCACTATCACACCTCTCCCACCATAGCCATCACACCTCTCCCATCACAGCCTTGCCTACCCTGTATGATTGCTGTCGGAGGGCAGACGGGTCACGTGTCCCATCGAACCTTCCAGAACCTCCTCCAATCTTCCTCCCCAGCTCCCCCAACGCAATCATTGCTTCCTTTTTTCATCTTTTTCAGGCTTTTTTCATGCTTTTTTCCCATACTATAAAAGCTTTCAGAGGTCCACCTACTGAAAAAAAAAGTGGTTGTTTCGCAACTTTCACCTATTGGAACCGCAACTTACGTTTGATCTGTATAGATTTGTCGTTTGATTCGGACACAAGACACTTATATAAAGCTGCTCTCAGATATCTGGAGAGGTGCGCAATAATTGCATTTTTTGTCGCTTAATTGACACACTTGTTAGGGCTACCGTTTGGCTGCTATCATAACTATATCTATATCTACATACTAATACACATTCACACACACATACACACACAATGGTCAAGGACACTAAACTCTACACGTTATTGGGGGTGTCGCCTTCGGCTTCCGAGGCGGAAATCAAAAAGGGATACAGAAAGATGGCATTGAAGTACCATCCTGATAAGCCTACTGGGGACACCGAGAAATTTAAGGAGGTTTCCGAGGCCTTTGAGATTCTTTCCAACAAGGAAAAGAAGGACATATACGATAAATTTGGGCTTGAGGCTGCACGTCATGGCGGGCCTGTTCCTGGCGAAGGCGGAGTTCCAGGCGGCAATCCGTTCGGCGGAGCTGGTGGTAATCCGTTTGGAGGGGCAGGATTCCCTGGAGGATCCACCTACTCGTTCCACACTGGCGGTGGTGGAGGTGGCTCTTCCTACTCGACTAATGACGCTTACAAGATCTTCGAACAGTTCGTCAATGGTGGAGCTAGCGGAGGTGACGATTTTGGCTCTTTTGGCGGGTCTCCGTTTGGAGGATCGCCATTTGGCGGCCGTGCTGGCGGTGCTAGAGGCGGTTTTGCCAACGGAGGCAGATCTACGGGCGGAATGCCTGGTGGAATGCCCGGTGGAATGCCTGGCGGCATGCCTGGAAGCGGCGGGTTTGGCGGCGGATACTCGCGTGAAGAGTCGCCTGAACCTGCTACGGTGGTGATTCAATTGCCTTGCAGTCTTGAAGAGTTGGCTTCAGGCAAATTGAAGAAGCTCAATCTCAAAAGAAAAGACATGAACGGTAACCAGGAGAAGAAGCTCTTGGAAATAAACGTCAAGCCAGGCTGGAAAGTTGGAACCAAAGTCACATACAAAGGCGAAGGTGATTGGACGCCAAATGGAAGACAAACAATCCAGTTTGTCATCCAGGAAAAGCCTCATCCAATCTACAAAAGAGAGGGCAACAACTTGGTTGTTTCCGTGCCTGTGAGGCTCAGAGAGGCCTTATTAGGATTCAAGAAGCTGTTGAAGACCATTGACGGTAAAACCATCATGGTTGAAAGAACCACCCCTCTTAACAGTCTCACAACCACATATCCAGGCTTAGGGATGCCTATATCTAAGAACCCGGGCCAGCGCGGTGATTTAATCGTCAATTTCACCCTCGATTTCCCTACGACCTTGACCCCAAGTCAGAAGGAATGGGTCGCAGCCAACTTCAACTGATTCTTTCGCTGTTGTCCACTGTAATTTAAGTCCATAGTAAAACATTTCTAATGCATCATGAGTTTGTTTTTATCGCCTGTAGCTACAGCTGTCTTATGAAACAATGATTATAGATTATACAGTCACTTTATAAAATGAAATAGGAATTGATATATAAAAAATTGCTAACCACACGCCGAGGACGTCCTTATTTCTTGGACTTCTTCTTCTTGTCGGAACTGTCATCACCATCGTCGGCCTTTCTCTTCTTCTCCTTCTTGTCCTTCTTATCCTTTTTGTCCTTCTTCTCCTTCTTGTCTTTCTTTTCTTTCTTCTCCTTCTTCTCCTTCTTTGGCGTGTCGATCTCAATGTCTGAGTCTGCCTTGCTTGGAGCTTCGACCTCTTCCACCAATTTCTTCACAGGAGTGGCCTCGACGGTGGCAGGAGCAGCAGCAGGCTCAGCGCCGTCTTCGTGACTCACGTATTCTTTCTTCCATGAATCTGGAGTGTTTTCGTTGACACGGCCGAATTTGTCTAATTTACCCTCGGTTTTCAACTGCTTCTTCTTTTGGGCAACTGGTCCAAGACCCCATCTTCTTGGATAGGTGTCTCTTTCCATGATACAACGCTTGACCTTGGCTACTATACCGTGGTCGCAGGTGGTCAAGTCAACGGTAGACATCTGAGCAATACCAACAGCGATGGCCTCACCTTTAGTGGTGATCAAGACGACCTCATCGTACAATTCAATTCCCTTTTCAAATCTAAGAAGACCTGGAATCATCAACTTGGCACCGTAACACACGGAGTTCACTGCTGAATCTTTGACCACAATTCTCTTGTATCCAACAAGTAATGTCTCAAGAGGTTGAATAATTCTTCTTAAGTATGATTCGTCACGGTTGTTGTCGTAAACCCATTGAGCATCAAGAACATCGTGTAAAGTGACGAGGTTGTCGTTCTCATCAAGGGCTCCCGATCTGACTCTTCTTAACTCTTGCATGTGACCACCAACACCTAAAAGCATTCCCAAATGAACACATAATGTTCTCATATAAGTACCTGCTTCACAAGAGGCCCAAAACACTCCCAAGTTTCTCTTGGCATCGAATTCGATCAATTTGGAATCGTATATGGTTCTAACTCTTAATTGTCTCTTGACGGCAGAGATTAAAGGTGGTCTTTGGAAAAGAGCACCGGTCAAATTCTCTAAACCTCTAGCCAATTCTTTTTCATCTTTTAAAGCATCGTGTAATCTGACGATACACACATACTCTTTACCGGCACCCTGTTGAGATTTGACCAATCTGGTTGCTCTGTCAATACAAACGATCAAGCATCCGGTGACTTTAGGATCCAAAGTACCAGAATGACCAGTCTTTTCACAACGTAAGATTCTCTTTATCCAGGCAACAACTTCGTGAGAAGATGGGTTTGAAGGCTTATCTAAATTTATAACACCCGAAGAAACATATTGTTTGATATCTCTTTTCAATGGGGAACTTCCAGTTGGAATTGGGGTATAATGTCCACTTCTTACAAGCAACTGATCATAGTTCTTAAGTAATAATGGCCATTCGGAGGTATCATTTGATGGAGCCACCGTCTCAGGCTTGATAGTGTAATCTCCCTCAGACATGTTGATATTATTGGTTAGCTATTTAAGGTCTTCTTCTTCTATCTTTCCTCGAGCCTTCGGGTCGTCTTAACATTATTCAGTATCATGTTAATAAAAAAAATTTTTATTTATTCTAAGATGAAAAATTTTCTATATAGTAAAAGCTTCAACTTACCCTATGAAATGAGCTTGCTGCATTGAAAAAAATTTTTATTTTTCGATTTCGGGTCGGGGCTCGTGACGGGATGCAGCCCTGCGGAGGGATGTATGTACAGGATGCTTATGCATAGCTTTCCAGCAGTTATAAACATTGAAGGCATAAATATAGTAGACCCTTCTTTAAACAAGATCTCTCGTTCTCCTTTTTTTTTGGACCTCGTCAAGGCTCTATTGCTTGCTCCACTCGACTGTGGTCTGGGTTTGCATTTAAGGATGAGAGGAGGGTACTTTTGAGTGTAGTTTTGAAGGTATTCGGATATTTTGTGGTGGATTTTGTACGCTTTTGCAATGTTTCTGGTGGCTACAATTGACATTACCTCACATGTAGACTCGTGTAGACTCCAGTTACGATAAGGGCACGATAATCATGAGTGAGTGTACGCAATTTCAGGTGCATAACCATTTTTTGGTGGAGTTTACAGTATTTATCACGTGTGAGCTTTCTGATACCCTCAATTGATTATCTTTGGAGATCTCGTCGGATGCAATCCCTAGCACATTATTCCGGGAACTTTATCGCACAATTGTAGTGAAGGATGAGAGAGTGCATGATCGTAGCCATGGATAGCAAAGATGAGAGATTGCACTAATGGATGTGGCATTGCAGATACACATCCATGTATCTTTTAGCAGCACTGCCAAGCTTCATCAATCGTTTCTTTCAGGTTACAGCGAAGTTCTCATCGGATGCATCTGCAATTCGACTCTCCCAGCCCCTTAGATGACAGAGATCCCGTCAGTGCCTTCGATGATCGACGATACTGGCAGGGAACGTTCCGAAATCTACTACACACACCCCATTATTTCGCATTTGAGCGAATTTCGACCTCGTTTTTGGCTGGCCTAATAAAACATCACCATGAAATTGGCTCAAAAACTGCTTAGCGACCCATTTTGGCATTGTGGCCTGGTTTGAACCCAATCTGACATATTAGTAATCCTAAGAAAATTCTAAACAATTGACTTCTCTTCATGCTTAATTTTCTGACAAATTCTATCAATTAATACCGGAATTAGAAAGAGTGATCAATTCATGGATCCCAACGGAGCTGTGAGACCCCTACCTAAAGTGTCTGATATGACTAAAAATGGTACTGTCCGTGTACCTACTCAAATGAAGGAGTTTTATATACATTTACAGCTCGCATATCGCAAGAAAGGATCGGCAGTGCCCCTCACCATCTAATATATTCTGGAAGTGTTGCGGTAGAATGATATCCGAAGCTCCTATACTATCCTTATCAGCAAGCAGCCCCCGTGTTTCAACAGCCATTAGAAAGGAATAGTGCAGTATCTTAGACATATTCATATAGGATATTTATAGGAATAGCAGAACCAACATTATTCGCGTATCGCGAAATTGTAGTTAGACTCCCAGCAGTTGTAACATCTTGCTCGTATCGTTGAGGCTAAGTAACCACAGCACGCATGTAGAGGTATGGAGTGGAACAGCATGGAACGGGACAGAAAAACTTAGAGCATAGATAGTACAGAATGCGAAACCTACATGATACGTAAAATAAGGTTAGTGAGGGAAGCCGTTGAGTGTTTAAAGACCACGTAGGTTTCGCTATCGTATCATATCGAGGGCATGGATGTCTGGCATTAGCACTGAATAGAGTACGTTGTAAATATACGCACAAAGGACACACATGCCCTGCCAGCCAGCTGGCAGGACATAGATGGATGGCTAGGACAAAACATCACTTCCTGCCGAGATTACAGACAGCGTGTGGCTGTAACCCCTTGTGCAACATCCGAGATAGGTAATTAATTGCAGCACTAGTATTAGTAGCACTATATTGTAATGGCATATATGGTTGCCAGGCGTTGCAGGCGTTGCAGGCGTTGCAGGTGTTGCAGGCGTTGCAGGTGTTGGGTTTCGGATAGACATATCCAAACAAAAAAATCCCTGGGTATACGTGTCGTACCGCGATGACAGCTGCTCAGGTTCAATAAGCCAGGCAGGCCCTTATTATTGTTGGCCAGGCCAGTACAACAAAAAGCAAAGCAAAAAGGGTCAACTAACCGAATCGGAAAAGCACGGATCGTCGGTGCTCGGTTCTACAACCCGGTAGAGTCTAATACCTAAATCCGAGCCAACTATGCGAAAAAAAAAAAAAAAAAAAATTGCGAAAATTCAGTAACTTTCTTACGGAATTGCTATTTTAGGCTCGGATACACATAAAAAATTTTCAAGTATATTTAAATTATTAAGCAACAAAGGGTAAATAAAAATAAATACAAACAAATCATCTCTAAGTTGAGCTTGCTTCTATAGGGATTTCGAATATAAATACGATATAGTTTTCCCTGATTTTCCCTGATCCCTGTGCTAAAGAGGTTTGTTTCTTGGTGTTCTTGGTTCTGATAGATTTACATTTGTTTAGCTATTATCTTGGTTTATAACTATATTCCATTCATCGCTATCCTTTTTTCTGGTGCTTATATATTATTTTTTGTTAATAACAAGAGAATTCATAACACCCTTTGGAATTGATTTGTAATCCACATGACAATGTCTAACACATCTCTGGGACGCACTCTCCCTAATCCTAACGACACAGTGGCTTCCAAGGCTGCTGATTCGTCTGCTGCTTCTACGTCGTCTGCATCTACATCCGATAACCAGGCTGCTGAATATATACCTAAAGAGCATGAAGATGACGAAAATGACTTGAATCGTGTGGAATCGTTGTCTCAAACCGGTCCTGAGGTCGAGTCCATCGTCGGTAACACCGAGAGATTGTCCAGATCTTTGACTGGTGCAGCTTCTTTAGAAGAAGTCGCCAGAAGAGCCACTACTCCGCTTCCTACTATGGGTGGTGGTAGAGGTTATCCTCCTACTTTGCCTGATAAGGAACAGTACATTGTCACTTTTGACGGCCCTGACGATCCATTGCATCCTTTCAACTGGTCCTTCAAAAAGAAGGTCATTCTTTTCATTGTCTTGGCTGTCAATGCCGTGTCTGTCTCGTTTGGTTCTTCTATTTTCTCCACTGGTACTGAACAATTAATGAAGGAATTCCATGTTGGTGAGGAAGTCATTACTCTTGGTACTTCGTTATATGTGCTTGCTTTTGCTATTGCTCCAATTGCTTGGGCTCCTTTATCTGAACTTTACGGTAGAAAGCCAATGCTTCTTGTTTCCACTCTTCTCCTTGCCGTCTTCCAGTTCGGTGTTGCTGCTGCTAAAGATCTTCAAACCATCATGTTGTGTCGTTTCTTCGGCTCCTTCTTTGGTTGTGCTCCTCTTGTCGTCATTGGTGGTGCTTTTGCCGATGTGTTCGATAACAAAAGTAGAGGTTTTGCCTTTTGTATCTTCTCGGTTTGTATGGTTGTCGGTCCAAACATCTCGCCAATTGTTGGTGGTTTCATTTCTAACAGTTACTTGGGCTGGAGATGGACTGAATATATCACCGGTATATTAGCTTCTTTGTCGTTGGTTCTTGTCACATTCTTCTACGACGAAAGTCATTATCCTATCATTCTTGTTGCCAAGGCCGAGGAATTGAGAAGAAGAACTGGTAACTGGGGTATCAGAGCTGCTCATGAAGAATTCAACTTGTCTCTCAGAGAAATCGTTGAGAAGAATCTTAGTAGACCTCTTGTCTTGTTATTCACCGAACCAATTGTGTTCTTGATCTCCCTTTATGTTGCCTTTGTCTACGGTCTTTTGTACTTGTTGTTGACTGCTTACCCTATCATTTTTCAAGGTGGATATGGATGGAAAGGTGGTGTTGTCTACTTACCTTATCTTTCCATGATTATTGGTCAAATTCTCGGTGGTATCTGGGTCCTTTGGAACGAAAAAGAATACAACAGACAAGTTGATCTTCATGATGGTAAGCCTGTTCCTGATGCTAGATTGCCAGCTATGTTGCCAGGTGGTATCATCTTCACTATTGGTATCTTGGTTTTGACCTGGACCGGTAACTACCCAGACAAAGTTCACTGGATTGTCCCAACTATCTTCGGTGCTTTCATTGGTTTCGGTATTTTGAGTATCTTCTTGCCAGCATTGAACTATATTGTTGATTGTTACTTGATTTATGCTGCCTCTGCCTTGGCTGCCAACACTGTTATCAGATCTCTTTTCGGTGCCATTTTCCCATTGTTTGCTACCTACATGTTCAAGGGTATGGGTACTAACTGGGCCGGTTTATTATTGGGTCTTTTGTCTGCTGCATTTGCCCCAGTTCCTTTCTTATTCTTAAAATACGGTAAAAGAATCAGAAAGGCATCCAAATACGCCATGAAATTGGATTAAATTCCTTCATCTTCCTCCTTCTCCCTATTATATTCTACTACTACTTCTGCTGGTGTTTGTAACGCCAGTATGCTTCAACAAATCCATTTTAATATCCTGTTTCTGTTTTTATATTAATTACCCTTTGAATTACCCTCGATTTTTATAGATCTATTCCAAATACCTTCATTTTCTTCTCCCTATCTTTATCCTATATAATTAGTTAATCACATTTGCATTGAATAGAAACAGTATTTTTGTTGTAGATTACTAGATGCCGATTATTAGATGCTGGTAGGCATAGATGCCTATATGCTTCTACTAATAATTATGAGGTGGTCGATGAGGTGGATGAGGAGGATGAACACATACGTTTCATGTCTAATTACTGTATGCAGATCGTGCGGCTGAACAGCGATGTTCAATGTCGTGGCTTACGAGGATCATAAATCAGTCGTCGTTTTGATTGGCTGAACCTTGATGTTGGATGTCGTGCTTTTCGTAATCAGTGACCAATAAGAATGATAGAAAGAATATATTCTAATAAATTGCTAGTTAGAACCGAATATGATTAAAAACGTAAATAAATAAGTAGGTATCAACTCTGTTCTGATAAAGACTCGAGTTTCTTTCTGATGTCCTTGTTCTCGGCAAAAAGCTTCTTGTTATCGTCATTCAATTCGCCTACCAATTTCAACAACACCTCGATTTGTTCGTTTAATTTCTGAACATCTTTATCAACAGTCACCTGCTTCTTAGTCAACTGCTTGATAAACACATCATCGTTCATGTTCTTATTAAATTTATTCAAATTGGTCAAGAATTCAGGGTCTTCACGTTCAGCTATCCGTTGTAATTTTAGTGAGTCTCTGATGATTGCCTCATTGAACTCCGCTTCATTAAAGTCTTGACTATCTAGAAGATTATTACCCATAGTTTCACTGTCAAATTCGCTGAGATCATGGTATCCATCTGACAAATCCCAGGCATAATCGTCTTCATTTGAATCGTCGCTGAGGTTTTTAAGACGGTTGTATTGAATTCTTTTCGCTTCCTTCAATTCAACCACCGATAAAATCAATAAAATCATCGCATATATAAATTTCATAAAGTAATAGTTAACCTTATGACTCTGTTGTTTAGTGAGTCTGAATGGGAATAATACCACAATCAACACCCATTCCAACAAGTTTAATGGTGGAATATACACATTTTCGTCAGGAGCTCTCACATAACGAAGCACTTTACTACTGAAAAGTGCCAAGTATTCGTTTGAAGATTGACCTACAGTTTCCTTGTATGAATTATTGTATAACGCACTCAAGATCTTCATCAACATGACATTGATCAAGAAACGGAACACATAATACACATACACCGAATATGGAGGAGACAAGTTATCAAATACCGGGAATTGAGATCCAGCAATGATAGACTTGATCATGGAATGAAGGATCTTAGAAAACATAGTGTTATCTCCATCACTAGTATCAAGACCAATGAATCCTTGTAAAAATCCAAGAACAATAAACGATAACAAAACGAAGAATAAAATAGATTCCTTCATCATTTTAGAAATCACCACTAAAATGACTCCAAAGAATTCAAAGCAATCTAAATAGAACAACAAACGAGTCCACATAAAAGGAGCAACACAACTAAGAATCTTGAATCCGATCTCCTCAGTGACATATTTGTCTCCACTACGGAAGAGTCTGAACCCTAAAGACACCATAATGATAGCATACATGGTATCATTAAAGCAATTGAAAAATTGAAAGTGATTGAGGCCCACATGATAGATGTTTATGATCTCATCACCAACAAAACTGATGGACATCAAATAAAACGCAACTTGCCATCCAAAATATGCGTCTTTATCTTCAGCATTCTCGATAACCGTGAACACAATCAAGTAAACTATAGAGAAAAAAATCTCAAGATAGTTCTGGTACTTTGGAGCTTTGATTCTCACCGGATTGAAATGTTTCCCGAACTCCACCTTGCTGTAATGGGAATCAATCACAAACGAACTGCTGTCGCTATTAGATTGAATGATCCATCCCCTCCATAAATACTTAATACATTTTTGGAATCCACTGCTGGTAATAATAGGAATGGAGTGCAAATCAATAGCCAATTCTAAAGCGTTTCTGGGGGTTTGATCCTCGCCATTGAAATTAACAACGTATTTTGTGCATAAAACGTTAATAAATAAATATGTTTCGTTCTGCTTGTGGATCATGAAGTGATCAATAACAAATCGGGCCAAATATTCAGCAAATTGCTCTCTTGAAACCATAGTATCATATTGTAACAAGTCGACACCTTGAAGTTGTTTGTACCATCCAATCACAATACAAAGACAATATATCACAGTCGACTGGTACTTATGAGATGAGGTGTTCGATTCTCCATCGCCTTTACCTCCACAAGCATCCAAAGTTAAATCAATTACCTTCTGCTGTTTAGCAAGCTTCTTTAAGTCTGCGATGGGCTTTTTGCTAGCTACCGTAACATCTATGAGTTTCTTGAGATTAAGACATATTCTCAAAATTTGACGGGAATTTGGCTTATTGGAATTCAATATAGTTGATTCGTCAGGCGTATTGACTGGCAACAACAATTCTTCACTCATGGTTGCCGACCTAATCAATTGATGATCTTTGTAGAAAAAGTAGATAATGTAGTAGAGTATAAAGTAGAAGAATAAAGGATAAGAATAAAGGATAAGAAAAGGTATCAAATCATACCAAATCAAATCAAGTTTTGAAATAGGGGAGTTTTATACGTGTAGATTTTCCCTTCACATACAGATATTTTAGACAGAGAATGATAAGCTAAAAGGAAAGATCCTGGCAACCTGCTATCAAATAATGATCCGCATATTGTTACAATACAGTATTACGCTACGTTTGCGTGTAAATGCCCTAAATTCCTTAACAGATACATGTCTCATAGAAGAGAGACAACTCTAAGAGAGACAAGTTAGATCTTCTGAGACAATACTTGAAATTTGCACTAAAAATTAAAAAACCCACAGAAATGAATCAAATTGGATTGAATCAAACGCGATATTTGTAGATTGGGGTTAGTATTAATGGGGCATTGGGTACTATTATTTTGCATGCTGTCTGAATTGCTCTGTACTTAGCCTACTACTACTACTACTCATAGTTATATAGTTGACTACGTTGCATTTGAAGAATCCAAGAATGTGTAAAAATTAAAATAGTAGAAAAAAAGACTTAAAGCAAAGAAAAGCCGATGCCTTAAGGAACCTGGACAAAGAGTTCAAGAAGAAGTAAAGATTAAAATGGGAAAGACTCAAGGTAAAGAAAGAAGTAGTACCCTTAAGGAATCTGGACAATTCGGGCATGAACAGATAGTTGATGAAAGAAGAAATAGAAAAGAAGAAACAAAAAAATTAAAAAGAGATAGGAATAGGAAACCTCATGATAGTTATATATAGTTGTGTATTGTGTACGATAAACAACATATGCTTGGCACCTGAGAGAGGTCTATCTTAGGAATTTGATTCAGGCAGTTTTGTCAGTGAATTATTTCCAAACAAAGTCTCATACAAAGAGTTGTTGCTGCGTCTTAGAGCCTCTCTAAGTTCCAGAATCTCCTTTTCAAAGGTGTCTTTGATGGCTATTGAATTCCCTTGGCCTGGATTTGCAGTTGATGCCGGCCTTGCTTTTTTGGGCAGCTCGCCGATTGAATCGGTTTCTGCCTTTCTCTTGTTATTAAGGAAGTGAAACGTGAGTAAAGGATTCGTTTTTGGTTGTGATTCACACTCCATCATCTGCAAGTCACGTGAATAATAAATTTCTACGAATTTATTTGCGTCATTGGTAGTTCCAAGCTTCTCTATAATGGCCCTGTCTAGCAAATGAATCTCCTTTTGGGATCCGGGAGAGATTCGCAAAATTTCATACAATGCCCATTTTCTGGTGGTATCCTTTCTCGCATAAATAGCGCTGCATTTCGCGGCCACTATTAAATCAATGTACGAGTACCTGTCATCGTGATACACACGTAAAAAATGGTGTCTCTCTTTTTCACCTTTCTTAAGCTTTTGAGGAGGGTCTAAAATCTTTTGTTGTTCTGGCGTGCATAGAGAGAAATTTTCGCGGCCCAAGATCCTCATAATTGTAAGGATTTGTGGCCCCCAACGAGCTTTTTGGGATATACAAGCTTTCAAACATGCGCTATAGGCTTTGGAGCTAATAATATAGGTAAATCTGCAAGAGGCTAAGTCTGTAAATAGATAGACATGTCTCTCGTCTTTATTCATTTTGGTTAATCAGTTGGAGCTTATGAAGGAGTGAGGGTTTCTATCAAACGTTGGGTGCAGTTAACGATTAGTTGAGTTAAATGAAATATTGAATGTGAATAAAATAGATGGAAACTAGTAAAACATACCTTGGAGGATAACGTGCCTTTTTATACTCATATTTTAAATTTCTATCAACTTTCATCTACTGTCCTTACGCTATTTGTTATTCCTGAATTCCTATCTTCCTTTATCATCCAGTATGTTTTGAATCTCGAGAATTTCCATCATTATCATCCACTGTCCTTACTTATGTCTCTAATCCTGAGTTCTTATCTTCTTATGTCACCCAGCATGGCTTGAATCCTGTGTATACACCTATTTCCTTACATTTCACTATCATCATACCGGAATCTCCCTTGTTGAAATTTCCTGCCATGCATGTTGAGTTTTTCCTGATGAAATTTTTCAATTTTTTTAAAGTTTGCTTCGTTGCTGTAAAATCACGTGCTTTATATCCGAAGTTACTACCACTGATGACCCAATTCAATCTGTCACGCGGACTTACATATAGCAACAGAATCCGGTCATCATTTAGCACAATCCCGATCGCGGACCTAATAAACAACATTCCTCTTTTCCCTCTCTTGCGATTCTGTTTGATTATTGGTTTCCCGCTGTACCATTATATGGATTGATCTATTAGTCACGGTTGTTTAACATTTTCGCTTACTAATTCACTTACAACAGGGGCATCTGTTATAAAGAGGTTACCATTCTTCAACTCGAATTATTCCTCGGGATTATGCAACAGCATATTCTCTCGATATCTTTCCTTATCGATATATCAGTGCGATTTAGTTGATTATCAAGATTATTGATCGATGGAGGACTATTCTTTGATGACTCTACGGCGATAAAAACGAAGACATGGAAAAATAGTGCATATTTCCGGTTTTTCTATTATATTGGAAAATTATTTTTTTCTAGGCCTCAATCATTTTGGGCCAACTTTTGTATCTGTTATCCATACTACAAGTAAGCATGTCTGACTCCGAGGGCCGTCATTTAGACACTGATCTTGAACATCAACAATCGCAATCTCTGATTAAGAATAAAGGTGCTTTTCATCCCGATGATCTCAATAATTTACCTCCGGACGGAGGTTATGGCTGGGTTGTAGTTGCTTGTGGTGCGGCTTTCAACGTAAGTATAAATACCGATCCATAATGATTAAAATTTTATACTGGGAAAATATTAACATTTCTGGAATGCAGTTTACCGCATGGGGTACCTTAGGATGTTATGGTGTGTTTCTTTCATATTTCTTAGAAAACGATGTCTTTAAAGGCGCAACAAGACTTGAATATGCAATCGTTGGAAGTATATGCATGTGCTGCATGTTAATATGGGGATGGTTAACTTCCACTCTTATCCAGTTGTTTCCTTTCAGGGTCATAATGGCATGTGGAGCCATCTTTCAATTTGCAGGTCTTTTGTTATCTTCATTTGCTACCAAATATTGGCAATTGGTTCTTACTCAAGGTGCTCTTAATGGGTTTGGTTCAGGAATGCTTTTCTTCGGTACAGTTATTCTTGTGCCTGCTTGGTTTCTCAAGAAAAGAACTCTAGCCAATGGAATGGTGTTTGCGGGAACTGGTATGGGCTTTCTTTATGTTATTGCTTCTCAACACTTATTGGCTAGTTCAGGGAACCAGAAATTACCATTAAGAATTAATGCAATTATTTCCGTCTGTGTAAATGCAGTGGCTATTGTGTTTGTTAGAAAAAGCCCATTCAAACCTAAGCCCAAGAATTCTGGAGATACCAAAATCAGTAAAAGAACAATGTTCACTGAATCAGTCAAGTCAATCATTGCACCTTCTATTTGGTTTGAGCCTAAGAATATTCTCCTTGCTTCTTTCCTCACTACTTCTACTATGGCCTATTTAATTGTGCTATATACTCTTGTGAATTACGGTATTAGTGTTGGATTAACTACCGAGCAAGCTTCTAACACCTTGGTGATATTGAATGCGGCACAGGTGGTTGGCCGGTTAGCTATTGGAATGCTGGCGGAAATATTCGGAAGAGTTACGACCTCATTTGTAATTTCGTCTGTAATTGTTATAGGAGTATTTGCCTTTTGGATTCCTATATCCGGATACGGTGCTGTTATTGGGTTCTCGATATTTATTGGCTTAATCATGGGGTTTCAGTTTGTGACTGTCGGGCCTATTACTGCAGATTTTAATGGTAATAAAAAATTTCCTAAAGTTTGGGCATTCATTTGTATCATCAATGGCTCCACAAATGTGTTTACAGAAATGATTGCTTTAGGACTCAAAAGAAGTCATGATTCTAAGCCTTATCTACATTCACAAATATTTACAGGTGTTATGTTCCTATTTAGTACTCTTTGCTTACTTCCTCTTCGAGAGATCAAAGTTCGTAATGTCATTCAAGGTTGGAGAGATGACGAGCTTGGCGTTTCCGAATCACAGGATACAGTTAACGAAAACGATAAAAAACGCGTAAGTGGTGATGATGCCGTCACTGGTGCAGTTATTTGCTCTGCATCTAAAATAGGTGTCTCTACTTATGATACGATCTTAGATAACTCATGGTCCTCTTATTTCAAAAGAATGTTCTACAAAATTGTGGTATAAAGGCTATATTTTTTCTTTTGGTCCCATTTCACGTGCATTTAGATTATATTTTCCCCAGCTTTTCTTTATTTTTAATTAATAATTCGTTTTTACACTATTTTACATTTATTGCTACCATCATTATTACGTTGTCATTGATACATATATTCATTGAATAATATTCATTGAATAATATTCATTGATTTATGTTGTTGTTTCTATATTATATACCTCTCCTAACCCCAGCGCGATGAAACAACAATTGTACATCAAGGATCGGGATTTTCATCATGTCATCACTTTTCCGAGCATCGATGCGGATAATATTGGAACCCTACAATTTAATATCACAGGATCAGATATCCAAGACCAAAACAACTTGGACAAGTTTTTCTTAAATAAACATAATCTTCCTGATCATTTGAACCCAAATATCTCTCGTGTTGTTGTGATTGACTCGGTGAAATCCGGTAAAGGAAGATCAAGTACCAATGATTTTTATAGCAACATAATTGCTCCGATTTTCAAAGTTTTAGAGATTACTCCGGAATATGTTAAGACGAAGACGAGTGATTCGGTGACTGAAATTTCCTCAAGTCTTGATCCAGGAGATAAAAATCTTACTGTAATCATTCTATCTGGAGATACATCCATTCATGAGTTTATAAACCACTTGTCATCTATAGATCAAGGCAAGATAACTCTCGGTATTGTACCTCTAGGTACCGGTAATGCACTTTCCTTGGAATTAGGGATTGCCAATCCGATTGACGGAGTGACAAAGATTTTCGATTCACAGGTGGTACCTCATAAGCTTCCTCTTCATCAAGCAACGTTTTCGAAAGGCTCGTATGAATATGATCCAGATAAAGATATTGCTACCGAGAATAAAAAGAGAGTCGACAAGCTTTTATTTATTGTGGTGTTTTCATGGGGATTACATAGTGCAATTGTTGCTGATAGCGATGATTTAGCGCTTCGGAAGCTAGGAAATGAACGGTTTAAGATTGCTGCTTTCAACAACATAACTAAAGTTCTTCAGAAGTACCATGGAGAAGTAACAATTTTTGATGAGTATTATCATGAGGTTCTTAGGCTTCCAAATGATTATCATGGCTATTTTTTGTTTAGTCTTGTCAATTCTCTCGAGCCAGGGTTCAAAATATCTCCGCATTCAAGCTTATTAGACTCCCGGGCATATTTAATTGAAATCCCATTCTCGCAGAACACAAAAACTGAAGGTACCTCAACTTTGTTTGAGCATCTAAAGAAGGAAGAATCCCTGGAGACGGCCGATGGAAAAGACAACGAAAATAATATTGCAGAAAGTAACCAATACTTGATTGATATTCTTACAGATGCTTACAAAGACGGTGCTCATCTAAATAACAATCATGTCAAAGAATATAGATTGCAAAAGAATCAGACTTTAGTACTAAAAATCAACGAATCAGAAGAACACAATCGTCGAACTTGTATTGATGGTAGAATTATTGTTGTCAAAGATTCGGTGCTGATCAAAAATTATGGCTCTGTTTACAACGGTTGGGACATTTTTGTTATTTCATAGACACTATAACCTACACTTTGGTTTAGGTATTTTGTTTGTAATGGAATATATTGTAGGAAAAATATAATCTATGGCTACAGTAAAAATGATATTATGGTAATAAATATAACGGCACATTGCGGTAATAAAGCCAATAATAAAGACAATAATAGCAGCTAACTATACTGTCATGTTCGAGGTTAAAGCCTGGCGTGACTGCGGTTCATATTTCTTGGGAGCTTTCGAATGAAAACTACATACCGATTGATTCAAAAAAATGCCGTGGATTTCAGCATGCATAAGGGTGCATACAAAGTTTTTATATTAGAAAATGCAAGAAACAAGACAAAAAATATCCTCCTTTCATTTTAGCGCCATTAGAAAGACTGTAACCTACAATTTAAACCCTCGCTGGCTGTGTACACCTTGCTCTTTTGTTGACATTTTCCACGTTCAAATACAAGGCTAACATTGCTTTATATTCGAAGGAAAACTTTTCTATTTATTACTGATATAATCCCAGTTATTCTAGTTTCTTTCTTAATCCCTCTTCGATTTTGATTTTTCCCTTAAATCTGGCTTGAAGACACTTTAAAGATAATAAAGGAAGATATACTAAGAGATCAACATGAAGCTCTATACAGCTATTCTTCTCTCGTTATACACGCTTCAAGTGTATTGTGCCTATGTGCATATAAATAATTTAATTTCAAGCAATAATGTTTTAACAGCCAATAATCTTCTATCAATAGAAGGTCAGCAAGTAAAACGAAGCCTTTTTGCGTCTTTCGGAAAAACTTTTTCCCAATTTGCTTCAAAGGCAAACACCGCCAAAGTTGCTCTGAATGTTGCAAAAGTCACTCCAAAGGATACCACGAGAGTAATAAGTAATATTGAGAAAACAACACCTGATACTTCCAAAGTTGTGTCTGCAGTGAAGGATACAACAGGTAACGTTAAAGTAGCATCTGCAGTCAAAGTTGTCACTGAAGCAGCTCCTGTAGCAACTGTTGGACCCGTCGCAGTTAAAGCAGAAAGCGCTGCAGTCAAAGCAGAAAGTGGTGCAGTTAAAACGGTAACTGCTGCTGGTTCAGTAGATACTGCTGCAGTTAAGGCAGAAAGTGCTGCTGGTTCAGTAGATACTGCTGCAGTTAAGGCAGAAAGTGCTGCTGGTTCAGTAGATACTGCTGCAGTTAAGGCAGAAAGTGCTGCTGGTTCAGTAGATACTGCTGCAGTCAAGGCAGAAAGTGCTGCTGCTGGAGGTGTCTCTGCAGCACTGGTAGAAAGTGTAGCTGGTGCTGAAGTTGGAGCTGTTAAAGCTGAGAAGAAACCCTTAATCAGTAACCAGGCTTTGCAATACATTAATGCCGCTGGTATGATTGCTTTTGCTGCCCAGATGGTTATTCCTTTAGTAGGAAAAAACTCAGCGGGTTCTACAACAACTACTGGGTATACTACATCTATGGTTCAAACATCACTTACTAATAATTGTGAGATTGCAGGTCTTAATGGTGCTGTTGCTACTGGCATAATTCAAAGTGCATCTTCATTATGTGTTGCCAGCGGTGGAACAGTGCAAACACAAACATATGAGGTAGCTAGTGTTGGTACTGCTGCTTCTGCTGCTCATGTTACTACAGTTGTTGTACCCACCAATGCTGCGCTGCAACCAATACAAGTTGCTGGTACTACTCAGGCGGTGCAGTCAGTACGGTTGGTGACTCAATACTACTCTTTGGTCACTGAAACTCTTCCGTCCAACCTATCTCAACCTACAACTGTATCCACTGCGTAGATACTTTTTTCACTTTTCAATTCTCGTTCTTGTTATTCATTTTGCTGCTTCTTTAGTTCCTTTTCACATGAAATTCCTTCTTTATCATCATCATTATCATTACTAATCCAAATAAGTGGATAGAATACTTAATAACTTACTAATAGATTACAATAACAGTATAACTCCATTTATTGTTTGAACTAAGTCCAATTAACACCCTTTGTAACCTCGGATCAACAGACAAAATAAAATATTTTAAATGTGAGGCACCATAAAATCCTTGGATGCCGTGCACGCATCCTGAAAATCGAAAATTCGATTAGTGTCAGCAGAAACTTTTAGTGAAATGTAAGGATATGAATCAGTGGATATACATGAAGTAGGATAATTTAATCTAATATTTGTTTTATTTATGTTAAAGAGAAAGCTGTTTCTATAAATATAAATTGATGTATATATGCATAAAGAGTGTGTTCATAAGATTTCGTGAACATGAAAATGAAAAAAGGATTGTTTCTATAGGTGAGGACTGACTATGACTCTGTGACGTATTTTACACTATCGTCATCGTCATCGTCATCGTCATCGTCATCATCTGTGGCAGTAGTAACGCTGTCGCTGGAACTTCCTGTGACAGTTACATATTCGTACCCATCACCGGAATCTATGGATGATGTGGAAGTAGAGGCAGTTTCAGTAACAGTAGTAGCGGTCTGGCCTTCGGATACAGTATCTGTTGTTGTGGCATCAGTAGCTGTGGCAGTATCTGTGGCAGTGTCGGTGGCAGTTGCAGTTACGACAGATGATGAAAAACTGGCGGAAATACTAGACACTACTGAAGATAAAGCCCCGGTCTCTATAGTACTTCCAGCAGCAATACACACAGAGGAAGCACTTGAAATGATTGAAGAGGCAACTCCACTAGTAACTCCAGCAATTTCACAATCATCTAAGGAAGCAGTCACGGCAGAAGTATATGTTGAGGTAGTCACACTTCCATCTTCTAAGGTCTCAATAATATCATATGCACCATTGAAGAGAAGAAGGCCGGCCCCAGCAAATTGAATAGAATCAAAGATTTTTCTTCCAGTACTTTTGGTTGACTTTGATTTCTCGGAAGTACTTACCTTTGTTGCGTCCTCGTTAGTAGTAGTTTTTTCTTTTGAAAGAGTGGTCGTGTCTCTACTATGAGATGTAGTATGTGTGGTTTTGTGAGTATGTGTAGATTCTGCGGTTGAGTCCTTAGTAGTATACGTTTCTGAACCGGTTGTGTGTACAGTTTTAAGTGTCGAAGCAGAGACTGCAGATTCAGCACTAGCATATGTTTTTGTTGTTGCCGCGTGCGTCTTTGAAGTATGGTGATGAGTCTTAGTGGTTGAGCCACTACTTTTCAGACTTCCAAAAATTTTCGAAAGCCACCCACTCAGAGAGCTGCTCAGAGAAGAGCTTTTGGTGGAACGGGTTTTGGCATCAACAGTTTCAATTGCAAGAAGTGCAGTAAGTAATATTGTGCAGGTTTGATCGAGCTTCATTATGGGTTGTTCTGTTGTTATGATGCTATATTATATCACTATGTTGTAGTAATGTGTTTAAGGTACATGTCAGATTGTGTCATTACAAATCATAATAACAATAAAACAAAGAAGCGAATATCATTTCTATATATACATCTTCAATATCATCTCCATGTCAAAGTATTTGAGTACCCTTTTTTACTGTGGCTATCACTGTTTCATCCACACCTACGGTGACTGATTTACTCTACAGTATGAATATGCTATAATGCAGAATCAAAAACAAAATAGTGCCCTCCAATCCCCGAGTTCACCCACTGAAATCAGAAAGAGGTAGTTAAAATGGGTGTTACCAACATTTTGAGGCAGATGTTAGAATCGTTTCTCCTATTTAATTATGCGATGTATGAAAAGCTTATTTTTTCCTTAGTGAGCCAAAGCCCGTTTTTATGGTAACACAGCTTCTCTAAGTTCCCTTTCTCAAGGATCGCTAATTAGCGACCAAAGAGGAAAAACTCGAGGTCCATAATACAGAATACAGCCACAAGAAGTAAGGAACAGTAACGAATCTCGGTTCTTACTTATGCACACTGTAGAATACCCAGTATCTCGTCGGAAATTCGGAAGGTCTTTACTTGTTTCACTGGAAATATAACCACCTGAAAACGGATGGACATGTTTACTAAATAATTCATTTCACTAAATAACTCACATCACTCTAGCAGATTGAGGGACCTACTTGTTGAATTCTTGTGCTACTATACAGAAGATATTTGGGGTAGATACATAAAAGATTTATAGAAGATAACTAACATATCAGTATGTTGTACCAATACCAGGAAAGTATTTAGCTGTCAAGAGAATATCTCATAATAGAGCTCAGTAAGATTACTACATAACCACACCCTGTTCTTCCGCTTGTTCCTTGAATCTTTGAAGGCTTTGTAGTTTGCGTATCTATTTTTGCTAATTTCACTCAATGCATAATTTAGGAGCTACCATTCGATATACCTCTAGAAAGATCGATTTTACTAAAGAGCGACAAAACTAGAGATAAAAGATAATATCAGTACTACTGTAGATGGTTACTTGCAATCTTATAGTCGATCCTGTCAATTCTATTTTTATATCAGTGAGATTTGTTTCAAGTTACATCCCAGTTTACTGGTATTATTTTTTGATTTTCCAACTTGTCACTCAATGTCAACTGCATGGCTCTCATATTGACATAAAACATCAACCTCTCCTCAAATAGGCATTTTGTTGTAGCAACATGAGCGGCCTGCCCCTATCTTCTATTTAGCATCTACTGCTATATGTTACTCTGCATTTCAATGCAATTGGGGCATAGCCTATGATTTAACAAGATCCAATTTCACGGTGATAAAGCTAGGCTGATGTTAGGATTTAATTGGTTTTTCTCCTTTTCTTAACAATAGTCACATCCAGCTTTTCTAGCTTCTGCGACTGGGATCTTCACTGAAAGAGATAACTATGCGCTTCACATGCCGTGCTAAGGTCTTTAAATAGCCAACCTGACTGTCAAACAAAACATATTCTTGGAGTAGAGATATAGCTCCCTTCCCGCGCAGCCTCACCATGTCAAGTATATCCATCGTCACCTTTAGGTAGTCATTTGAGATTTTGACCTCGAGGGTTTTGAGTAATTTGGCGTAGATAATCGCACTAATACAAGTGTCCTGCATCACATTTGCAAAGTTTGTTATTTCATCAGACCAGCGAATAATAAGGTCCACGATAAACAGTTGTAATTCAGTTGGTAAATCTGTAAATTAACCATGCTTTTCGGTGGTTACCAATAAATGCAAATGTCTGTATCATGTACTGCAGACTGAAAATAACTATGGTAACTGTACAAAACCGACTAAACTTGCCTTACCTGAAGTTGAAACCGAATCGGGTGAAATCAAGTTGAATAGAAACTTAACTCTTTTTCAATTCAATAATTATTGATAGATTTACAAAGGGACGAAAGGGTATATTTGCCAACTGATCAGAAGAACCCATTATATCTCCGCTGTCAGAAATAGAAGAAATGTTCATCACTGCGCAACTTGCAAAAAAAAAATGCAAAAAAATAATGAATGCGGTGAGGTTCGAACTCACGCCTCTTACGAGACCTGATAACTCAACCTTTTAAGGTTGCAAGATAGTAATTTATCTTGAGTCAGGCGCCTTAGACCGCTCGGCCACACATCCAATTGATGAAAATTTTGTGGATGTGTGTAAGTTGTCGTTAGTTGCTATATTTAGTATTGGGATAAAATTCCCTTAAAGTGTCCAAATCATGCTTATAATTGAATTTAATATATAAATATTATATAGAATGTATCTGTTATTTTTTTCTATTTTTTTCATCTTATTTTATCTTTAAAATTTTTTGACGCAGGAATCTGCAACATGTCTCTGATTTATTTTACAAAATATTTCAAAATTAAATATTATTTCAAAAGAATATGGCCCAAGATATACACGACAACAATTTTCCCCAGCGCGCTACTGTAGTTATTCCAAGTTTATAGATATTCAAGAAATCCGTATGTGTTTATACATGTGCTGCTGAATGAAAAGGATTGCTCTTCAGCTATACTATGCCTATTTTATAATGCCTTAATTATATATGATGATACTACTCTACTGGTGTAACCGTCTTCTATTATATTGTAAGCTTCAAGAGGTTATGACCATAACTCAGAGAGTGTGAATTGATAGCCATCTCAAGATATTCCATTTACTAGCAACCAGAATTCTCTCAAGTTATCTAATTCGGCTCTCATTAAAAGAGTTGGTAGGTTCAATATATTCATTGGAGGTTTTGTATTTTGTGCACTATAATGTTCCTCTTTGCTACTTAGGTATCACTCCTGCATCTGATGCAATGGACCGAAATGGGCTTATATACCTTACTGTGGAGTACCATTTGTATAGTTTGTATCCAACATCACGATTGGCTTTTAGAGATATTGTAGTAACATTAAACGTGCATGAACAAATGAAGCCGATAGCGTATTGAGGACATGCAGTTAGGGATAACATCAGTGACTACAGGGATTTAATTGGGGTTTATAAGTATCTATAACATCCATAGTCAATTGTTGCTCTCTAGAGGGATATCAGCGATTATATATATCATACGAAGAAATGCATGCTCCGAAGTCACATACTTTGGGACCCTATTTGTAAAGGAAAAGTTGGTGGAGAAAAGAGTATGAATACTGCTGCCTGATATATCTGGGATGGATTGAACTCCACATTTTTTAGGAAAATCTGGGAAATTAATTGCTCAAATATGTAGTTTTCCTTCACCCACGTCAAATCTGCTAACAAATTCCAAGTCGAATTGCAGCTTCTTTTATCTCTAACAAAAATATATCTGGGATCCATTGACCTTTTTGCTACCTGGAACCCTTTCTTTGGTTATACTTAATAGTAGGGGTTGAAATAATTCTACATACACCTATGTAAAAGGCAGTTTTAGACGAATATTTAAAGCGGCTAATTCTAAATGTATCAATGACATCTAGAACTCCGCATGCATAAAATAGTTTTACCCATGGTAATTGACCTAGTGATCAAGTGTTAAGCTGGTGTGTAGTTAGCCACGCTAGTTGTCGCACTTGGCCATCAATTTGATAATTATTTCCGCTGTGAATACAGAGTTCTTTTGATCTTCACCCTTTTGAATCTTGTTCTAGTTCTCATTAACCTCTCACAAATCAGAGCTGAGCCAGAACTTATAGATAGTTTAGCTCTTAAGGCGTCATCTGTTGAGGACACTTATTGAATCTGTCATCAAGGAGCAGCATAACACCATTGCAATAACCATCAGTGATGATTACTTTGGCAAGACAAGACCAAATATTTAAACATCCTGTTCTTTAGGCTTGGGTCTTTTTATAACTTATTTTCCCACGGAGAGAAAGTAATATAGTACATCCCTGTAAGCCTATCCCAAATGATCATTACCAGGAAATGGTAATTGAACACATTCATTCATTATGAGAGTTTTGGCCGTCAAATAGCCACTAATTCTTAGTCATTGAGAGATATGTCTGCTCACCATCTTTGTCACTGTATATTTTAGTTATATCGGTTCAACCTGTCTCTTAAAAAAGCAATTGCAAGCACATCGAGTTACCTTCTGCTCTCCATTTATAGAGCTGTCACTGAAGGTCTTGATTTGGGCAATTCTATAGATATGGTTCAAGGGAATGGTATTAGATCAACTGTCAAAAAAAATTCTTTATTTTAATATTGACTTTTTTAGTCCAAACCTTTTCCTAACCTTATTTTATCATAGAAAAGCTTCAGTTATAGTCACTAATCGACGGAACGCCGATTTTCAGGATTTGCTCCTGTGGCGCAGAGGTAAGCGCTTCGTGCTTATAATGTCTAACGGCTTTATACTTAAAGTCACGGTCGTGTGAGGAACGCGACGGTCGTGGGTTCGAACCCCTCCTGGAGCAAATTTCCTATTTTTTTTTGCAATTTTCAGATCCATAAGCTAAGTAACTGCGATACTCTCTGATGCTATCTACTTAATGTCGTAATGGATATCTGCCTACAGGTATATATGGATATCGAATGCTGTTTATTGATATGAATGAGAAAAATAAGAGAGTGCGTGCAAACTTAAGTTAATATTTAGAACTACCAAAGCATATCATTAGCAGGAATGCCATCATTATCATTATGGTTGTCCTGAGGAGATAATCCTGATACTATATGAGTCAATTTGTAGATTTCATCTCTTTTTTTGTCGATTTTAGACAAGAGGTCGTTAAGTATCTCTATAGATCTCTTATTTGCTTTGAAATTGGTGTCTGGAGAACGCAGCAACGTACTCTCAGATAGTAATCGATATTGTGTTTGTAATTCCGAGAGTTCTTCTTGTAATGATGTCAAGATTTCTTGTAGAGATTCTTGCTGGTTATCATTTGGATTAATAGTTGCTTCTTCACGCCATTTAAACTCACTATTATCTCTATTTTCGCTGCCACAGTTTGTAGTCCACGTTTGAGACCCAAACTGTCCTCTAAGAGCCTTCAACGTCTCAAGATCAATATTATTGTGTCTTTTACTTTTATCGCTGAAGGTTTGTTGATAATTTGGCTGATACTGTTTACGGGGTTGACGATCTGCTTTAGGGAGTTCGTTCAAAATGTTTAGACAGTCATCAGCTGCTAAATTAGTGAGTTCCTTTTGAAGCTCCTGCTTTCTTATATACTTTCTAAGTAACTCCTCAACTAGACTGAATTTGTCACTGGTTTCGGTTTTTATTTCTGTGTTGGTGGTGGCATTTTTTGAGGGATCCTTATCCTTCTTATCGTTAAGCACCTGCTCTCTCAAGTCATTAAGGTCTTTTTTTATAGCCAATAATACGTCTGTGTTCATATTGGTGGGAGGTGGAGCTTGAGGTTGGCTCTGTGGTGGGGTATTAGGCTGATTCTGGGCCTGAGGTTGAGACTGTACCCTTTGATCATCGTTATTTCCTTTCAACAATGCCAATAATTGCTGAATATCAGCATGAAGATGGTCAGCTACTGTTGTATTATTATCCTTGTTAATTGTAGGAGTCACCTCCTTCTGTTTCAAGCCACTGATAATAACATCAGTATCATCTTCAATCACGTTGTCTATTTTAACACTCTTCTTTGCCTCATTGTTCTTAATCGTCAAGTCAACTATCTTTTGTTTGAGTTGAGCAATAGTTATCTGTTGCATCTCGCTAACATCCTTATACTTCTTCACTTTTCTTGTCAATGCCTCGTTGATATTCATAAGCATATCAACATCATCAGCAGAAGCCAATTCCTTGATCATTTGACTGTTTTTTTTCTTTAATGACTCGACTTTTCTCCGTAGATTAAGATTGTCCTGTTTAAGCACACTGAGTTCATTGACACTGGAATCAACAGTGCTGCTTAGTAATTTATTCACGCTCTCAGAGGGAACAGAAACAACCGGCTTATGCTGACGATATCGTAAAAGATCGCTGGTTTCGGTGATATCATCCGAAATCACGTCTCTTACTCGTTGTGATTTTCGGAGCTTCTCGGTGATCTGGCTGGATAATTTATCAAGTCTATCGGATCTATTCTTTGTTCTAGAATTGAGTCTTGGAAACTCAACCGTGTTGTCTCGCGAGATGGCGAAATTGAAGGACGTTGATCCAGCTGAAGTTGGTGAAGCTAAACTCATGTTGGGAGGCCTTATTTAGAGGTATTGGTACTATTGATTGCCCTTATTAGTGAATATGTTCTGCCGTAACAAAAGGGTAACACAATATATAGCAAAAATATTATCGAATGACTTTGGAGAGCAAATACAGACGTGTGTTATCTAACTATCTATGTCTTCTTCTGCTGTTTCCTTACTTAAAGAATGATTATTCTTCATGAAGCTTCTTTCCAGCCTATATTTTGTTTACAAAAACACGAATAAAAAATATCAAAATATAAACAAAAAAAGATTCTTTTTGGCCCGTTTATTGAAATTTTCCAGTTACTCGGGCTGCTTATATTAATTATGGGAGTTGAAGGTGAAATGAATAACTATGTGATGGCCAAGTTCGATACAGACAGTAAATGGTGGAATTGATATTGATCTATTTTATATAGCATAATATGCCTGTTTGTGAGGACGTACCCCAATAATGGTATCTATTCAGAATTCTGTCTGCTAACAAATCGCTGATTAACTATAACTATGCGATCGCTGACGAATATTTTTTTTCTGCAAAGCTTCCAATTCTATGCAACCAGATGTTAACATGAGACTGGATGAAGCATGGAATAGTGAAAGATTTGCCTACTGTAATATTCAGTTACGTATAATAATATTCCGTAACATATCATATGCCATCATTATAATAGTATCTAGAAGCTCTCAAGGACATTATCGTTTTAGTTAGTACGGATGCCTACACTCAGAGTACGTCAGTTATAACAAAGTCGAGACCATGGGATCACTAACTAAAGTTTATTAAAAGAACCAAAATCTTCCAAGCCACTACTCATGCCATTTAAATCTTTCAAATCTCTGCTAACTGGCAATAGATCTCTTGTAACATGTACTAGTGCTTACAGTATGCACCATACCAGCGGAGGCTTATATGATACTCCACATCATCCACGTTTATATTTCCCTCATTCATTGCTCAACAATACACGTTTGATATGATCTTCGGGGCTTGTGCCATTATACTTTTGTTGTTTGGTTGTAGGTGTGTACCGAAAAACGAGTATTACTCCACGTTTGAGTACGCCAGCATCTAAGCGGAGAAGAACGTGCACGGTAAGCATGCTGCTACTAAAAAATACAACAATATAAACAAATAGGATACTAGAAAGTGGTTGTCCATGGATAAAGCCTTACGGCTTGGTAACGCTGAGGTAGACACTTAGTTCGATAAAAATATCCGTGATTGACAACATATGCGGCATACATTCCATCAAAAAGTTTTTGCAGGGCCAAAAAAGTAAGACAATTCAACATGCGTGCTAAAAACTACTGACTATCTTAGAATTATTATTGTTACAAACATAACACAAACTTATCCTATAACACTACTAGTACAGGTCAGTGAGACATAAAAAATGCTAACCGGAGATACGCCATGTCAGGGACAGAAAGTAAAGCCTCTCTTAACAAGAACTTGGCATATATAGAGGTGTGTTACTCCATCATTTTTTTGCAGACCATTTCAGCTTCCTGAAATCGTTTATTTTTAATAGCAATAACAAAAACCATATTAATACTAGACAAGAATCACAAAACCAAGAGTAGATAGTCAAAAATGAGGAACAACATCTCAATTCTATTCTTGGTATCGTTGCTCTTCTTCCTCTCTCAAACTGAAGCAAAAGTCGCCAGTGGGGCATACGTCCCTAGAAGAGTTACTTGTTCGCTGTCAGAGAAATCTTTTCTTAGAAAAGCCGACAAGGTTAGTGAAAGGGAAGAAAGTTGGTTGAAACTCAGAAATCAGCAAACTCAAGAGTCATTAAAGATATTTCTTAAAGAAAAATCCAAGTTCTCCGACGAGGAAATAGATAAGTACTTGAACTACGAGCAACATGCATCTTCAAACCTCACTTCTGCTAAAAGTGAAGTAGCACAATCTCTAGGTGAGGTAGGACCAATAAAGATCGGCCTTGCATTCGCCGGTGGTGGTTACAGAGCAATGTTATGTGGAGCCGGAGAAATCGCTGGGATGGATAACAGAACAAGGGGAGCTTGGAAGTATGGATTAGGGGGCCTTCTTCAATCTACAACATACGTAGCAGGGTTATCAGGAGGTAACTGGCTTGTGGGTTCTCTTTCTGGGAACAACTGGATATCAATACAAGATATCATTGATAACAATGAAATATGGCTTTTAAAGCATCCGATCTACGATCTCGGAGGGCCCAATGTGGTCAAAACGGTACAAAAATGGAAAGATATTTTGCATGAAGTGACACATAAATGGAAACAAGGATTTTCAGTATCAATCACTGACATCTGGGCTAGGGCCTTGGCTAGACAATTCTTTCCTAAATCTATGGCATATGGAGCAAATTTCGGGTTTTCGCATATCGCCAGCCTCAGTGCTTTTTCCTCTGGAAATATGCCTTTCCCAATGTCTATATCAGTAGGTAGACTAGCGGAACTGCCAATTGCATACACCAACTCCACGGTATTTGAATCAAATCCATTTGAATTGGGTTCCTGGGATCGTTCTGCTTACGCCTTTACTGATATCAAATATATCGCTAGCAATGTTTCTGGTGGAGTTCCAACCAGCGAGGACGCATGCGTTGAGGGGTTTGACAATATTTCTTTTATTATGGGCACATCGTCATCTTTGTTCAATTCCATCTTTTTGGCGATTCATGCTAGGGCTGCTGACTCTCATAGTTTTATAGTTAAGATACTCGACAAGTTAGCTAGAATGTTAGAAAGGGAAAACGAAGATATTGCCAATTACGAACCAAACCCTTTCCATATGAATCCATATGGAGACTCTCAAGACATGGCTACTGATCCTCAACTTCATTTGGTGGATGGCGGGGAAGACGGACAAAATGTTCCGTTGGTGCCATTGATGCAGAAGCAAAGAAACCTCGATATTGTTTTTGCATTTGATAACTCTGCTGATACAACTCAAAAATGGCCAGATGGAATATCTTTGCAATCCACCTATGCTAGACAATTTACTGAAGTGGGAAAAGGCATGGCATTTCCTCATTTCCCGGATAACAAAACTTATATTCATAATGGATTGAATAAGAAGCCGGTCTTCTTTGGCTGTGAAGCAAAAAATTTAACTGACTTGAGTCATATTCCACCTCTCACAGTGGTAATTCCAAACCATGCTATTTCGTATCCGTCAAATACAAGTACTTTCAAGTTAAGCTACACTAACCAAGAAAGAAACTCACTCATTCAAAACGGGTTTGAGATTGTCACAAGAAATAATCTTACTACTGATCTGTCCTGGGCCACTTGCGTGGGTTGTGCTATTGTGAAAAGAACCCAAGAAAGATTGGGAGTAGAACAATCTGATGCCTGTAAGAAATGTTTTCAAAGTTACTGCTGGGACGGTGAACTTTACGATGGAGAGATGAATGTTCAGTCCTATTGATTAGTACTTTTCTCATCAATTCAATTCTCTAACTTTTTACTTTTATACTTATTCAATATATACGTTATTTCTTCAAGGGCCTCTGTGAGTAAAGTGATCATTATATAGTGAACTATAGAGAGTAGCTTTACCATTAAATGAAATTGAATGCGATGTACGTACATGCAAAATCACGCAAATATCACAACATCCTCACATATAGAAGGAAAGGAAATAATCAGAAAAAAATTATGAAATATCAGTACTACAGGATGAGTTAATATTGTAGATACCGAATGGATATCCGGAAGCACAGCGAGAACACCGTTTGGACACACAAAAATTACCTCAAAATGTCGTTAAGTCGCAGGCCAAAAATAAGAGTTCCGAAGCGGAATCTCCAAGGAAGTGCGGTCGATGTGGATAAATCATGGGAACAGTTATCCTTCGCTATCCAAGAGATCATGAATAAAAATGCTAGTAAATTATCGTTTGAACAGCTATATCGAAAATGTTACCACTTGGTGTTACGGAAACACGGAGAGCAGTTATATAATAACGTTAAAGCACAGATCGAAAAGCATTTACGTACTTTACATGATGATCTTATAAAGTTTATTAATTTGGCAACTGGAATGAACTTCCCTACCAATAACAAACCGTCAACTAGCGATCCCTATTCAAAGAATATGATGAAACGTTCCATAAAATATAATGAGGATGTTATCAAGAAAATAATAGAGGCCTGGAGCGATCATTGTTTAGGGATGAGAATGATAGGCGATGTCTTGATGTACTTAGACAGAGTGTATGTGAAAGAGACTCATAATCTTCCAATGATCTACGAGGTGGGAATTGTGCTATTCAAGAAGGATATCATTGACTCTGATATTGGAGAAATATTAAACTATATGGTTTGTGATGGATTTATGAATATTCGAAAAGGACTGATTTTCATTGATAAATACTCAATAAAATCAGTGATCAAAATGTATGAGCTGCTCACGAATGATCCTACAATAACTGGAAATTTGTCGAAGCAACAACCTAATCCGTCTGGAATAGCGGCTAGCGGAGATAATAACGGCAATATTGTTAATGGTGGCAGTGACGAGAGCTATTATTTGCAGGTATTTGAGCCTTTTTTCATGAAACAGTCGTATGAATATTATGTTCTGTTATCTGACGAATTGATGAAGAGTGGGAATGGAGCCACATATATTAATCGAATCAACGAAATAATTATTGAGGAAGAAAATATGTCGGTGATTTATTTGACGAAAGTAACCACGCCCAAAATGATCCAGTTATTGGATAACGTTTTGATCAGCAATAACATCTCGGCAGTGATGGATTTTGCAGATCAGGGGTTCCGTTTCTGGGTTATGAACAATGAATTCGACTCCTTGGGCCTATTATACAGTTTAATCAAGCGAATTGACGATAGAATGAGTGTTTTACAGGAACATTTCAATAAGCTTATTGTGGAAGAAGGAACCCAATTAGAAAGCAAGTCCAGACAGGAATCTGACGAATCTGCTGGTGGCAATGGTAAAGGAAAGAAGGTTAGACAAAGCATGACACAGTTTGCGATCAAATGGATTGAAAATATTCTTGATTTCAAAGAAAAGTTTGATGATATCTTGAAGAATTCAATGAAAAACGATCTAAATGTTTCCGTTGCTATTGAGAAAGCGTTTGTTGAATTTCTCAGCACGAACAGCGGAGGAGGAAAGAACGATAAAGCGTCGCCAATAAGCGAGAACTTGTCGTTATATATAGATAGTAATATCAAAAAATCAAAGACTAAATTGAGCGAAGATGAGCTTGAAAAGAAGTTGAATAATGCTGTGACAATTTTCCGTTATATAAAGGACAAAGATCTCTTTGAGAAGTACCATAAGACTCACTTAGCCAAAAGATTATTACAAAAGAAATCGATATCGTTGGACTTGGAACGCGAAATGATCTCTAAATTGAGCAACGAATTAGGCCCAGATTATACCTCTAAATTAGAGGGAATGTTCCGAGATATCAAGATATCCAATGAGTTGACTGAAGAGTTCAAAGAGAAAAATAAGAACTTAGAGGCGATGGTTTTGACCACAACTCATTGGCCAATCCAGCCGAATAAAAAAGAACTAGAAACCATTAAATATCCAGGAGTTATGGAGGCTATGAAGTTGCAATTCGAACAATTTTACCAACAGGAGAAACATAAAGGTCGTCATTTAATATGGGCCAGCAATTTGGGGATGGTAGATATTAAAACAAAATACAAGAATCGGACATATGAAATTAGCATGTCTACTTACTCAGCTATGATAATGCTTCTATTTAACGAGCACGAAAAATTAACTATGGTTGAAATTGATCAATTAACTGGAATTCCTAAGAATGATTTAATAAGACATTTACAAAGTATTAGTGTTGCACCTCGAACTAGACTTCTTAAAAAGACGCCAATGCTGAAAGATGTGCACGAAGATGACGTTTTTGAAATAAATGAAGGGTTTGAGAGTAACTCAATGAAGGTCAAAGTGTTGACAGTATCAATGAGTACACGTGCTGAAACTGCTGAAGAGAGAAAGAAAACAATCCTGGACTTAATGAATGGATCGCGAAAGACCGAGGTGGATGCCGCAATTGTGCGGATTATGAAATCCAGAAAACAATTAGGTCATAATGAATTAATGAGTGAAGTGATTAGACAATTAAGCAATCGGTTTCAACCGCAGCCTTCGTTTATTAAGCTCAGAATAGAGAATCTTTTAGAACGAGAATATCTTATGAGAAGTGCGGAAGATCGCGCGATATATGTATATTTGGCATGAATATTTAAGCATATTTAATTATATATAGACATACCTGTCTATTGATTTACATCTCTGCGTATATTAACTTATGTCTATTGATTTGCATCTCTTCGTATATTAGCTCATGTTTTTGATTTCGCTTGGCCTTAAAGACTTGACACTTTATACTGACGTTTTTGCTTGGCTGAATCTCGATATTATTTTTTCAGGGTTCTGACCTTTCTGGCTTTCCTGTCATTTTAATTTATGTCCTCATCTTCCCATACTCTCTTCATTATATCAGTAATTACTACCCACCGACGATCATTAGCTTCGATAACATGCACAACGTACAATCTACAATCTCCCCGAAAAGAACATTCCGAGATTTTCATCCGATGAACACCACCAGGGTGAAAAACATCGGATGAATACTAAAATAGTAAAAAATAATATAAGTCATAGGCATCGTATAATAAGTATATATAGTAAATATCTAATAATAAAATAATATAAATAACATATCTAATTCGTAATAATTATGCACTGTATTTGCTTTTCAAAGACTCGCCACGAGTAAACCCTTTGGAGAAAGTACATGCCATATTTTTACTAACACAGGCGGAACATCCCCGGAATCTCATGAGTTTATCATGACTTCTAATATACAGATATTTCTTTTTCAGCCTTTCAGTAGAAGTAGAAGCACCTAATTCGTCGTCCGAAACATCGTTATCTCTGTAAATCTTACTTAACTCACTCGTGGTGAGATTATAATCCTTTGGACTGAATCTGTCGATAGTCTGCATTTGCATTTCCATTTTCGTTGTATGATGACGTGCGTGGGGTTTGCTTTTATACTGCTTTAGAACAATTATTTCTGCATTACATTTAACCTTCCGCAGACGACACGAATCACAAGATGGGCCACTACGCTGGCGACGCTTGCGGTTATGGTTAATCTGAACTAAGCGTTTGTCTTCCAAGAAATCGTTAGGCTGTAGCTGAAAGAAATTATGATATGTAACAGGCGAATTTTTCACCGTTGTAGTTATATCTGTAATAATAGAGGTTTGCGGTTGTGGACTTATTACTACTCTTGGAACCGGTGTAGCAGCTATAGGAAATGTCTGGGAGGAAGCAGTAGAAGAATGTGACGATGAAGCAGAAGCACGTCTAGAACTGCTAGGAAGCGGAGTTTCTGTTCTACTAAGGCAGGAATCAGCAGACATTTTACGCTTTGAATGGATTATAGAAGCCAGAACATCGTCATAAGTCTCAGAAGAGTCTGAAAGAGGCAGCCTGACCACCAAATTGGGCTGCTGTTGTTGCTGAAGGGGCTGGAACGGCTGCATAAAGTGCTGCTGTTGAAGAGGAGGAGGAGTGATAGGAGGAAGCATATTAGAAAGACTGCTCTGTCTGTTACTACCATTGCTATTCAGCAAAATAGGTGGTAATTCTATGACGTCCCTCTTAACCAGAGAGGTGCTACTAATCAGATAGTTATTCTTGTAGTTATGAGGGGCATTTCTGAAGTTGAATGTGAGAGATGATTTGGAAAGATTGTCTATATCGTTATGAGTGGATGACAACGAGGGTATTAGGATAGGAAGATGTGCATTCTTTGAAGGATTGATCATTGTTGCAACCAGAGATGAATCTGTATTCTCTTATTCTCTTATAGATCGTAAAGCAAGCTAGAAACGATAAGATTGCGGGAATCAATGAATATTTATATTCCTGTTGCATATGAAGGAAAACTATGACAAGAAAATAACTAGAAAATGGGGAAGTTTTTAAAAAGCAGAGAAACTACGGTAGGATATAAGTAGTGAAATCATCTAATGGAAAACATACAGTAATGCCAATCAACTCTGTTGTTACTAGCTGGAAAAAGAAATTTTTTTCTTTTCTGTCTCTTTGATGCAAAAATGGGAAAAAATCATTTTATGTATAGTATATGCACTTACTAAAGCTTAAATGTGTTTTAGACGCATTTGTAGCCATTCAATTACATCATCGCGCTGGTGAGAGACTTTAATCATGTGACGCACAGTTATTTGACAGGGAAGTGTGGTACGGAGTATGGGAAAAAACCCTGGGAGCAGCAAACGTTCCCATAGTTAGCTGTATATCACGTGTAATGTTTCTGTAATTTCCATTCACTCAAAAAAGGACTTTCCTATTTCAACTCTCGGAGTTTTCTTGAAATTTGATTGCGCTTTTCTTTTTTCTCTTCAATAGCGTGTGCACTATACAGTGTCGTACTTGATGTCTTAGGGCTATGAACAATAGCAACATTGTAGATGGCTGGGGCAACCGCTTCCCTTCTTCCCCAGGGGGTAAAACAAAGAAAACTAGAAAACTATAATTCGTAGTGTATCTTGTGCAGTTTCCTATCCCTAATGTTTCGGTGGTGCGTAAGATCTAATTAAGTGGCCACAGAGTAAGGAAGTCTGCCCGGAGCCTCAAGAGAGGGGATCGATCCCTCGTCCAGACTCGGCCGGCATCTGCAATTTGTCTGCAAATTTATGACTGTTATCCTGGCTGAGTACCACCACTGGTTTAGTGGAATCCCAACGGTACTAAACCTAGAACAGAATTTTTACTGGGTTTTCTTCCTGCGTCTGTATGCAAGGTTTGTGTTTGTACGTATACTATGCAGAAAAAGAAAAAAACTCGCTCTGCCTTTCATCCTAAGTGCTCTTTAAATGAGATTTTTGCTACTTTTTCTTCTTTTCTTCCATTTCTACGAAAAGACAGCCTATGTTTTTGTTTTTCTGTCTCCTTTTGTCGGAAATGCGGTGAAATCCTCATACTAAAGGCGTAACGGAATTACATTCCACGAGGCTAACCGCACCTGCGATTAGCCTCTAAGATTGGCCATTTACAATGTGATAATATGTTATTATCATTATTATTATTATCACCAGTGATTCATAATTATTAGTATACAGTGTTAATTCAGTAGAGCCGGCGGCAACACTGTGCTACACCATTTTGTTTTCAAAACATCTCTGGAGGACCATCTTCTGTCCCTTTTCACTAAAGTGTGCTCGACTATCTCTTTAGCGCCCTGCCAAAACTGCGCTTCGTAATTAACCGGAGCCGCCTGCGCCCGATCTTGTAAATTGTCTTTAAAAAAATACCACGACCACTCTATTCTCGCAATGCGATGTGCTGTACGTGACCTCATCCGGCTCATTCGTATTGGAGTCCCAGGGTTTGCGGCTGGAGGTGGGTCAAATGGAAGTCGTCCCTCCATTAACGCATATAACATCACTCCTAACGCCCAGGTATCTGTCTGACGACCGTCATATTCCATTCCCATAAGTAATTCGGGAGCAACATAATCTTCGGATCCACAGCGTGTTGTTAACATCATATTGTCTTTGCTTAATTTCTTTGATAACCCAAAATCGGTCAACGTGACCACCGGATCAGTAAAGGCGATCTTACTTTCCGTAAACTGCCATGACTCTTGAGGTTTACTTAGCAAGTTTTGGGTGTTGATATTGATCAACACATTCTCTAGCTTGATGTCTCGATGAACAATGAGATGTTGATGGAGATAATTGACAGCTGAGACAAGCTCGCTGAATATTCTGGCAATCAAATAGGGGTTCAATTCGCGCCGGTGTTTCGAAGCGAGTTCAAACAAGTCCCCGCCTTCGCAATATTGAAGCATCATGATATTATGGTTGATGCTTTGCTTTTCAAGCGCTGCTGATACCACAATATCTTGAGTTTTCTCGCTGTTGACGCCAATTGCAACGATCTTTATTATACATGGATGATCAATCTCGAGTAAAATCTCCAATTCTCTTTGCAACGAGCTCTCTAGTCTCAACCTGTTTTCTCTCATGATAGCAGCACTAACCGAAGAACCAGTGGCAGAGTTCTTGAACGAATTGGTCACCTTAATTGCCACCAGTTTTTCCGCATGATTATCTTTCAGATCGCCCAATATCACAGTACTAAATGAACCATTTCCTAGCACCTTTTTGAACTTCCATCGCGCTATTCCAAGGAACTTGCCGTGCCTCTGTAATGCTCCTACATAGACCTTTTCTTCTCTATTATTATCATCCAGTGATTCTCGAGTGCCGTTAGCAATACTTTTGTTTGGCTTTTCCCTAGTAATTTCTCCACTGGATGGACCCGTAGCTTCGGTGTTAGCGTAATGAGTAGTTGAAGGAGTAGTAGTAGAACTAGGAAGAGGGTTGGAGAAGTACCTTTTATTGACAGGACTTGGCCTCGTTGGTGGCGTTATGATCGCAGGTGTTGGTGTGTCTAACACCAGCCCTCTTGGAGGCAGAACAGATGACGTCAAGACTGTGTTCATAGCAATTGGCGTCATTTCAAGAGGATATTTATAGTCTGTGACCACGGGAGAAGGCAAGCAGTTAATTGACTTGATGGTTGGCGAACTGTCGTTAGAAGAGCTTGATTTCATTGAATTTGACCGAAGTAATATCGATTCCCTGCTGTTATTATTTGTCATATTCATCAGAACATTGCCAGAGCTATCAGGGGGGATACTCAAACGTAAAACAGGGGTTTTCGGCGGCAGAAACGAGGGCTCGTCATGATTGGTGGGGGCTTTGTTGTTGCTCATTTTTATACGCCTCTTAATTATGGACACTGCCTAATTAAATTTAACTCAATTGTGGGGATTAGGGCCACCGAAAACCGACAGATGACCTGCTATATATATAGAAGATATACAGAGGATAAATATATATATATAAGAGATCTTCTATTTTTGGTGGTCTTCTCTGCTATACAATAAGGGAAATACGTGTCTCAATAGCTTGCTTATCTATTAGCGTGGAGGGAACACAAGCAATTGACACTTCGTAGATGACGCAAATGGACCTCGTCCTCGTAGATATATGCGCAAGACTATGTGACCTGTGAGTTAAAACTTTGGAGATAATGCACCTGAATTTCTTTTGAAAAGACAACCAGTTCTTCCTATTATTCTTCTCATTATTATATCATAAAGAAAAGAATAGGTAATTATTTTTGGCTCTTCTTTTTCTGATTTTGTTTGCCCGTTAGCCTGTTTTTCGCTTGTCTCACTTTTGACTTGAAGCTGGTTTCTGTGCTGAAATTTGATATTTGGGGCTGGATGCTAAAGGCTTTGAAGGGGGAGGTGTTGGAGCGGAAGGGTGAGCTATTGAGGCAGAGCAGAATGTAGGAAAAGTGGCTTTTTTGTAGCTTCTAAGCCAATGCTTTGACGAGATTAGTCATTGGACCTCAGCCCTGACTGTTATGTTATGCAGGCTTTTTGCATGGAAGAGCGAAAACCAAAAGATTGGCTCGTTGGGATGGGGGGTGTAGGGGAAGGGGTGATAGGGGATAGTATGTGGGTATATGAATATGCAGGGGATGTGGGGGAAGTACTTGAATATGCTTTGATTTTGTTATCAATATGGCATTATGGAGATAAGGGATAATAGTCCTTACTGCTTGAATGAACACAATGAGCAAGAGGTGTGTCTCTTGGCATGCTTACTGAGCAATCGGATAGCCGTTTTTCTAGGTGCGATCCGCTGTGATGGTAGGAATTCTATCCAGTTGACATTGTTCTCTATAAGGAACATCTATTATCTGTGAATACGTAGTATGATTGCGTGTTATAAAGAGTTCGACTTCGGCAAATATTTGCCTCAAAATTTGCCTCAGAATTTGATTTGCTCAAGTTTTTTGCTTGAAGATTTACTTCAAGATTGGCCAGAGTTTATATGAAGAGTTGCAAAAACTTACTCAAAGCTTCAACGGTACTGAAGAAGCTTTGAGTGCTGGCTTAAATAAAGATCCATGCCAAGGATGTTCTAGTAAATCTCCTGTAGAAGAAGGCTAATAAATGTTCCGTAGAAGAGCTCACCAATAAATCGAATACGCCGATAAATTCCCCGTAGAAAGGACTTCTGTACAACAACCATTTTGTACACAGACATCCCTTTTAACGAAATATCACCAGATCCAAAACCAGTGTATGACCAATGTACGACCACTCAAGCGACTTTAGATTCTTTGCTTTTATGACTCAAGTAGAGATCTCTCCGATTGTGATCAAACAAATTCTAAATACTTCATTACCAACCACATTAATGCCGCGAGTAAAGTCATACTTCCCTTATAAAAAACACAAACAGATCTACATAAAAATGTGCCATTTTGCCATTTTATGACCCTATTTTATGATCATCACTACAAAATACACACAATTCCACAGTTCACATTCTACAACAAACCAACCATCCCTCAACAATCACTGATATTCTCGGACATTGCCCGATAAAGATCTGTTTTTTTCGGGGTCCTTTCTGAACAATCAAAAAGATAAGCAAAAGAACAAGCAGCTGTCGGACCGGCGTCGCCTTCGAACCGCCAGGAGAAACTGCTCAAAAAAGGTTTATTTCCACCAGCCGCAGAACTTCCACCTGTGCCAGATTGATGCCCCTTATTCTGTCAAGATCTTTCCTGATACTCACATATCCTGACAAATACTCGCTCTCCCTGTCTTGGTACAATAAAAAAAAAAAATTAAATCCAAAAGAATCTCAGGCCGACATTTTTTGTCCCTTTGTTTTCCTTTTTGACCCAACTTGACTCGCAGGGAAATAACTTGCCTATATTGTTGCTTGAAGACACCGCAGCCAGAAACCAACGTACATCCTGCTGGCCGCTCCTGCGCGTCATCTGCATACGCATCCAACTTACAGCTGACACTCCTCTCTCAGCCGTTGAGCCGCTGGAAAATATTCTGAAAGATGACGAAAAAAATTAGCTATTCTTGTGGTCCTTGCAAGATCCTTAAAGTAAGGTGTGATCACAAGTTGCCTTGTGGCCGCTGTGTCAAGGGAAATAGAGCAAATGAATGTCATTCTGATCCCCCTAAACAGCCTGATAAAGAGAAACTTTCTACAAGACCTAACTACAGTTTTACGGTCAATAAACCTGCACGCAGTCTGCGCGGAGGGAAAGCCCTGGCCTCCAAAAAGGCCGGGATGACCTCAACAATAAATGCTATCTCCATAAAGAGCAGCAACGTCACTCTAAGTGAGGGCTCCGGGATACCTATGACCGGGTCTTTTGTGGTCGAGCCCCGCAAATCGAAAAATTCGATCGTTGCCTCGACCTCAACAAAATCAAGCACCTTAATGCCGGTGATGCCCTCTTCGATCTCCAGTTGGGACGACATGATTAAATCATCTATAAGAAAATTTGCCTTGGATTCGCTTCCTCCTAAGAAGGTATGTGTTGAATTAAAGGACTATTATTTAACATACGTTGATTACATCTACCATCCGTTCCACCATCCAACTTTTAACGTCCAATTTGAGGAATTTTTCCGGATCCGGTCGTCTGCCAAACCATCTCCATCTGGTTCATCGCTCAAAGTCGTGGAGATCGACTTGCTTTGGCTTTCGTTACTTTATTTAGTTATATCTGTAGGGTTGATTCATCTTCCTAAATCAGCCACCGTAGAAAAACCATTTCTTGCGAAATATGCCAACCCAAAGGTGGTCAAAAATAGCTTGGATAACTGGGCAGATATCGCTCTTAAATTGCTTAATTTTGACAGTGATGCCGAACAACCACGTCTTATTGAGTTGCAAATCTTTTCCTTGTTCCAGCTCTATTCGTACGCCTTCGACAAACGCACAGACCGCTTGTTTTCTCTCCTTTTCAAAAGCATAAATACTGCCTACAAACTCGAGCTTAACAAGCCCAATTACCGCTGCAAAAGTCCCCTAGAAACAGAACTTCGTAGACGTGCCTGGTGGGATCTTTGTGGATGCGACACGTTTCTCGCTCTTTGTCATAATAGAGTGCCCATAATACGCTCTTGTAAGTCCAATGTGCCTCTACCTGCTAATGTAAACGAGGACACCATCAGTGACGACTCTATTGAGGTAATGACTGGCGATATTCCTACTGATAACTCGTTCAATATTCATAGAGCAATTGTCATGAAAAAAATGAATAATATCTACGAAATTGAAGGGTTTAAGGTCAATGGAATGGATGCGTTTGTACAAAACGAGGCTCTTCTTAGGGCCTTGATCGATATAGACATCGATTTATGCAAATATATAGAGAAACTTCCATGGTTCTTCAGACTTGATGAGAATGGGAATCTTCCTAAAGGTACTTCTGATACTATCAGATTCCAGCTCCATATACTACAATCATGTATTTGTTTCCATAGAATACGGCTTTATCGCACGTATTTAGACTATAATATCCCTATTGCTTGGAACATCTGCTTAACAGCAGCTATTTCTATGCTAAATATTTATAAAAGATTAAAGGCTGATTGTCTTGATACTAGTGTTGTTGGCTACGAGACTGCGCCTATCACGCTCAAACCGTTCTTTTTTGCAGCTATCCATCAGACATTTACTGCAGCTGTTAACCAATCGATGGTTCTCCTCAAAATCATAAAGAACCGAATGATAAATAATAAAGGCAATCTGCCAGAAAGCAATATAAACGAGGTTGAGGTGTTCTTGATCAAAGACATTGAGTCGTTTATGCACGACTTAGCAAACGAAGTGTCTCAACAGTTGAATTATATTACCCCGATACTCAAGCAGAGTATTGAGGGATTAAACATGTTGAGACGCTTCTGCATTGAGATGAAAGCGAAGAGAATTAATGAGCGTTATCAAAACGGCATCATAGATAATGTGTCCAACGTGTTTGGAGGCCGCGAAGGAACCGAGAATTATATGAAAAAATTCTCAGTTAGCTTTATTATTAATGATAGTTCTGCCAAAGACGACATGAAACCAGCTCAAAAAAATAATGGCAAAGAGTCTATGGAGACCTACGACAGATTTTCTGCCTGGAGGTTTGAAGAGAGAAACCAGTTTGGTGATATTATTGGGCATGATTCTTCCGCTGTCCTAATTGCCGATTCAATACAAAATTTTCGGAATAAACTCCATGCCAACGTCCCGGTAGTCGATTCTACTATGACTGAAATGTCAGACACTGCAACTCCTCTGACTTCTAACGAGTCGTTGTCGTCATCAAGAAATTCCATGACTTTTGATAATCCTCGTGCTAACTCTGATCATCAGGGCAAGAATATGTTCTCGCTTGCCCTGATTTTGCTGCCAGAGGTTCTGTCAGTGTCCACTAAGCGTGAAAACAAAGTATACGAGTTTGACTACTCTAAGACCCTAGGAATTGGGGATAAATTGAATCAGATGTGGCAAGATGTTTCCAATTCTGATGTTTTACGGAACCTAGGTATCACATCAACTGAAGACGTTACAAAAGAATAAAAAAAAAATAGGCAATATAGGCAATATGGGCTTATTACTGTCAAAAGATTATATTTTAGACCAAAGTCAGGCCGTTACCTGATATTGGATTATTGCTAGATAAGAGGATCAATGTGTTATCTACCGGAAGATTATATACCATACAATGCATATAGATTAGAATACGGAGTCAAGTGCTCCGTTAAATAGATATAGATTATTTCAATGAAGTCATAATTATAGGTTAGAAAATGTTCTGAGTCTGATATTTGTGTTGATTAATACTATAGAGCATGGATAGAGTCATTACGGAACAAGAGTATTCAGAGAAGTAGTTGTTTCTTTTGTTGGAGATGTCAAATAAGTCTAGTTCCTGTCAACAGAGTCGGTGATTGTTAGATATTTATATGGTAATTAAATGTAGATAACTTCGAACGAGTCATTTATGGAGCCAAGACTCAAATATTATGCCAAGTATTTATTCTTATTGTTAAAGCTGTCAAATAGGTCTAGATCTTGTCAACAGAGCTATCTAAGAGGAAGAAGTCAAGTGCTACCAGTAGTGATTTCTTTTGTTAGAGCTGCCAGAAAGCTTGAGATTCTGTCAACAGAGTCAGTCAATGTCAACTTGTTAATTTTGAAACCCATCAAAACGTCCTTATCCCGTCAACAGAGTCAGCTGTACCAATAGAATAGCCAATTATCCAGATCCTAGGAGACAAGTACTCTGTATGATAATATATATTTAGGAGTAAGACGTCAACTACTATAGCAATTAGGTGTTTCTTTTGTTATGGCACTCAAAAATATCCAAATCTTGTTAGCAGATTCATGTAGGAGCAAGAAGTTGAGTACTATTAGTTGTTATTTCTTTTACTAAAGTTGTCAATAGGTTCCAGATTCTACCACAGAGTCAGATCATATCTATTAAATATTTAGCCGGAGGTAAGTCCTCTGTCAAGTTGGAATAGATCTTGCAAAAGAAGTCAGGGCCAGGTGGATTTATCCATTAAAGGATTACAGATTATAAACTACAGGCCTTCTTCCAAACTCTTATACCAGGGAACGGAGTAAACCCTGCGGTCTCATATTAGTCAATTGGCTATAGAGTTGTTCAACAGAGTCAGCTGTTAAGCCTCTGCCAGAAAGTTGTTTGGTTTCAATACATCGCATCAACACAGTCACGTGTCCGTCAAATACTTCCAGATCACACTAAAGAAGTCAGACCTAGGTCAAAGTGGAATAAATCAAAAGAAGCAAGTAGAACCTCGGTCAAAGTGGAACAGATCAAAAGAAACAAGTCGGTCCTAGGTCAAAGTGGAACAGATTAAAAGAAACAAGTCAAGCCTAGGTCAAAAAGTTATCAGTCAGTAACCATAGATTACATAGCAGGACCATGACTCCTAACTCTTGATACGTGCTCCTCTTTGACAGAGGACTTGTGTCCCACTAACTATCTTAAAGATGTGATCTGACTCTGTTGACAGGATCTGGATCTAAAGTGAATCCCTCTATCAAACTGGAACAGATCATCCAACGGAGTCAGGTTCATCCTGTATATCTGTCAAAAAGTTTTAAACTCAGGGCAACGAAGCCAATGTGGAGCGGAACATTATCATGAAAATAACATATTAACTCTCATATCATTATAGATATGTCCATCGGAGTTAGGTCCTCTATCAAACAACTATATCTTAAGTCAACAGAGTCACACTTCAAAATATTATCTACTAGGCCCAGTCAAGCCACATCTGTCAAAGCATAAAGTTTACTCCTAAAGCTGTCAAAATTACATTAACAGAGTCAATTTTATTACTTCACCCTACTAATTCCCATACATTCATTACTTATTTACCATTTCTTTTTGTAGCACTGCCTATTGACTCCGTTACCTCCTTGCAAACTATAATTTTTATGTTTCTTTATTACCATCTCTGCATATCTTGGCACTCATTTCGAGTCGGGAATATCGCATCTAAGTTATACTCCAGCTCAATATCTGGCATGTTAATTGACTCCGAACTTCTGTCAGAACCCTTTTTGCATGTACATGTTGACTCGGGCCGATAACTAACATCCCAGCATTTTTGAATTCACTATGGGATGCTAATTAGCGGTTTCGGTATTGAGAAAAACAAAACAGTGCAGAATAGTAAAATTAAACGCCCCAAAAGGTTGTTCCGATCTACGTGGTGAGAATTGAGAGAGGCAGGGCAATCCGGTATAATCAACCGCTTAAAATAGCTCAAAGTATAACTCATTGACTAAGGCAACAAATAAACTATCAATTATCCCATAATTTACCTGTTGATTACCCCATTAAATAACCTATCAAGTAGCTAATACTGCTCTACGTTATTACTTACTTACCAGTGACCTCGGCGGCAATTACTGGTTGATGCCAGTGCATACAAGGGTGCATTTTGTTATGCAAACTCAGTTTAAGATATGACCGTACTCAAGGATGTCTTAAGGAAGATTAAAGTCCCTCCAGCAGGTAACATTGAGTCCACCAACTGGATCAATAAGGATATCATGCCCTTGCCACCCAGCCGAAGAACTTGGAAGGATTATGATTTTGTTGGGTTTTGGGCGGTTATTGCATTGTCCATTTCAACATGGCAAAGCGGGGCATCGCTTCTTTCTTTTGGATTGAATGTATGGCAAGCCATGGTGGTTACAATTGTTGGTAAAATACTTATCTTTCTTATCGCAGTTAGCCACGGTTGGGGTGGAGCTGTATGGCATGTAGGGTTCCCAATCTATTGTAGGTTTACTTTTGGGATGTATGGTTCTTTCTTGGCGTTTACTCAGAGAATAGTTCTTTGTATTGTTTGGTATAGTACCCAATCGTATACTGGAGGTCAATGTATCTCTGTAGTATTAAGCGCTATCTTTCCTACCTTCCATAGAATGAAAAACCACTTCCCTGACTCTTTACCCATGACCACTAAACAATTCATCGGGTTTGTGTTGTATCATCTCATTTCTCTTCCGTTTTTATATATTGCTCCTGAGAAATTAAAGACCCCGTTCAGATATGTTTCGGTCATATCGTTGTTGGCCATATTGGGAACTTCTATTGGCTGCATGGTGCATGCAGGAGGCGCCGGCGAATTAATCAGAACAAAGTCTACAGTTGCCGGTAATTCCAGTCAACAGGGTATGGTATGGATGCATGGATTCAATACAGTGATCAACTCGTTTGCCGTAGGATTAGCCAATCAGCCAGACTTTTCTAGATTTGCTAAACGTCCAGGGAACCAGATTTATGGTCAAGGATTTTCGATCTTATTTTTAGGAACTGTTATCCCATTGTTTGGAATTCTAGGCACTTCTGCAACTTTACTGAGCTACGATAAGCTCTCTGCAACAAGAACTGCTGCCATCTCTACAAGTAATTTATGGAATCCTCCTAATATTATGGAGTTTTGGATGTCCGAATCATATGGTCGAAAGCTGAGATGTGCAGCATTTTTTGCAGGAGCTGGATTTTTCGTAAGTACGCTTGGATTGAACACTATAGATAACGGTATTAGTGCAGCCATGGATCTTAGTGCGTTGGTTCCTAGGTATCTTACCATTAGACGGTCTGTTTATTTGATTGTCGTGGTATCTATAGCTATCAATCCATGGCAAATTACGTCAAACGCCACGGTTTTTGTCAATGTCTTGGGTTCCTATGGCTGTTTCCTTGGCCCTATGATAGGCACGATGGCCAGCGATTATTTTTTTGTGCGGAAACAGAAATTGAAATTATGCGACTTGTATTCTGCAGATAGAAGCTCTATTTATTGGTTTACAGGAGGGTTCAATTGGAGAGGTTTTGTTTCATGGTTCTGTGGATTCGTCCCGGGGATTATTGGGTTTCCATCAGTAAATCCTGCAATGGAAAATAAGGTGCCAAAAGGCGCGGTTAAACTATTTGATATATCGTTTATTATTGGATATTTAATAAGTTTTACATTGCATACGGGAATTAATTATTTGTTTCCTCCTGTCGGACTTGGTGAGGTTGATTCTATTGATGCGTTTGGGACTTTAAGGATGTCAGGGGAGGAGACGGCGTATGAGGAGTCGGAAGTGCCGAAATCGGGAACACAGTGGGCGTAGCTGTATACTACTGTACAGTAGCTGATGCCCAATTACTATAGATTTTTTTGTTGCTCTCTTTACTAATAAAAGTTATTTATCTTCTTATAGATGGTATGTGTTCGTAGCGATGTAGCTGATATCATGATAATAAGATATCCACGTTAAGGGATCTACTACCATTGGCAGTGCATTTCCATAGCGTAGTTAGCGACATATCAAAATAGTCAATGTACCACTATTATGGCACACCATAATAATAGATGTATGTTAAGCCTCTCCCCGAAAATATCTCCGCAATATGCTAGTAGCTATTAGCGCTAGCGCTTAACATTGCATACTTTAATGTTGGTAAGGCCAGAGATAGCGAGTATACCGCACAAACGGTACAATTATTGGAAGACACATCACCATTGATAGACACTATAGACGAACTGGCAAGTTACCACGTCTATTAATAACTCGACTAGCAAACCCCACACATAAGATACAATCACAACTGCTAAATATATCACCTACCATACTTCCGTCACTACTAACCCAGGGTCGCCTCAAGAGCCAATCATGGATATTTTTTCTACACACCCTCAATAACAATAGTACCACAATATTATATACAATTTTTATGCGACTAATCAGGCTGCGCTACATTACCGAACAAAACCAGCCGCCAATCACACTACACTGCCTCTTGGTTTTCTCCGCCCTCTATGGAGTTCCTCCCGGGCTTCAACCTCTCCATCACAGCACGCGTCTGTCTGCCGTCTGCCGATCAATCACTCGACACCTACACTAGTCCTACCCTATTCCCCTAACCAATAATCACTAAACCTAATAATTCCTCGTCTGTGTCCAAAACAGAAATTCTTTGCTTTTGTTTTGGTTTGTTACTCATTTTTTATGAGGAAATTCCTCCTTTTTTCTTTTTTTTCTGCGTTTTTTCTGCTCTTTCTGCTTTTTCTCGTTTTTCGTTATTTTGATTGTGTTTTTATTTCTTTTTTAAAATTTTTTCTTCATCAAAGGAACAGGTTGCTTCAGGTTCCTTCACAGCTTCGATATCGTAGGTCAAGAGCCAATATTCGTTTTGTGTTCGTGTTCGTGTTCGTTTTGTGTGCTTGCTTTTCTTTGTCTTTTCTCCTGCTATAAATCATGTCCTCTTCCAATTCAAGCGGGAACCTTCATGGACTCGTTATAGGTCTTCATTTCCGGATCGGAAAGAAGATTGGTGAGGGTTCGTTTGGTGTGATCTTTGAGGGTGTTAATTTGATCACCAATCATCATGTTGCTATCAAATTCGAGCCAAGAAAGTCTGATGCTCCTCAGCTTCGTGATGAATATAGAGCTTATAAAATCCTTCATGGATGTGTGGGTGTTCCTACTGCATATCATTTCGGCCAAGAAGGACTCCATAATATTTTGGTCATCGATCTTTTAGGTCCTTCGCTAGAAGACTTATTTGAATGGTGTGGCCGTAAATTCTCGATAAAAACCACCGTATTAGTGGCCAAACAGATGATTTCTCGTGTTCAATCTATTCATGAACGCAACTTAATTTATCGTGATATTAAACCTGACAACTTCTTGATTGGCTTGCCTAATACTAAAGACGCTAATTTAATTCATATCGTTGACTTTGGTATGGCCAAATATTACCGTGATCCAAAGACAAAACAACATATTCCTTATCGTGAAAGAAAGTCGCTTTCTGGTACCGCAAGATACATGTCCATTAACACCCATTTGGGGCGTGAACAGAGTAGACGTGATGATTTGGAATCGTTAGGTCACGTGTTTTTATATTTTCTCAGAGGCTCGTTGCCATGGCAGGGCCTTAAAGCGCCAACCAACAAACAAAAGTACGAGAAAATCGGCGAAAAGAAGCAATCGACCAACGTGACCGATTTATGTCGCGGATTTCCCGAGCCATTTGCCGAGTATTTGAATTACGTGCGTCATCTTCGTTTTGATGAAACCCCTGATTATGATTATTTACGCCATTTGATGGATAAATCCCTCGAACTTATTGGGGAAGCAGACGATGGTCATTACGACTGGATGGATCTCAATAATGGTAAAGGATGGGATTATTCTATTAATAAGAAACCTAATCTTCACGGATATGGAAATCCAACGCCTCGGAATAACAATAGACATCATCATCATAGACAATCCCAGGCTCCTAGCAACAAACCACAATATCAAAACAATAACTCTAAATCGAGACTTAGTATGCAAAAGCAACAACAGCCTTCATCAAGACAACAATCGCAGCAACTTGCTGATCAACAACTTGCTGAACAACAACAGCTACAACAACAGCAAGCGCTTCTTATGCAGCAACAACAACAGCCTCAAGCTGCTGCTGCAAGATCTCCTCAATTTTCTAGACATAACAGTAATAACAACATTGGTCATTCACCGGTATATGCACAACAACCTTATGGAGTTGCCGGCGCTTATGGTGCTAAAGGAAAAATGAATGCCGATTCAAGACAACAACAAATCAGACAGAATCTTCAGCCTGTCAACGATCGCGCCGACATTGCATCGATCGAAACCCAAAGCAAGGGATTTTTATGCTGTTGTTAATATTTCACTGTTAATTTGAGCGTTTGTTAGTTAAGTGCTTAAAGAGCTTTACTGTTGTTGATCGATGGTGTGAAGCTCAATTACTTTGTTATTTGTGCTTTTTTGTTTTGAATTCTTGTTTAAATTTTGGGCGTTACTCATTATTATTTTATTGTGATTTTATCTGCTGTGTTATCTGTATGGTTATTTCTAAGGACACTATTGCATTTTTATTTGGCTGTATGGGATGTAGTCTTATATAAACCTCATGTAGGACGTGTACTGTACCAAACCGTACATAATTACACCGGTATGAAGCGATCAGATATATTGTTTACTGATGTTATAGCCTGGTATACTCTATGATAGTATGATATTATGATAGTATGTATTTGAAGTCCAATATCCATGAAGAATCAAGCCACGAGCGTAGCGAGGTCGAAATAAAGAAGACCTACGACCACTAAGAGGTCTACAGTAGGAAAGCAGGCGCAAGAATAGCACCAATAAATGTGTCTACTAATAGAGAGTCGTGTATCCTAATAGTCATTGATTTTTAAGCTTTCATGTAACAGGAAAAACATCCTGCATGTTCGGTACAAAAATTAAGATGCCACTCAATATCTCCATTTATTTGCATACGTACCACATATCCGTAGGTATTGTATCCCTGCTAGAATGTTACATATATGGCCAGTCAAATGTCTGGCCTTAGAGATTATGTGGTAATCAGGAGAGACCGTTGCTAAACATCTGTTTGTAATTCCAAAGTTCTCCAATGTCAAAAATCTGAATCGTTAATTTTTTTAGAAAGTATCTTAATATTGATATCATTACATACACGTAATGATGTTTAACCTTGGCATAGGCAGTATCTCAGTCAAAGAACTACAAAATGCCCGCGCGATCTGTGTCCTAGGATAACCGTTGTGGCTACAGTGTTTCATGTCAATATAGATCCTAAGTATATTAGTTACAAGCCTAGAATATTGAAACCTACAACAATAATGATATTCTACAATAATAATGTGTATTTTACAATAATACCTGAACGTATCTCTGACATCTTCCAGAAGTCTAGAGCCACAAGCTATTAGTTAGAAGCTTCAATCTTCTAGCGCTTAGAAACTAACCCATGACCCCTCTAATTCATCAAACCGTCTAGTGTTACGTCTCTTACTCACTCCATCTCCCCGCAAACTCTCCCTCTTCAATCTTCTAATATTACGTTCTCTTTCAATCTCACGTCTTTCTATCTCCCATTGCGATAATGTCTCAACCGCTGGCGACCATTCTTGCCCGAGATTTTCTGGGTCAAATCTGTAGCCTGCCTCGCGTGCATATGCTGCACTATTATGCATCTCTTGAGGTAATCTACCCTCCATTGCATCACGTTTTAATTTTATGATCGATTCATGTAATGCATGAGCAATTGCCGGATAAAATTCACGTGATATCCCTAAATCAGCTACCACAATCTCCGCAAATTTCTCGGGAGAAATAAACTGGTTCTTGTCGTTATCTTGGTCATTGAGTTCCCATTCAAACTTGTCCTCGTACAATTGTTTATCCAAATTGACTGATAACTCAACAATCACATGAATAGACACGTCTTGCGGAAGCTGTACTTGAGCTACTTGGGAGTATTCTTCCACCTGTGATATTATCGACTGTGCAATAAGCTCTTGGATAGTTCCGTTGACAGTATTATTACTGGCACTATCAGATCCTCTAAGCGAAGAACCAGCGTTACCTGCACCGGCATTCCCGTTACCCAGAGCGGCTCCACCTGTGGCAAAATGACTGCTCATCAGACCATATGCGTTAATCAAGTCTAAATCGGCACACATTATCTCGGCAAATTTCTCTGGAGTAAGCAACTTCTCATTTAAATTCCACATGAAAAAGTCTACGATTTTATTATTACCATGTTCAATATTAATACGAATAGGAATCAATGCATCCGTAGAGTCGGCTTCTGCAGCTGCAGCTTGCGCCTCCTGTTCTGTGTACTTTGCATGATTTGTTTTCACAGCAAGTCTTCCGTTATAGTTATTTAGAAGCGCATTTCCAGTTAAATTATTAGCATCCACACTATTATGTCCGCCATGTCTCGTACTGCGTCTATTATAACCAGTAGGAACGAACTCTTCGTCTTCTTCTGCGTTTGTTTTCTCGTCAAAATAATCTTCTGCATAATTAATGACGTGAGTGTGACGCTTTGTGCTTCGTGCGGCCTGTGCGTTGATGTATAACGCGGTGTTCTCGTTTTTGACGCGGTAGAAGAAACTCGAAGTGAGCGCTTGAGGAAAAAGAGGTCTTTCCATTTTGTATTGGCAGGAATAATAGTAGTAGGCAGGAATATATATGGCAGTTTAAGATTGAGAGTTCTGGCAGGAATATTTTTGAGTGTAGATAGCTAGATAGAAAGATAGATGGTATAGCCAGATCTATATGAAAATAACTGAAATAACTGAAATATCCGAAATCTAGCTGATTAACTCGATGTACCTATGGATATGAATAAAGGAATCGATTTCTCCAGTTTCTTATGATTGAAACACGCGTCAATAAGTCACAGTTAATCACTATTTGAATAACTCCCCGAACACCCAGTACCAATACCCTAACTATATTAGTATGTCTCTACTTATTTCATCAACAAACAAATTCGAAAATCAAGGGGTCGCCCGGCTTCGAACCTCCACTTCACTATCTCCATCCCCGTGCCCATAACCCGTATTGAAAAATGCGAACCAAAAAAATTTTTCTTCATTTTCTTGTTGAAAATTTTCCTAAAATTCAACGATTATTTGATTTTAATTTCTTCGCTTTTCTTTCTCTCTCTTCTATCCAACCCTTTGTCTGTTGAAGCTGGCTTCTTGTTCACAACAAATAGTTCTTATATCTCCAATAACACACACAAAATGTCTAGCATTGCTGCTCTTGAAAAGAAATTGGCTGCCACCAGCTACGTCGAAGGGTATGTTTTATCACCTGTCCTTACCAATTGTAAGGTACAGACTGGGACTTTCTTTTTGTATGATGATTAATATTGGTCCGTGTTTACTAGGCGGAAGTAAGACCCCGTCCTATGAGTATCAAATCCAATCAAGAATTCACTTTACCTGACTCAAAAAGAAAGAAAAAAATCTGTCTGTGCCACGTGCCTATCTTTTGACCGTTTTTACTAACTGAATACGTCTCTAGTTCATCTGCTACTCAAGCCGATGTTGCCGCTTTCAAATCCATCCAAAAAGAATACCCAAGCTTTGTCAGATGGTTAGCTCACATCCACTCTTTCGTTGAGGACTTCGACTCCTTGCCAGCTGCTAAGGCCGCTGCTGTTGAAGAAGAAGATGACGATGATGTTGATTTGTTCGGTTCTGACGACGAAGAAGTCGATGCTGCTGCTGAAAAATTGAAGCAAGAAAGAATCGCTGAATACAACAAGAAGAAGGCTTCTAAGCCAGCCAAGCCAGCTGCTAAATCTATCGTCACTTTGGATGTCAAACCATGGGATGACGAGACTAACTTGGATGAGTTGGTTGGTAACGTCAAGAAGATCGAGATGGATGGTTTAGTTTGGGGTGCTCACCAATTCATTCCAGTTGGTTACGGTATTAAGAAATTGCAAATTAACTGTGTTGTTGAAGATGACAAGGTTTCTTTGGAAGATTTGCAAAACTCTATTGAAGAAGACGAAGACCATGTCCAATCCACTGATATCGTTGCTATGCAAAAATTATAAGCTTAGTAGTCTACTTCTACTCTATTTTATATATAAATAATAATAGTATCCCTTGATGTGTTATTATAGGTCCTCTTCAATATAATTTTTTTTTCCGGCTGTGCTATGCGTTGATTTGCCTTGCCTGATGTATGTTGATGCTATGCGGCTTTAATGTGTGTTCTTCTAGCCATCTGATCACATGTTTTAACACCGCTTTGTGTTTGTATTGTTGGAACTTCAATAGGAATGTCGTAGGAACAGTGACGTAGGCCACATCGAATATCATCTTGCGGATCCGTGCTGTTAACCGCTTTCGATTCACCTTTAATAGTCGTAGGTAAGTGGTTCGAATTACCTCGCAAATTATGCGTTTGATCTGTTGAGCCAGTCTTTTGGTTATTGGTTTTGAGCCACTGCTCTGTGTGATAATGCACGTGACAATGGACCCAGCTACACAGATACAGTTCCTCACCACACTGTCGACCATGTTCTTTGGAGCTTTGGTAGAAAGCATCTCATTGAGGAACCGTGATTCGTAATAATATTCGACCCATTTCAATACCTGTAATTTATTAGGCAATGATGAAAGTGTCAAGTTGACGTATTCTTTTACACTCGATAGATCATGAGGATCGACCAATAGTCCGCAGAACTTGATGGGTTTACTATGCATGAAATTGCCCTGCATGTTGATATTGGTATTTCTATCTGTCTTAAGGTCGTTGATTTCAACACCATCATTAGCAAGTCGTTGCTTCATTTTTGCGAATGCATCCTCTGCTTGGATCCGATCGACAGAAACCACTAAGAAATCATCAGCATAACGAATAAAACAGACGTTTCCGAATTCCCAAATAAGCTCATTAACCACATAATCGAGATATATCTCACAGAACACTGCTGAGAAGGGAAATCCCTGGTAAAGACCTTTTTTTCTGTAATACACTATATCTCCTTTAGACACTTGTGTTTCGTAGATCTGTTGTCTCACCATCCTGACAACACTTTCTTTTGTGATGACGCGTTCTTTGAAGCCTCTATCCACGACCACACCATTATTCGCTGTAGGAATTTTCTCTGTTCTCTTTATAATGCCTCCATTATGCGTTGCTATAGCAGCCGTATTTGTATCTTCTCGATGATGCATGATCCTGCGTAAAAACTTCTTGAACTTCCCCCTTCGGGTCATCACTACATATTCCTTGTAGCCGAACCATTTAATACTTTTCAATGCCCTGCATATGATATCGTATATAGTATCGATAGGCACCGATTCATAGCATGATTTGATGTCAAACTTTACATAATAGTAGCAACCACCATTCTCTTCTATATATATTCTTCTATTCAACAGATGATATTCGTTGAGCCTGCGAACAATATCGCTTATTGATTCGATTCGCTGACACAGTCGGTTATTTGAATCATAATCAAGAAGCTCCCATCTCATATATTTAAGAATCTCCTTTATTGGTGTGATGTTGAACTTCTTCTCCATGTTATATTTTCTTTTCTCCATCTCCAGAGAACCTTTAAATGGAACTACAATAGCTCTTAATGAGCCTCGTTTAGGAAAAAACCGAAGTTTTCCACGTTTTCCCATCAACATGGCGTCGTTGGTTTTCTTTCTTGCAGAAAGATATGTTCTCTCGTATCTGTCTTGATGCGACTGCTTTAACCGTCGCCATACACTATGGAAAAAGTATAGGTTATCTGTAGCTGTGTTTGACATATGAGTTACATGGAATACGCTACTAATGAGCCCTGTTATGAAGTCAGAGAAACCCCACCGCATGAACCTCACGAATCGATGCTGTCTTGCCTCGAAGTCTTGTTTATTGATCTTGATATGGGAAGGGATATTGTGACTAGCTAACCAGTTGATGCTTTTAATGCTGATATTGCGTAACAATTCCTCGTTTGTAACATGTGTTTCTCTTCTGCTGCTCTTGATGAACTTGATAACTTTCTTAATGACTTCTTGTTTATTTCTTGGGCATCCAAACACCTCTGATGGAAATATTTTACTGATGACGCAAATTACAAATTCGATAACTTTCGATTCTTTGACGGCCATTTCCATGACATGATTCTTTTTGAACTTGATTTTGCCCGTTGCGTATTTGTACTGCTCTTGGAAACAGCGTCTGATTAAAAAGAGATATTTACAATGATTATGTCTATGGATCATCTTTGTTAAAAGTAGTTTCAATTTATGGTACTTTCGTCTGCCTGATCTGGTCATATTATTATCTATTTTATTTAGAATTTTGTCAGCATCTTTATCAAGTAACAGCTCGAGTTGTATCCGGATATTTGCTACCTCTTTATAATACATGTGATTTTTTGAAACATCCAGCTTCTCCAGGCAAAAAGCAGCACTTCTACCTCTTGTTCTGCTGTCATTTAAAATGACTCCAAAGAGCTGAATTTGCAGAACATTGCCGTTATCAGATTCTGTTCTTAAGAAGCCTTGCTGAGTAAGAAGTAATTCCTGAAACCGTAAGGCTCCAAGTCTTGAGAAGAGAATCTGCCAATTTGGATCCTGCCAATTTCCTGATAATGACAACGCATTGGTTATCCCATTAGCTTTAGCATCGGTCGCAATCCTGAATATATGTTTTAAACATGTAGCATAATTTATGTCTTTGATCCGGGGTTTTGTAATAATCGGTCTTTCTTTTGTACTCGTACCAGTAGTAGTAGTAGGGTTGATAAGAATCGCCTTGGTAACGAATTCTAAGTACAGAGGTTGGTCGTTGATTTGAACAGCTTCAAGGTTGGGATACTGTTTCCTGAGAAAGTTCCTTAATGTTATCATTGTTCCTTGCATCCAGTTGTTATATAGTAGTATTAATAGTAAGGAAGGAAGGGAGAAAATAAAATAAAAATACCAATAAAATGTACCCTGAAAAAATATAAAAGAGTGAAAATTCTTTATGACCTACCAACCTCTGATAATGTCGGTTAGTAGGGGCCGGATCATCGAACAGATTACTAAGATTACATCACATCACCTTGCAATAGAGACAACAATGGCAAACAAGAAAAGAAATTATCATATTGATCCCGAGACATTGATCATCGAAGAAGCTCTTCAACAGCTTCTCCCCGACTCTTCTACTAGGAGACAATCTGAGTCTCAATTAGTTAAGATATGGATGATTGAGATTCCAGCCCAGAGTTCTCCAAAATTAATCGATTTTGTCAAGAACAAAATCAGGCTGGAAGACCCTATTGATTTGGTATTCCTAAAGAGGTTTACAAAAGTCGTCAAAGACGACGTCACAATATTAAGAAGCTTGATCTGCAGTTCATTTTGTATCTACGACGAACAAAGACTCTACGAAATTATTAAGGACTTTAAGCTCGACCAAGAGTTCCAGATATCTTCAGCTGACGATATAAAGCATATTCAAATCCCGTATCATTTACTTCCACCAAAACTGAAGGAAGAATCGTACAATTTCAGCCGTGAGTACTGGCCTGCTATTTGGAAAGGCGATCCTAATATTCAGACCTTAAATTCTATGGACTTTAATTTTGAAAAAATAAGGGACATTTTTCTCCACATAGTGGAAAGAGCCAAACAACAGCAGCAAACCAACCAATTACCTATTGTTACGGCTATCTACAATCCAGTAAAAGATAAAATATTGACTGTTGATGTCGACCAGCGATTTAAAAGCCCTTTGAATCACAGTATTCCTATGAGCATCGCAGCAGTTGCCGCACAAGAATTAAAGCATCGTCAGCTGATCAAAGATGAGTCCCAGAAAAACTACCTCTGTTTAAACTACCATGTATTTACAACATACGAACCCTGTTCCTTCTGTTGTATGGCCTTGGTCCATTCGCGGATTGGCCGCTTATATTACTTAAAGGACTCGAAAAAAACAGGATCCATCAATCCGAACAGTGCTAAGGGATACTGTATTCATCGCAACAAGCAATTGAACTGGAGCTTCCAGGCTTTCAAGTGGGTAAAGCAAGGAGAGGGCAATGACTTGGCGGAGGGGTTGATTGAGCTCAATGATAATCTATTCATCTAACTAGAAACTGCTGCGCAGTATTTCAACATTGTTGAGCCAACTTCTCCTCAAATTCCTTCATTTCCTGCTCCGCTTCTTTGATGGTGTCGGTGTACATTGACTTATTTCCGATTGGAAGATCAAGAAGTCCCTCTACCGATTGCGTCATGTCTTTTAATTCCCGCAGAATATCGGCTTCTAGAGAGTTGATTGCAGCGTCTAACTTGGTGGTAGCGTTATCAAGCTGCTCAACAATACTTTCCAATGTATGTTTAGCCTCATTATCGCTATCATTGTCATGTTGACTCTGTTTGTCGATTGTTACTTCGGGCACGTCAAACTCCCTGTGGATGCTGCTTAGCACTTTCTTTTGCTTTTCGAGGTTACTACCTTCTAATTGTTTATATATCTTTTTGGCTGTTAGGTCATCAATTGATTTGGGAACAAGCTTGGTGAACTCTTCTTTGCTTAAGCGACAATCGGACAACGAGGCTGTGCCGAGTAAATAGGACTCCGCAAGGAGTTTTGATGATATTTCGGACATGATTGCTATCGCGATACTCGGTTTCTTTTTATTGTTGACATTTAGGTCATCGAGATAGAACCATATTCTTTTCTTTTTTTTTTTTGTTATTTTTCACGATTATTTCCGCTTTTTTAGAGCAAAAGTTTGCAGGTAGTAGGAATTCTTACTAAAAATGCAGGTAATTACAATATCAAGACAATATTAGGAGATTGTTTTATTGGACCATGGGTGGGGGTAATGGAGTTATGGATAGGAAGTGATTACAGTATTATATGAACGTATTATGATAGGAAAGAATCACAATATTATAAGAATACATTATGAGTAGTAAGTGATTACAGTATTATAAGAATGTACTATGAAAAGTAACTAATGCACTATTAGTAGGCAGTTACAATAAAATGCTCTATCCATAGAAAGTAATTACAATAAATAGCAGGAAATAACAATCATCTAGATGTTGTCTTTTATTCACTCTTATTAAAACAAGTAGAATTCCATGTTTGATATCGCAACAAAACAAACGAAAACAGTTATAACGAACATTATTACCAGAGACAGGTTCGATCCTAATCCATGCTCTGTCGACGTCGATATGAGCTATATTTCTACGAGACGGCTATATGTGTAGTTTGTGATTGCATAGCGACTCTGCAGGTATATATTCCTACACTAAGAGCCCACAAATTTAAGGTATAATTAACTACTACAGATGATTATCCCGTATTTTATGGCACTATGAACAGTAAGCATAGATGAATCTTTACACCTATTTATATATATATACATCAAAAGCCAACCACCTCTTCGAAAAGCTTCTCGCAAGGAACTGTGGCGTTTAATCTCGCACAAAGTAAGAAAACCCCACTGAACTTTCTATGTAAACTATAGGTTTCCTGAGGTGGAGGCGTCAATCTCTCGTTCAACATCACTCCAATTTCGCCTCTGACTCTGTCTGTGACTGTCTGGTTCGAGAAGTCATAAGGAACACCTTTGTTAAGAGTTGGCGAGAACGCTTCACCTAATGCCATCACCGAATCAACATGTGCTTTCTTCATGCCAGGCGTTTCCATTCCAGTGAGATATCCCAACTGTAAGCTGTATTCCTCAACTTTACTGCGGTCTCTAAGCGCGGCAGCCCTAAGAAGACTAATATAATTGTGTATAAACTCTTTGCCGTACTCTACAGAGGCGCCAAAGTCAAGCAACTCGATTTTACGTGTACTTTCGTTGTAGAAAAAATTGGCCCAATTAGGATCGGTCTGCATGAATCTGAATTGGGCAATCTCCGTCAAGCATAATCTCATGATATTTTCGGCAATGAAGTTCTTAGTTTCCTGGTCCCAGTTGCCCTTGGCAATCTCTGTTCCTCTCATTCTCTCCATGGTGAGCACGTGCTCACCACTGAGATTATGGAACACTTGGGGAACAACGAAAACAGGGTCATCTTTCAACAACTCGCCGAATCTGACCATGTTCTGAGCCTCTCTCAAGTAATCACATTCCCATTTCAACTCCATTCTAGCACTCGAGATCGATCTGTCCAAGAACAATCCCTTAGGCAACAAGCTAGAGGCTGTCAAAAGCAAAAGAATGTTGTTCAAATCAGAGTCAATACTGTCGGCAACACCAGGATACTGCACCTTGACAACCACTTGTGTGTGTGAGTCTTTGGTAACAGCTTCGTGAACCTCTCCAATAGATGCTGCGGCAATCGGTATGTCGTCAAATGAGGCAAAATACTTGCTGCGCCACTCGGCGCCTAAATCGCCACGCATCACACCCTCTAACTGCCCAGGCGGCATATAATGCGCACTGTTCTGCACTCTCGAAAGAATCTGTTGGAACTCCTTTGGAAGAAACGAAACATCCTGGAAAGACATCATCTGACCCAATTTCAAGGCGGCACCTCTCATTCTGCTCATTTTTTTGGCCATACGCTCGACATTACGTGGAGAAAGAAAAAGCGACAGACTGTCATTCGATTGGGTTATAATTCTCTTGACACCTTCGCTAGCAGCACCGAGTCCTACACTGGCGGCAAGCGACCCGTAATGAAATATTCTTCCCAACCGAGTGTTGGGAACAGCCGAGCTTTCCATTTCAAACTCCCGCTTCTCTTTGAGCCCAATGACCTCACCACGACGGGGTTTTTTATCATCTGCTGCGTTTGATGCATATGCACATGTCGAAAACCCTCGCTTCTGCAGCGCTTGTTTGACCTCAAACGATTTTTTTCTAGAAATCAGGAAAATATCGTCATTAGCCAGAACAATCTCCGCATTGACTCCCCGCACCTGGTTTGCCTTCAATCTTGCAACGGCATAAATATCGCTTTCCTTAGTGAGCTCGTTCCACGCAGATGTCACATACGATTGGTTCAATTTAGTTCCAGTGCGATTAGCAACAATTTGTCCCGATGTTTCGATCACTTTGACAGCCCCGTTGGCAACGGCGGCTAGATCATAAGCATATTTCCATATCAGAGGCATTGTGCGCTGTTCTACAGTGGCCGGCTATATAAATGCACATTTATAATGTATGTATGTATAGATAATATAAAGGTGCAGTTTGTAGGTGAAAAATATCGGTGAAAAATTCACCGAGGAGAGGAAATTGAAAAAGAGAGAATTCGTCCATTACCCGGATGTTCCCCTTGCGGGATGGGTCCGTCTTCACTGGTCAGCAAGCTTGAGAATTGATGCTTCAGGCCAATCAAAGCTAACTGTGAATAAATAAATAGGACAGGGTGTAGAGATGTTAGAATAAGCAGGTTTTCGGTTAAACTTTCGGTATGCATCATATGGATTGCGCGGGGCAATAACAATAGGCGTGCGTGCGGAAAAGAAGAGAGTACTGTCTCCAGCAAATCAAATCAAATTAAAGAATATCTTCTGGGCAAATCCATCGAACCTTCATGCTCCCTATTTTTGCTACAATTGAAGGTTGCTACACACATATGGATATATATTGAATAATATGGGTATATATATGGGTATATATATGGGTCTGATTCTTGATTTTCCTCAATTCCTTTATTTCCATTTATCTTTGACAGATCATTATATCGTCATATGAACAAACCCCTTTACTCTAAGAGATCAAAATGAAAAATCGTTCTAAACATTCTGGTGCGGCTGCTGCTGCTGAACATGCAGCCTCATCGCAAAACCACAGGGAAACCCAAACTATGCATATGGATGGCGCTAAGAGTGGGGCCAATGAAATTAGGGTGCTGTTGCACGCTGCGGGCGTGCAGATTGGTGCTGATGTTCTGGCTGATGCTCTGAAATTAAGCGCCGATGCTGTGGCAAGAGCCGATGCTGTGGCAAGAGCCGATGCTGTGGCAAGAGCCGATGCTGTGGCAAGAGCCGATGCTGTGGCAAGAGCCGATGCTGTGGCAAGAGCCGATGCTGTGGCAAGAGCCGATGCTGTGGCAAGAGCCGATGCTGTGGCAAGAGCCGATGCTGTGGCAAGAGCCGATGCTGTGGCAAGAGCCGATGCTGTGGCAAGAGCCGATGCTGTGGCAAGAGCCGATGCTGTGGCAAGAGCCGATGCTGTGGCAAGAGCCGATGCTGTGGCAAGAGCCGATGCTGTGGCTGGTTATGCTCTGACTGGCGCCGATGCCGAAGCTCCAACAGGCGCTACGGCCCCAAGCGGCGACGTTCTGACTAGCTCTATCACGAACTACAGCGCTCTCAATGTCGGCGCCCTGAACACAAGCGTACACGTCTTGAATATTGGACCCCTGAACACAACCATTGCTGTGGGAACATCCATCATCTCCCCCGAAACAATCGCTAGGGTCCGGAGAAAAATCTTTGAGATCCTTGCGAACCAAGCAAGCTCCCTGAACAACACCCTAAACAACCCTCTGAGTTCAGGCTCCCTGAACAACACTTTGAACGCAAACACCCTGAACAGCAACAACGACAACAACGACAACAACGACAACAATGACAACAACACCCCAATACCAAACGCCCTGCAAGGGAATCCAGCCGCCGATCCAGCAACTACTGACCAACTGGAGCCAAACTCCCCTCAAAATGCCGACCAGATCGATCTCCAGACCTTGCAGGACGTGGAGCATGAGACTCGTTTCGTTGACCTCGTCATTTACTTAAGGGAGGTCTTGGACTTCAAAAATCCAAGAGTCTCGCACAGAGCGATGAGATTTGAATTGGGTCTCACCCGGTCTATTCATATAGCCACTGGCGGGCACGATCTGCCCGACACTGACTACCTCGAATGGACCCGCGATAGACTCCAGTATAACCCGGACGTTGCAGGCGAACTCATTAACGTGAACACGCCTGCAGGCAGATGGCTCAGAGTTGCGCTTAATAATAACAATAAAACTACCGAGGATATCGATATCCTGCGCAAGGCTGTGTACTACCATATGGCTGCAGTGTGGTCCAATTGGATTCTACGCTACATCACTGCGCATACCAATGCTGCGGACGATGTTATTCTCGACGATGGCCGTAAGATCCCTAGTCTTGGCATCATGATCCCCCAGGCAGAAGAGATAAGTCGCTTGGACGCGGCCTATCTGGCCGACGACGGATTTGGCTACTTGCCCTCCTTTAACCGCGAGGCACTTCCGCCTTCTATTCGGCCCGATTTCTTGTTGAACTACCAGCCTTCGAGCAAGTTCCCACGGTCCGGGCTCAGATGCTCGTTCGTTGGCGAGTGCGGCTTCCCCGACTCGAGAAACTTCATGTTCAAGAACAACTTGACGGCAGTCTCCAGAAGCCGCCCGGAGTTCATGTTCAGTGCCCAACGCCTGAAGATCCAGGTCTTCCGCATTGATCCGGGTACGCACTTGCTTGAGGACTCGAAGCCCTGGTGCTGTTTCGTAGCTATTAAAGAGGTGATAGAGACAGAGGCCTCGCCTGCGGTAGTGCCAGAGGAGGACCCAGACTCTGTACAGGTCGATGGAAACACGCCAAACTACCTCAAGATCGGCTGTCTTCATAACGCCGAGGTTCTCTTAGTTGCCTATGACGACGGCGCTGTGGCTACGTTCCGCACACGTGACATCATCAGCCGCTGCACGGAACATTTACTTGGCGCTGACCCAGACACTCCTCCTTGGGTGGATCACATGGTAAACATCCGCCCAGACGACTGGATCCACGCGCGGGCATCGGTTTGGGGCGTCGACTTCTACAACAAATACGGCCTTCTTGTGCTTTCTGACAACTCCCAGCGCGTTTCGTTCTGCTTCACCCCGTTCCCGGGCGTTCATATGGGTCCTTTTTATAGCTTCGATGTAAATAGTAACATTCCATGTGTGTCGTTCCTTAAGGACGACGAGTCGCTCGAAACCCTAGACCTCCCCAACGGGTATGAGATAGTTTCTGGGGTTGAGTGGAAGCCCGATTGCCGGTTCAGCGTCAGCGACAACAGACCGGGATATGTCCGGGATGTCAGGCGTATCCTTATTCCCGAGATCATCCCGGTTCCTTTCTATATATATTTCACGTCCTGCTGTATTAAGGGCTCGGTAAAATTATATAGAATCAAGTACGGCCTCCATCCGAAACTCGCAGCCTTTGAAGCGCCGGAATTGGTGTCCAAAACCATGCTTCTGGAGCAGGCCTGGACCGTTACCCACCTCAAACGGTCGGATTTCATGGCTGTTTCCTCGTTTGAGGAGTTCACCGGCCGCGAATATTCCGACCGAGAGAAGGAGGACATGGTCCTCAAACGGTACTGTGTGGACACAATCCTCGACGGGAAGACCAACACCACTGAAAGCGACAGGTTTGGAATCTCGTCGTTGTTCAGTTACGTAGACGTTCCTTCGTTTCCTGTAGAATTGTTACGTCATGCGTTCATCAGAAAAGATGTCCATGGCCACAACATCTTCGATAAGTGCCCTGATTACGTCCTTGACGGCAAGCTTATCGAGGATATCTCCGAATTGGGCTGCAATTTGGTGTCTCCTCTTTACGATAACCCGGACCAATACTTTGGCGTCAGAGAAATGAAGAAGATCTACGACGACCATTACATTGCTAACGACCGTGGCTTGACCAGAGAGCAGTTGGCTGTCAAGAGAGAAAACACCACTGAAGTGACCCAAGGAGACCTTGAAGGCCACTTCATCTTCTCAAGCAGCAAATATTCAACATCGTTGTTCACAGCCAATCATTTGGCTTGCGTAGCTTGTTGCTTTGGTACCTGGAATTATGCCGAATTCGGCATAATTCCGTTGTTCAATCCTCGTGAAGAGGACCCAGAAGCCGAACGTGCTATTGCCCAATTCCATAGAGACGCCCACGATTACCGCGGATTGGACGACTATTTGTATGATGATGCCAATCGTTGCAGCATGAGCCAGTTCATTTCTGAGCTCAAAACCATGGTGGTTGGAAGCCAGTCTGGAATGGTTGTCGTCTACAGACTCACCACCTTCAAGGGAATGTACGCATTCCGCCAGGAGCTCATTTTGCCTACCTATCAGATGGACGACTTCGAAGGACGTGGCTGTCTTATTGGAATGTCAGTCAGAAGAGCCTTTTCAAAGGAGGATGGGTCGATTCATTACTATCTCCATCTCACTTACGAGAGAAAGATGATGATATACGAGCTCTTTAATCAGGTACTCGATATCTTTCCCAACCGGATGTAAGTACTGATGGTATATGGCAGTGCGTTATTGGTAGGTAATTTGTTTAGATGTGTGTGTTAAGTTGTCTACTTGTTATGTGTTATGTCTGCTTGTTATGTGTTATATTTGCTTGTTTGCTTTTTACGGCTGTTATGTGTTATGTCTCGGGTTTGTGTTACGTATTCATGGTTTTGTTTGCTAGCTATTTGGTTATTGTGTTCAACCTTTGAGCTGTCTGCTTATCCTATTTTTGTAATGTCTGTGATGTTTGTCTTAGCTGTTTGTTGTTTGTGCTCCAACATTGGTTAATGACTGACATTACTCTTATGCTTATGATACTGTTTGATTTCTTGGTTGTTTTAATACTCTTGGTGTTTATTCACTTTTAATTCCTCTTTAGTTAGTTAGTTCTTCTCTACGTATTTTAATTAATATGATACCTTTCATTCAATTATTCTGTAATATAATTATATAGTATTATTAAAAGTCCCATTTGCAGCTCTCAGCGATCTTAGCAGATAATATCTCCAAGTATTTCTGATCAACCTCATCAAATCCCTCATACTCAGTGTTATCAAGATCAATTACTCCACGCACAGTACCATCTTTACTAACAATAGGAACAACAATTTCAGACTTAGTAATTCCATCACAAGCAATATGTCCTGGGAACTTGTTGACGTCTGGGACCAATTGGGTCTTTTTGGTTCCTGCAGCTGTCCCACATACTCCTCTTCCTATTTTGATGACCTGGCAGGCCACAGTCCCTTGGAATGGTGCAAGAAGCAATTGTGACTGTTCGTCTTTGTCTACAATATAAAACCCAGCCCAATTGACACTTGAAGAAGGCTTACCAAGAGAATGGTAAGCATGCCATATAAGAGAGGCAGCATTCGAGAGATTCGACACCCAGTTTGACTGTCCTTCGACTAAAGCATCGTATGATTCGACCACTTGCTGAAGAATCTCTTCTTTAGTAGTTTGCGAGAATCTCGAGTAATCGCCGTGATGTTTACCGTCTTCGCCCATTTTTGCCTGAATTTGTATGAATATTTGTATAAATGTGTATGAATATATGTATAATATTAGTTGACTGTTGAAACGATAGCTAACTACACAATATAATTGATAGTCAGCTTGTATAACTTCCGTAGCTCTTTTATATGCTGAAATTCTCGATGAGCTGAATTTGTCATTCTCACATCATCTCACATGAAATTTTTTCTGTACCATTAGGGAGGGTCTTCTTTTAGGCAGAGGTCTCCGGTTTGTGGCCAACAGCGATAATCTACACAAGCTTTCAAAATATACAACAGTTGTCTGTCACAATACGTAGCTTCTATATAAGCTAATTAGTTCTGATTCCCACCAAGTGAAAAAGAGCTATATCCATATATGGTGTCTATTGACATTCATCTCCCTCTCCCTTTAATACCAACCCCATGGGAGTCTGTGTACCAAAAGGACGGAAAAAATAATTAACTGTCCCACTTCATTGTGTCCCATAGATAAAATATTCTTTATGTTCCATCTTCTCCACCCATGCCATCTACTCCATAACATCTCCTTTCTCCATCAGCCGACAAAAGAACCCCGTCCTCCACAATGTACATCCCATTTATTGGAAGAATCGATTTGGCCGAATGGCCAGCGTTGCTCTTATCTCTCAGTCTAATCTCGTTTGAGACGTTAATCACATGTATCACAATCTTGATGCCCAGAAATGTGATTAATATATTTGACCAGCTTGCAAAGGACATGTTCGGGAACTCCCAGAATAATTTCTATGACATCCAATCATTAGAAGACAAAAAGGTTGGTATTGATTTCATTACAAGCCTCAAAAATGCTGATGATTTCAAACAAATGTGCAGATTATTTGGCTATGGAGCAGAAGAACATCTTGTCAAGACAGAAGACGGGTACATTCTCACTGTGCACAGAATTGTTGCTCCTGGATCCGGTGGAAAGTCAAAGAAAAGACCAGTGGTGTATCTTCATCATGGACTTCTAATGAATAGTGAAATATGGGTGACCATGATGGAATCAAAAAAGAACCTTCCATTTGTGTTAGCTGACCTTGGCTATGACGTATGGTTGGGTAACAATCGCGGCAATAAGTACTCAAAGAAACATATCAATTTAAAGCCTCACCAAAATAAATTCTGGGATTTCTCTATCGATGAGTTTGCAATGTATGATATTCCTAACACCATTCAATATATTACTGACTACACTAACATCAAAAGTGGCATCACTTATGTTGGTTTCAGTCAGGGCTGTGCTCAAGGATTAGCTGCTTTGAGTGTTCATCTAAATATGTATGATCAAATCAACGGATTTATAGCTATTGCTCCAGCGATGACCCCTAAAGGCCTACAGCAGCCGGTTGTTGATGCCTTGATGAAGGCAAGTCCAATCTTGATGTTTTTATTCTTTGGAAGAAGAATCCTTTTGTCCTCGGCATCCTTTTGGACCGCATTGATTTATCCTCCTTTATTTAATAAGGTTATTGATTACTGTAATATTTTCTTGTTCAATTGGTACGGTGATAAGATCTGTTTCAATCAGAAGATCCTATCATATGCTCATTTATACTCGTCTACAAGCGTTAAAACTGTGGTCCATTGGTTCCAGATTATGAGAAATAAATCGTTCCAAATGTACGATGATTCTACTACTAGTATCTCGCCTATTTTGTCCCTGAAGATCAACTCACAACGTGACTACAAAACAAAGGACTATATTGTCCCTTCATATCCTACAAAGATTATCCGTACGCCGATCACCTTGATCTACGGGAAGTCGGATTCATTGGTAGATATTGATATCATGTTGGACCAGTTACCTGCTTCCTCGGCAAACGTTAATGCTATTGGAGTAGATAAATATGAACATTTAGAGATGATATGGGGTGATGATGTCGATAAGTTGGTTTTTCCTAATGTTGTTAGTTTTCTAGACAACGTGAATCCTCGTACAGTCAGTGCTGAGTCATCCGATACTGAGAAGGAGTCCCAATTGATTTGAGGAGCTTAGTAATTGTAGCATTCTCGATTTATTTAAAAAGCTTATTGATTAGTGTTTTCAGTCGACTGATTTAAGCTTGATCGGATTTAGAATCCTACTCATGTTGTCAATGCAAGATTCCAATTTAAGATGCCAGTTCAGATGCTGATTAATGAGACAAACGTGACTGCGTTTATCTATATCTTAGTAAATGGATGCGGTCTTTGACATCCAAGAAGACTACATTCTTTTGCAATTTGTGTTGTGATAGTTGTTACCAAGGTGGTTACTTAATCGAGTTTGTTGATTTGCTAATTTGCCAGCATGTTCTGGTAAATAATTAGGGGTTTATCCTCAAAGCTGTTACGAATATTAATAATATATTATATAATAAAAGACGATGATTTACTGTTACTGTTACATAAGAGTAGTATACAACATTACATTCTGCATCCTCCCTGCCATCTTTTCCTGAGATGCTTCCCAATGTACATTACCACTAATAGAATCCACATGGACCCTAATTGAGATTAATCCATCGATTCACGAAAAGGTCCAAAACCCTATTTCTTTAGTATTTTTTTTTTAGTAGGACGCAAACCGTGGTTAGTACCTACCTAATCCTGACTAGTTGAGTGAAAGATTGGCATCTCCAATGATTCCCTCATTCCAATTAGTGCGGTTGTCACTGGATCGGGAAAAACGTGGGCGTAATTAGTTTAGCGGCCGTTCGAGTCTATGCAGCTGGCTCTATTTTGAAAAATCACCACGCTCAGCATCTATAAAAGGGTCCTCAAAGGTGCAATGGATGTCTGGTATCATCGAGTGTTTCTTTCTTAGAGCCAAGTCAGACATCATCAAACAAACAACAGTAACAAGTCAGTCAATATCCAACAATGCTTTCTTTCCTCACATCTGCAACGGTTGCTTCTTTAGTTGCTTCGGCCTCGGCTGCTTACTCCTATGGTCCGGTCGCAGGTCACGTTTCTACATACAGTGCAGTCCAGGGCTTTTTTAAGCAAACCGACTCTTCGACCAACGTGACAGCTTTTGATTATTATACCGAGAACTTGGGTTTATATGACAACTTAACATGGACTGAGTTCACCAACGAGATCAACCAATTGAACCAACGTGCTCCTTTGAACACCTCGTACAAAGTTTTATTTTATGCCAGACATGCAGAAGGCTATCATAATGCTGCAGAAACTTACTATGGGACCCCCGCATGGAATTGCTATTATTCTTTAATTTATGGTAATGGAACCTCGAACTGGGGTCCCGATGCGGCTTTGACGTCCAAAGGTGAGCAGTCTGCACGCAATAACTCTGTTTTGATGAGCTCTCTTCTTAAACAAGGGTTCCCTGTACCAGAAGCATTTTACTCTTCTCCATTCACCAGAGCTGCAGACACTTTGATTCTCACGTGGGAAGACATTGTTCTTAATTACAAGGACAATTCTTCTCAACCAATCTTCAAAGAGGCTCTTAGAGAGACCATTGGCTTGCATACCTGCGACAAGAGAAGAACCAAAGCTTATTTGCAAGACAGATACCCAAGATTCCAATACGAATACAATTTCTATTCTGAGGATGTTTTATGGACCGAGGATGAACAGGAAACCAATAACGGTAAGGTAATCAGAGCTAAACAATTCCTTGATGATGTCTTTGCTAGTGAATCGGCTACATTTATTTCTGTGACTGCTCATTCTGGTATTGGTGCTGCCATATTATCTGCTATTGGTCATAGAACTTTCTCCTTAAGTACCGGTGCTATTATTCCTCTTGTCATTAAAAGAGAATTTGACCTTGGTTTTGTTCCAGCTCCAGATAACACCATTCTGATTGGTGCCTCAAATACCGCTCCTACATGTACCGTCACCGTTACTTCCATTGCCTCTTCTATTGCCTATGATTCTACTGAGATTCCAAGCACCGTTGAGCTCGAAGTGTCTACTACTTTTGCTGCTGCTTCTACTACCACTACTATTGCTGCTGCTACTTCTTCTCAAGGCAGTGGTCATAATGATCACAGATCAACAACCACAACTTGCGCCCCAACTACTCTGTCCAAAAACAATGGAAACCACAAAACCAATAAATAGTCTCAAATAGCCTCAAATAGCCTCAAATAGCCTCAAATAGATAAATAATTACACACAATGGAACACACACACACACAGTTATTTAATTAAAAATGATCGTAAAAAGCATAGCAGAAAGATAAAAAAAAACACAGCATATAAAAATAAATGTAAAAATAGAGGGTACGTAGACAGACAAACAAGAATAATGAGATAAAGGATAGTGAATATAGTATATAATAAGTAACGCAAGCAAGCCATCTAGTCGAAATAGATGAATTGCGATTCAATATGAGCCTCAACATCGTTGGCGTAATTGAGAGAGTCGTTAATATTGGTGAGGAATTGATCCATAGGAATATAATAGAAATAGTCGTAAGAATAAGTCATGTCTTTGACCATAATGGCCTCTTCATCCAGATTCTCGGTGTAGTTTATTCCGGTCTTTCCCCAAATGTAGTAGTCATTGGTGATATTAGAAGTGAAATCAATATTAGCTAATTTCTTTTTAATATCTCTTTCGGAGGTGACGTCAATGAACATCACATTGAGGTCCACATTCACAACCATGTTGTCTTTTGGTAACCTTCTGTTACCAAACACAAAGACAACAACCTTGCGTTGAGAAGGATCTGGGTTAGTAATAGCAGTTGTTTTGTCGAAACCCTCAAAGAAGTCTTTCAATTTTAGAGGAGTCTCCAGCTGAGGATCACCAATATAATATGTTGCCTCGAGGGAAAGCTTATCCCTGTAGACGATGTCACGTTGTATATCAGCGTAACTGTCCATCTCAACAATGTAGTACTCGTTAGGATCAAAAATGGCGTTCACTTCATCAGGATAAGGCCCATTATATCCTTTCAATTTATAGAAAAGGGTCTTAGAATCGTGCAATTTACAATTGCAAGTCTGATTATGAGAAGCAAATGCGTTTACGTTGAATGGAAGGATGCATGCATTATTATGGATTACAACATGGCCCGGAGTCGTCGTCTCAAAACCATACAAATCACCGTTTTTCCAAACGTAGTATTGGTAGATTTTCCAAGGAGCCTTGCTCAAATGCAAATTGATCTGGTTGAACGAATAGACATCCACATAGTAGAAGAGCGATGTTGGGTTGGTTATGTTGGACGTCTTAAGGATATTGCTGAACTCTTTTTTATCGAACCGAAAGATCGGAATTCGAGATGGGAGTTTACTTTTTATGACCGGGCGTTCGGGGATGATGTACCGATATGTCTCGGAGACAACTCCGTAGGCTTCAGGATTAGGAGGAGGAGGAGGAGTCTGCATTGGATCAAGCGGATTGACCACTGGAATAAGCACGTTGTTGCAGTTGTCAGGAGTGCTGAAGACTATGTATTTCTGACGATTGACGCTTGATGGCAGATAGTTTTGCATAGCAGGTTTGGTATCAGATATCAAAATATCAAAAGGGTTGAAAGTTGGTTGAAAGTTGGTTGGAAATTGGTTGAAGGTTGATTGCTTAACCGAAATTAAACATGCTTAATAGCTACAAGAAAGGGAGAAAGAAGAGATGGATTGAACATAAAAATATGGATATATCAGTGTTTAAATATCTGCTGATTTTCGATAGACTCAAAAATACATGTTTTTTACTTTATCTCTATTTTACTTTGTTTTGAAACCCATTGATGTAATTTAAGAGTATGATTTTCACTGAAAGACAGTAATAGCGTCGTCATCATTAAGGTTGAAGTCAGAAAACAAATATTCTTAATATGTACATAAAGAGCATCAAAAGAGCTTAAGGACGAGAAGAATAGAAGAGGATGCTCAAAACAAAATTTAGGGTTGAGTGAAAGACACACGAGGCAGAATTAGGCAGTGAAAGAAACTTTGTTTTGATGTAAAAGTCTGCACACAGAGAGTATATTTTTCTTGGATTTCGTATTGATGTATGATATTATGGAGTCTTATCTGTAGATTACAATATTGTTGGGTCATCCAAAAGAGTCAGAGGTATGTGAGCTGTAGATGTCTAGGAATGTTAGCTAGGTGTGTAGTGATTGATAATGGAAACATAAATGGTTTACGGCAAAAAAGAAACAATCACAGCTATGAATTTCCATTTTGTGGATGGGCGTGGCAAGAAGTCATGATGACGATCACAGCAGATGTAATTAGAAGCATGAAAGGATCAGAAAAAGAAACAGATGTAGTTACACATTAGCACACAACTCCCCGTGTATAAGAGTGACTGATGAACGTCCATGCTATACTACAGCCATAGATAGTCATCCGTCCCTGCTACCATCTGTCTGTCTGCATGCATGCATGTATGTATGTGTGTCTGTATGTCTACATGTCTGCATGTCTGCATGTCTTTGTATCTGTATGTCTCTGCGGCGGTCTGGGTGTGAGATTCTCTTGCTTTAGTTAGCTAATAATATGGTTTCGTCATTAACGATAATCATTTTTTTGTCTCTTCTATTTCTTTTTGGTCTTTATCATGTTCCATTTCACATGTGTGTATACTAGTTAATTGAAATTTATGCTCCACTCTCAGTTTCGAATCTACAGCTCTCTTTTTGCGTAGGGTCTTTTTGATTCATGTGTATGTGATGCTTCAGCTCCAATCTCTCATGTGTCCTTGCTTAATGTTTATTCTCTTTGTTTCTTCCCTGTCAAAGCTGCATGGGGTTACAATTGGTACCACAATATTTTTTATTGGTATCGGTTCGTAAGGCATAGCCGTGGAATTCATCCCATACATCCATGAATCCGATAACTACAATACAAAAATAAAAGTGTTCTATAATCAATTGTGAGTACCTGGTTTCAAAGGCAAGACAGATAAATACAGGTAAATACACCTAACTGTGGCTTCCAATTGGAAGATGAATATAATGAATTTCAGTTTCGTTCGTTTCTTGCATCTTAAATTGATTTTCTGATCATCTGCAACTTTAAATTGTCTTTCCAAAGCATCTAATTTAGATGGAGGATAAGCATCCGAAATGATTTGTGAACTTTATTTCATTTCGGTTCATTTCGTTTGGTATACCTGTCATGAGCATGTTGGCTGACTATTATTGTTGTATTGAGTTTTCAGTTTTGTGTCTCATTTAATTCGTATTTGCCAGTTTAGTTTTGGATATAACAATTTCACCTCACCCCGTACAGTACGTACCATACGAAATTTTTCACTTTTAAGCTTCTATCGTACTGTTATTGCGAAAGGAACTAAGCAATCAAGCGATACAAGATATCATCATGACCATGTCATGATCTCATAATGAAGCAAATAATTGAACTTACAGAAATCAGTAAAAAATGGTTTCACTTATTCGTCCCATCCTATTTTCTGTGGGCTAACTGATACAAATTTTGTGTTTGAGTTCCTTGGCCATAAACCAGGAATATAAACGAAATGGGAACAGCAATTAAGCTCATAGAGAAAAGGTAAACAAAAACCACCTGAATATAGACTGTGGACTGCGTCTGTGTGCGCATTTTTCTGGTTCTCTTAATTTATCCACAATCCTTTACAATATAGATAGAAGTTCATCTTGGTGATGTAATGGCTATTTACTAGTTTGGGATCAGGCCTATTCTTAATTTAGGTATAAGCATGAATGGGTTGCTTTCTTTTTTTCACACAAAATCCTGGCTCCTTTGATGTGTTTCCGCAGCTACTTACTATGTATGACAATTACCGCAGATCTTTTCTGTCTACCTCTGTGATGGTTCTAATCTCGCCATGCTTTATTGCTTATTTTACACTTCAATTAAATGATTGTAATATTAATATCTAAGTACCGGAGTATTTAAGTAATTCAACTGGTACTTAGTTATCTCTGTTGTTAGACACGCAGACATTAATGGAGAAATTGGCAAAAGAAACAACATTAAAAGATAGCAGGAATGCGCCATTGTTGTCATTGTGCACTCACTGTTGCTATTTGCAATTAGTTGTGTTTTGATTGTTGTTCGGATTGTTGCTTTGTTGATTGTTCGTATTTTTGTGGCTATTTGTCACACTCAATCAGGCTCTATTATGACAGCCTCTTGCAGCTAGGCGCAAACATGAGGGCTTGAAATGAAACAAAAAATTACGTCTTTTTCATCGAATAGAAGGCCAGCAGAAAGCCAGTAGCACCCAGCAATGCTTCCACGCACAAGAGAGAACGAAATATTTAGTAAGCTTATCGGTTGAAAGTTTTGATTTTCATTTTAGTGGTATTGACCCCCAAGCCATTTTCTTTATCTCTCAATTATATCCGTTATAGTGTCATAGATACCATGCGGTGATCTTTTAGCTGAATTCTGTACCTTCGTGAATACTGTCTTTCTTTTTTTCTACAGCAATCCGCATTGTTTTGTCCTGATTGTTAAAGGGATCCCTATCACAGAAAGTGACTCGTTCAGGACAATCATTCACCGAAAATCATTCACAGATCCCAGATTTGTGTCTAAAGCTTTTCGGAGATACGCCATAGTCCGTCATCCATCCCCTCTTCCTGGTTGCTGGTTGCTGGTTGCTGGGGTACTTGTGATGATGGCCGATTTTAAAGTTTTACTATCACTAACTATAGTAAGCAGATCATTTTTTTGGACGTTCTTTTTGGATTTCCTTATGTATTACATATGATACATGCATGATTTCCACCTTTGTTACGGATATACGCATGTACTCACCGACGGAAACAATTATACTTTGCGGTCAATTTGCTACAGAGGGAACTACCTGCTTTTTCTGTTTTGGAACCAAAAGTGATATGTGGTGATATTGGATACTTTGAGAGCAACACAGATCGTCCTAGATTGAAAACTGCTGGTTATAATTGCAGAGAAAAGATCTGCAAAGGTATGGTGGTGTGTTATCACGCATCATCGTTTCTTTTCTTTTCTTTCTTTTCTTTCTTTTCTTTTTGTCTTGTGTTTCTTTTCTTTTCATGTCTTTCCTTTTCTTTTCCATTCTGTGATTCGCGTGTGTTTGAGTGTATTGTGTATGTCTTACCTTGACTGATAACTCAGGACCTACTAATATTTTAAGTGTGATATCGTCTACTACTAGTAACTAACCCATGAGAAAAGTAGACGCAAAATAGATATACATTCTCATAAACTGAAATAAATTAGAAAATAAGCCAACGAAAATCAAATACAAAACAAAACGATATCATAAATAGATAGCGACAACGACCACCAACAAAGAATGCAAATCATTTCCATTCTCCCCCCTTATATTTGGATGATCGATTTGTTTTCCATTCAAACATAATTTTCCAACTTATTGATCATTCTTGAGACAGTTGTTATCACTGGTGCCAGGTCCTCTGTGGATAAAAAACCTGTCCAATAATAAGCATTTTTCAATCCCTAAGATTATGATCCATAATTCAAACGGAAAATGTCGTTCAAGACATAGTAAGATCCGTTTTCTGGCATCAAATGGAAAACTTGAGAATAATTCTGTGGGTTTCCTTCCTCATCAAGCAACAATTGACCAGTGACTAAAACCAAGACATCACCATTGGCTGATGCTGGCTGGGCATTGATGGTGGAAATCTTGTGCTGAACTCTTTGGAAAGGGAGAGAGGTTAATTTTTCAATGATATTTTGAACCCCTTGACTTTCGGAGGTTTCAAAAGTGAGCATAGACTCATTTCTCTATAGGGAGTTAGTATTGCCTATGGTATTGCCTATGGTAATGATGATTGTCATCATCAACTGGTGTGGCAGTTTTAGCTACTTACGTATAAGTTTCCAAGTTGACTTCTGTCTTGGTCAAATTGTTTGTAGTAGAAACTGGTGAATTCAGCTGTGGGTGGTTGTTAGTATACTGTGAATTGTCTTTGTGGTGACATTTCTCTTATTGGTGACGATAACTTACTGGCGAGGGTGTTGAAGTCCACTAGATAGTCTGTTAGTATTCAATTTGTGTATTTAGAAGCGGGCAAAAAATCACAAAATATTGACAAATATCGATATCACTTACTTTTTGATGATTATGTCTTATTTAAATTATAGCTAATGGTGGTTTTAATATCATAATCAAACATTGAAGGAGAGGGCTTGTTAATGGATTGATTTTTTTTGTGTTGTTGTTTATTTTTTTTTGTTGAAGAAAAAATTTTACCAATTTCTTAGATGGGAAAAGGGCACATAACGGGGCGAGGTTAGCTGGCGGGGTGGAGGGTTGATTGATATGGCCAGTGTCTGATCTGTTATTAACTACTATCACTATCTTCTTCTTTATCAATCATCTACCATTTGCTGATAATCTGGACGAACTCCTAACTTAAGAGCCAGGTACAAATGCTAACTGTATTGCCTCATCTCTATTACTACATACTCTAATCTGTACCAGGTACATATGCCAAATGCTTCCCCTAATCTCTATCTAGTATAGAATACCCCATCTACATCCCCTAACACATACCAAGCGCATACGTCTACTACTTCGTCTATAGTTAATCTCTATAATGTATATTGATTTAGTATTATTAAGATCAAGTTGGATTGATCATGCAAGTAGTAATTATGTGTGTAAAAGTATACCAAAACTGAATAGAAAGAGCGGGAATCGTCAAGTTGGATTGAGTCATTAAGCCATATTCGAATACGTATTCAAACATGGCGTTGTTTTCGAGGCCAGGGTTGGACCGGCCTCCTAGTGATACAAGAAATATTGCCCTAAGGCTAATCTCCAATGTAACTAGTTAAAGTCACATAGGCGGTAAAAAGAGCGGGAGAAAAAGAAAGAAAAAAACTGGGTCATCAAGTTGGATTGATCATGAGAGTCGTTAATGGGTTACTCATACAAGTTGGATTGTATGAGAATGCAAATAGGTAAAAGAAACAAAAACAGTAGAACACAAATTAAAAGCAGGTAGTGATAGTTGTAATATCAAGAAGATATCAGTCAAGTTGGATTGCTGATATTTCTAGTATGAAGTTCTTTGGGTTAAAGAATTCAGAACTTGGATTTTGGCTTTGGTTGAATGCCAACGGATTTGAATGAGTTTCTTAAGTCATTGATTAAATCATCTGCATCTTCAATGCCAACACAAACTCTAATCAAATCTTCAGGCAAAGCTCTTTCCTTTCTGGTCTTTGCATCAATAGATGCATGAGACATTCTGCAGGGCATTGAAATAAGCGAGTTGACGCATCCAAAACTGACAGTAACATTATAAATGTCGGTGTTTTGAATGACCTTCTCACTGAGATCAGTAGATCCGGTTTCAAAAGACAAGACGGCTCCTGGACCTCTGTTATATGTTTTATGAAGTTCATATTGTGGATGCGAAGGCAATCCAGGGTAATTAACTTTAAGACCATACTCATTGCTCAAGAAATTGGCGATTTTGACGGCGTTTGACTGCTGTCTATCAAGACGAATCGAAAGAGTCTTCAATCCTCTCAATAATAACCAGCAATCAAATGGAGCCAATCCGCAACCGGTGGCATTGATAACAAAATAGATATCCTCGGCGATTTTCGGGTTATTGATGGCAATAACTCCGGCCATGATATCGTGATGCCCGTTTAAGTACTTGGTGGCCGATTCGTATTGAATGTCGACCTGGAAGTCCAACGGATTACACAATAACGGCGACATCATAGTGTTATCAAAGACAATCAAACATTCAGGGAAGTTCAGTTTGATGTACTTGGTCACCTTTGGCAAGTCAACAATTTTGATCAAAGGATTAGTAGGAGACTCCAAGAAAATCATCTTGGTTCTTGAAGTAACTACTGCCTTAATAGCATCAAAATCACTGGTATCAGTATGGGTCAAATTGATTGATTTTTTTTTGTTCAAGAACGTCAATAATCTGTGAGTTCCCCCATAAAGATCGTCACCTGCAATGACTTCATCGCCTGGCTTAAGTAGTCTGGTGATAACATCTAAACAAGACATTCCACTTCCAACAACATATGCCTTTTGAGCATGCATAACTTTGGCTAAATGTCTTTCAAGTAAAGTACGGGTAGGATTACCCGATCTGGTGTAATCATACTTATTATCACCGGCAATGTCTTGTTTGAAAGTTGTGGTTTGATATAATGGAGGATTACTAGATTTGAATCCGTCTTGGTTGTCAATCAATAACAATTCGGTATTAAAGCTATATTTAGTCATTTCTTTTTTTATGTGTCTTTATGTCTTTGAATATGCACCTGCAGAAACCGTCTTCCTTGCTGACGACGCCTCTATAATCTATGTATCAATCACTGAATAGAGTGTCTTCAAAATATTACTAATAAATGGGAACTAAGAATGATAAGAATTTTTCATTTTTTCAGCTTGTTTAAATAAATGAAAATGCCCTATCTATGCTGCAGTGGTGAAATTTCGAGAATATGGTGTTATTGTTGACTCATCCATCCATTACCTGAAAGTGAAAAATAGTTCCGTTCTGGAAAACAATTAGATGCCCTGTGGAAAAAATTACCCTGTGAATTGACATACAAAATATGACACAATATCGCACAATATATGGTCTATAGACTGTTGCCTTATAAAAGAGCAGTGGCGATAATATAATTAAGGCCTATCATTTCCAGAAATTCGTTGCTGCTATCAGTTACTGGCTAAGTATTGCAGTGTACGTTTTTTAGTGCAAGGCGATTACGTCTTGAGGAAAAAGCTGCATGCATAAGAAGCGGCATGCTGCTATTTTTTCAACATTAATGACAGGAAAAAAAGCCTGGCTGCAGGTAACTCCTAGGGATCTCTTAGTGTTTCTTAGTATTTCTTAGCAACGTAGAAGCCAAGGCTCGTGAACTTTATTCGAGAAGCTGCCATTATTTCAACATAGTTGCTTCTTGATTACCATCATCGCTCGGCACTATCCCTATTTTTTTTGCGTCACTTGACAATAATCTTGTTCCTGTAGATATGATATGGCCAAGTCCTTGACTTGCAGAGTGGATACGTGAGTAGGTGAATGGGTATAAATACCTGGGAATTCTCATCTATATCCAACATAAACTCCAACTCTCCTTCTTCTCTTTTTAGTCTTTTATATTATCATCATCAATCAATAAGTCATCCCATCAATACATCATCCAAAATGAAGCTTTCTACTTCCATTTTATTATCAGTTATCTCGGCTCTCAGTTCTTTAACAGTTGCAGCTCCAGTTGAAACCACTTATTCTGCTTCTGACTACCCATTGAAGATTGACTTCAAAGTTAAAAGAATGTCCGGTGAAAAGGCCAGTATCGAGAACTTGAGTGTCTTCAACAAGATCCAACGCGCTTCTAAAGATAGCGATTTGTTGTTGAACTTGGAAAACGAATACTCTTGGTACTTAGCCGAGATCGAACTTGGAACTCCAGGACAAAAAATAGAGGTTGATGTTGATACTGGATCTTCTGATTTGTGGGTCCCAGGTAAAGGAACTACTTCTCAATACGGTACTTACGACAACTCTACTTCTTCTACCTACGAAAAAGTTGCCGATGGTTTTGCTATTGGTTACGGTGACCACTCTTATGCCAAAGGTAACTGGGCTAAAGAAACCATCACTCTTGGTGGTGCTACTGTCACTGGTCTTGAATTTGGTGAAGCTTTCAACCAGACTACAGGTAGAGGTATCTTCGGTATTGGTTTTACTGGTAACGAAGCTTCTGCTCAAGCTAAAAAAGCTTTCACTTATGACAACTTCCCAGTCCAATTGAAAAACCAAGGTCTTATTAAAAAAGTTGGTTACTCTTTATACTTGAACTCTCTTGAGGCTACTGCTGGTTCAGTCTTGTTCGGTGCCATTGACTCCGCTAAATACTCTGGTTCTTTAACCACCTTGGACTTGGTCAAAATTGATGATGAGGACGAACCAACTGATAAAGCTGTTGCTTTCTTTGTCAACTTGGATGGTATCTCTGCTGGTAGCAAAAATCTCGCCACTGAGACTTACCCAGCTTTGTTGGATTCTGGTACTACTTTAATCTACGCTCCAGAAGACGTTGCCACCGCTGTTGGAAAGAAATACGGTGAATACAACGACTCTATTGGTGGTTACGTTACTTCTTGTTCCACTACCGGTGACGAATTCTCCTTCAAATTTGGCTCATCTGCTATCACTGTTCCATTCAAAGACTTGCTTTTCCAAGCTGATGAATCTGGTGAGACTTGTTTGGTTGGTGTTTTGAGTTCTGGATCCAATTACTACATCTTGGGTGATGGCTTCTTGAGATCTGCATACATCTACTACGATATTGAAGATAGTCAAGTCCAAATCGCTCAAGTCAAGTATTCTACTGAGTCTAACATCCATGTTGTCTCTTAGATTGATTGATTTTCTATATTCATTTCTTTCTTGAATGGCTATTTTGATAATACCCATTTCTCTTTTACCTATCTTTTGATATTTACTTCTATTACAATAACATATTTTTGATCTTATAAATTGCTATCATGTAATGATTACGCTTTTCCACATGATAATCTTATAGTTTGCTATACTGTAATATCTACACTATGGAATACAAGAAGATATCCATCGAAAATTTATTTCGCTCTATATAGTGGTAAGTAATTATTGTACAGTGACTTGATTTAAAAATTCAAGACTAGGTTTGGCAATTAAATCAATTGCAGATGTTGCCCACACCACATCTAAATGATTATAATCATCCAACCAACAGTACTTGAATTTCTGCAAGTGGGCACTTTCAAACTGTTCAAAATGTTGAACAAATCTATCACAACTAACTAACAGATCGCATCTAGGCAAGAAAGCCAAAATTGGGCACGTCTCACTAGTGTACCAAGATTCATTGGATTTGAATATTTTCGAGTTGGCTCCGAGAAACCCGTCCTCGTCGATCAACCACCAACGCATTAATTTTGCACTGATATACACTGGAGAATGCAAGAAATTACGATCTCTATACCGTTTATCCCAATGTCTATCATCCCACTTGAATAAACAATTGAAGACAATGTAAGAAAGAGTTGTAAACAATTTAGTTTCTAATAAAATATTTCTCATGGTCATCATTATAGGCATGAATGCCTCGACACCAAAGAAAAAATCAAAAATAGAGTCATGAAGACTCTTCATGAAAACAATAAATGTCCTACTTGCCAACATCTCGCCGGCAAACACAGCTGGAGATAACGCAATAAAACAGCTTACTTTATCATTTAATCCACTCTCAAATGCTTTAATATTCTCGTCTTTCAATGCAAAAAAGGTCTGAGTTGTTCCTTGAGAATGTGCCATTATTGATACCTTGGAGAATTTACTCAGAGAAAGTACATGGTCTATCATTGTTGTCAAATCATATTGCGCCATCTCCACAATATCCCAATTCCAAAGATTTGGATCATGGAATTCTAAAAATTCGTGCTGAGGGTAGAACCCACAACGATTATTTCCTAACCAAATATCAAAGCCATTCTTAAAGAAAAACTCTGCAAATGAATCAACTCCGGTGCTTGTGAAAACTCCAGAAGCTTGTAATAATCCATGGACAAAGAGGAGTGGTTTTCTTTTATCTCTTTCAGCGTCCGATTCATGAGGATCTATCACTCTATGAAGCTTGAGCACAAATCCATCCGGAGTAGTAATATTATACTCCAATAGCTTTAAGTTATGAAGCTCAAAATAATATGAAAGATCTTTAGTAAGTTTGGTTTCTTTTGGGTCGAGTTTCGGCTTATCCTTGACCTCTTCGGGTTGCTCCGTGTCTGCTGTTTTGGAGAGCTTCCTTATGCAATATTTCACTAAAGAGAAAATAAAGACGATATTTAAGAACGATGTCGCACAGATCCAGCTTGAGACTCGGAAAAATATCTGCTTTGTCTTACTGTAGTGAAGCGCGGGCTTCCCTGTTAGCAACTTTTCCTTCATATCAAACTCGCTTTCGTCGTCGTCCATAGAGTCGGTATCACAATTTCAACCTCTAGAGTATTAGCAGCTCTCAGGTTCAAGAAGAGGTAAAGATTAGGTCAAAAAGTACAGATCTGTCGTTTACCTTTTTGATTGATTTTTGTTTTTCTTTCGCTATTATGTGCTATTATGTTTATTTTTATAGCTAGTTGAGGATTTGCCGTGTACTTAGTAAATTTCTTCCGATCGATATTAAAAACTCGGATTTTTGGCTAAGAAGTCAATTTTCACCATAGATAGCGGATCTTTGATGTACTTTTGTTGTAGTTTGGTGGTACTAAATCCATCGGGGCCTGATAATAGGTTTTTCAGGACGCATTATCAGCATAATCGTACAACATCAAAGGGTTTACGAAGACAAAGGGATTCCCTGTTTTAGCGACCCTCGTATAGCCGCAGTTCCTCCCTTGGGAGTAATTTCATGTTGCTCCTATAATGCCCTATAAAAGCATTTTGACTAGTTTATTGCCATAGCACGAGCCCATTTCTCTCTCCTCTTTTATCCTTGCACAGTTAACACTTTCTGAGCTATTAATCGAAACATAACTATGACAGTATAGGTCAAAATATCATTTGTGTGTCTTTCTGATTTCGACCCTGTTTGTAAAAAGACCGCAAATCGCCCTTCTTATCTTTGCATAGTAATTTAAGCTAAAAATTGTGCTATAGAAATGTGCTAACACGTTTTGTATGTGTTTTTTCCGTCTAAAAGTCGTAGGCAAATAGAATATCCGACGTGATCCAATATCAAAAAAGTACGATGGTTGTTTTTTGTACCAATTTTTACGTACGTACTAAATTAGATCCATTTTTTACATTAGACACAGTAGATCGCTTTCCAGAATCCACGCATCTTTGATTTTGTCAACGGAATTCAGGTTGTAAATGCTACTATATAACATTAGTATTACAGCAGTAATATGGTGTATGTTAGACATTCTACACTTGTTATCAATTAAAGCAAGAATTGAGAGATTTTGCCAGAAAAATTTTGTTAGAGAATGTACAGTGCTCCTGAGATTGTGAGCCAGATCAGCAAGATTTCTACCTTTTGTCATAAGAGTTTCGTTAATGATTTCATGATTAACGCAGGTATTTGTTAGTATTACCATATTTAATTTCTGATTTTGTTAGCATCTGCGCAGTTGACACACAAATTTTATACCATCAGCATGGTGCAAGTATATGAAGGGACTCATACTATTACTCTATTGAGCATTAATCTATGCTATCTGCTGCATTCTTTACTAGGCTACTGTATTCTTTACTATAACTACCGCAGATCGACACTCCTGTTTGATAAAGATTTGAGGATTTTTCAGAGAAATTTTGTAACAATCACATAGTTAATTCATGATTTTGCTAACAAATGGATTTATTTAAAAAATCGCTAGATTTACTCCCTGGGGCAAGATTTGCAAGATTTACCATAAAATCTTGCAGGTGATTGCATATTTTATTGCACCATACTATCTATCGGAACATACTAGGGCCATTGAATCGAGGGCCTTCAGACTTTATAAGATAAGTTTTCTAGATGATCCAGGTAGTAGATCACATATAATCGATAAATAATTGCTCTTTTAAGAATCAATTGCTCCGGTCAATCCAGACAAGTTTACAAGCCAAAGCTTATGAACAGAAGTACCTTGGAAAGAGACCAAGGAAAAGTATATAGAGTACCATCCAGAATGGGAGAAAATCCTGCCATTTTCGATTACTTGTAACAAGTAATAATTTGAAATAGGTGATACTTTTAAGCTAGCTGGTTATGAAAATAAGACTTAAAAGCAATAACAGTTACATCTGTATATTCTGATGACTGGACATGACTTAAAAGTAAAAACAGGCAGTCTTGATCAAACTCAGTGTCATCTGTACAACTAATGCCAAGAGTCAGCCATCACTTAAAAGCAATAACAAGCAATCTCCGTCAAAGTAGGTCACCTTTGTACAACTAATACTAGGCTGAAGGCCAGAAAATCACTTAATAAGAAACTGGTCTTACCAAACAATAGCATCAATCAAATATTATTCACGCGTAGAAGATCCCTTAAATCAAGATACCGGGCAAGTCAAGCGATGATATCAAGTGATAGGGATAAATCACTAAGAGATCCAGAAAATACAATCAAAAAGAGGAAATACATTTTTTGCTACTCGGTTCCTTTGGAGTCTGAAATACCTGGAAGTGATAACAATTCCAATGCCAAACGCCACTTAAAAAGATAACTCCTCGCAACAAACAATAGGATTACATAATAACTGAAGTGGATAACGTCCTCTAAATCAATTCGTTGATCACAACAAGCTATAACATTAAGAAATTATTCAGGACAGGTAAATCACCTGAAAGTTTTATCCAGGAAGCACTGTCAAAGAAAGGAAACACACTCCAGAAGAAGGCCATTTTCGACCACTTTCGGTCTCTTTAAACGAAAACATGGAAGTAAGTGGTGTGGAAACAAGTTATCACTGAAACTAGAAAGTCGCTCACAATAGCAATAATTAGCAATCTTCCTTAAGTTTAGTGCAATTGATCCCAGATATACTTTTTTTGTTAGAGTTTTTTTTCCTGGGTTTATTTTTATTTTCCCTTGAAAGTTGAAAGACAGGAAAATAACTATCTTTTTGTAACTGTTTTGCATATTTTTCCTAACGAAGAATGAGGTCAATCTATCCCAGATATTTATAAAACCACAAATATGGTATATTGAAATTGTTCTGTCTTGCTGACATGGCGCAACATATAGAAAAGAGAAGGAAAATTTTATGCCATCCAAGCAATCAAACCTAAACTGTACGATATAATATATAAATGGCATAGTCCTTACATTTAGTTTATTTCTACACAATTTATTGATACTTTGATAACCATAAGATTAATTAATTATTAAATAACTTTTGATAACCATTTATTTCATCTTCGTTGGTAACAGCAATCGCAATCATGGATCCTCCTAATGAAAAGAAACACTTTTGGGAAACCCATAACGAAATATTGGATGATATGGTTAAATTCTTGTTTGGTCCACACAAAGAAGCTTTGAAGAGATGTGGTCCCTTTTTTAAAAACAACTGCTTTTCCTATTTGATGATGATACAAATGTTAGATTGCAGCCTGGTAGTCATCTCAAAAACTTATATGGAACCTGATAAATTCAAGGATAGCATTGCCTTTAACTGTTCCAAAATACAAGAAAACTTGGATCATAATCATATTCAAAGTCTTATTGACGCAACTCGAGTCCCTAGAACAATCTGTACTTTCTGGAAAGTAATCGGAGAGAACTTGAAAATTTTATACTTAAATTTTCATAAATTGGCATTACAACTACAGTTCACTGGAGTTCAAATGGAAAAAGATGAACTTATGTTAGAGGTTTTGCTGAAGCTAGCAAACGTATGCTTGGAAGTCAGCAATTGTACAGTTCCAACTTTCCGTTGTATACACTCAGTATCCTAATTAGAAGTAATTACAAAAGAGTTTTTCAAATTGCGGAAGGTATTTACGAAATTCCCTGCGTTAAGTATTCTGATGACGGAGCCTGGCATAATGATGAGGATTGGGCTGAAAGTAGTACCGGCTTGACGCATTTGTAACTATTACAATTGTAACTATTACATTTGTATTCAAGCAGTTTGATTTCTGATTTCTGATATCTACTAACAATTTTAATGATATATTAACAAAAATAATTTTTTTTCTGTAATATATGGGAGTATTTATTGATTATATCTGTAGGTATATCTCCTTAGAAGACTATCGTCTTCTAATTATGCAAAGGTATATAAGGTATATAAGGTATATAAGGTATATAAGGTATATAAGGTATATAATGTTTGTGATAATATCTAATGTTGTAGTGACAAATGATGGTCTTACGGCCAATATCGATGGGAAACTCGAAACCATTAATAAATTTGGTGAGAACTTGAATCTTTCAGAAAAGATTCGTCAGTGATCATCACATACCACCATCTTCTTGACTTTATTAGCAAATAAAAAAACTCAGAACAGGACCGTCTCTCGACTTCCACTTCATATATATAATGCTGCTCAGAGCGATTCCCGCCCAGCGCTTTGAATTTTTCTGCTTTTCTCATCTTCAGAAAGAAATTTTCAACATTGCATAATTTTTCTACCAATTTTAGCAGTCGAATTTCTCAGTAATTTGTACTAGAATTACAACCTATAATTTCTAATATCATTGATTAAGACATGTTTTTTGACTTATTGGATGTATTTAGGAGATTTTACTTTATTTTAATTTTTTTTTTATATAATTTGTTTCTGCTTTCTAAGAATTTCTCTCTATGGAAGAGAAATATATTACATTTAATGAGAAATAATAAATAGGAACTGAAAAATTGATATGAAATGTAGCATACGCTTTCATAATGACTGAGAATCAGAAGTTTGATTAATTATGGTTAAAGGAATATAAAATCAGAGGCCAACTGTGACATAGAGGTTGAACTACTATGAATAATCTCAAGAATTGGCAAGATGAATGAGTACTGAATACGAAGTGATACACCTATCCTGTTGTTCATAAATGGTATTGACAAAAAATCTTAGTTATAGAAACCTTAGTTATTACCCAAAACCCGATGTGAATTTACTTCGATGTAATGGAATAACAACTTTCCCATCTCTATTCCAGTATTCATGCCAAAATTGGTCAATTTTTTTCGTCGTTTTTTTCGGTCGTACTGTCTGCATTGAATATTTTTTACATAGTAAAATGGCACTATTTTACTAGTGTTTTTTAAATTTTTCTGACAAAACCGCTGATCACGCTTTTTTCCTACATAAATCGTACTCTTTAACACGGGTATCCTCGAAATAATTGCTTAATATCTGTCTACTCATGTTTATTTAGAGTAAATCAGGGACTTAAGCTAGTGAAATGGTAATATTATCATTAAATAAATATTCTAGTGGCTTTAATGGAAAAAATAGCTACTCTGAAAGACACTAGGGACCTTTTGATCAAATGCGACATGGTTTTGTTGAAAGTACGTCGCATCGTATCTAGATTTCAAAAACCTGCATTAGATACTTTGATCTGCCATATGCAATCCCCAAAACCCACAGAACTGTTGCATAATAATTGATTCTATCTGTATTCCTATATAGATAGGTTATTGGTTGCCCACAGTACTAATTAGCTCATTGATGAGCCAAAAAGGCCTCCATTAAGTTCTGTCACATGACATAATCAGGTCTGTTTGCAAAAGAAAAAGCTGACAAGAAAACATATCACAAAAAATGAAGCATTTCTGTTTTAGCGAATCACTCTTGATAGCAACTAGTTTCACTTTAAGAATACCAAAGACACCTCGATTAACAAGCACAAATTATGTCCAAATACAGCAAACTTGATAATGAAGATGCCCAAGTAAGTGTTTTTATAAGATTTTTATTCCAGGAAATATGGGTGAATGCTAACAATACTCTTCTTTTAGCCTACGTTATGGGATGACGAGGATATATTAATAGATGAGGATGAAGAAGACTTAGGAAAAACCGGAAAAACACCATTGGTTGATCCCTTTTCAGACCTGAACCTTTTGGATGCTGAATCAGTCACAGGAAATACCGATTTTCAGCAGCCTCCTGGATTTCTAAGAAGTTCAAATCATGACGAGGCCATTATACCTGATGATGTTGTAGGAAGCACAGCAACCAGATCGTCTAATAAACCTGTAAACTCTAACAGCAAAAAGCTCTCAGGTGGAGCACCTGGTGAGGGAGGAATGTTTACCATAAACTATTACCGCAAATATTTCAATTTGGACTCGGACGTATTTTTAAAAAAAATTATTAGTTATAATAATGTTATCAAGAACCGGAACTTGAGATATAATTATGATTATTCGAGCTTGACCAATAGATCTTTAACAAATCTGAATGAATTGTTTGAAAACGACATTGGTGAGCTTTATGGACCTATATGGTTGACGGCAACCATAGCTTTTCTAGTGTTCTTTGCAACGACCGGGTCAGATTTAATTCTTGCATGGGTAAAGAAAGGAATAAAGGCCGGTGTTGATGATGACTACAGTTTCGAGTACAAGTTGATTACTAAAGCATTAGGATTGTTGTATGGATACACATTTTTAGTTCCATTTATGATACATTTATTTGCGAGTTATTTTTGCAAGTTGCCAAATTTTGTGAGTCTTATCAAATTGATTGAAACGTACGGCTACACTACGTTCATCTGGTCTACGACGTCTGTACTTGTTTTCCTTGGAGCATTGGTTGGCAATTCGCATTCCACTGTTGCTAACTTGATCAATTGGATAGCTGTGATATTTGCAGCTTTGGTTTCTGGCGCAAATTTGATGTTCATTATTTATCCAATAATTTTAAAAAATGTTGATTTGATAGCTTCAAATTCGGGAGGAGATGAGGCTGGAGCCCAAGGCGAGGCCGCAAAAAAGATTCCTTTGATACTATTAGGGATCATTGGTATTTGTCATTTTGTATTCATGATTGCTATAAAGGCTACGTTTTTTGGAATTTCCACATAAGTCATAAGATTTGATTGGCTATATAATATACGTTACGGTTTCTGTACTATCACCGGAGTAGTTTCTCTACCGTAAGAAGTAAGAGCTATCCCCAGTGGGTACGCCAGCGGAGCAAGTATTTATTGTTGGGGAATTCGACACGATCATAGAGGATTCTCTCATGCAACAGCTCGAATTCTCGCTGATCGATGACTGTGACGAATTTGATTTTCCGCATGATTAATGGTGTGTATCTGTCGACTATGCAAAAGCGTGAATTATAGTCCACAAGCTCAGTGTGACTCATAGTGTTGTTATTACCGGGGTTAACAGTAGTGATATTAGAAAGGGCCTTCTCAATATCCATCAACGCCTGTTTCTCGACAACATTCACCATATAGCTATAAACAAATTTGTCATGTAGTGTCAATGTCGGATCTAAACGCAACGTCCAGAAGATATACTTATCGTACCAAGAGTCATGAGCAGACTTGAAGTCAAAATACACAAATTTGAAGCCCGTTTTGGGATTCAATCCAGTCTCTTCAACCACTAGCCGTACAGTAGCATTATTCTTCATCACCTGAAATCTCCCCAAGTTGAGAACAACGAGCTGATATTTAGGAATCATTTCGGTGATGTTAGTCGAACAGTAGAAATCATGAACTGTAGTTTGAGAATCCCCATAGTCTTCAGAAGATACAGCTTCGTTGACTCTGATCTGGAATTTGGTGGTTCCTAATCCGTGACAACGATGATCGGCTATAACTGCGACCGAGAGATTATAGCTTCCGGCTAAAAGTTGCAATTGCGTAGAGTAATTGAGATTAAATACCTGATCTATAGCCATTATGTTGTTTACAGTGTCATATTCGAAAATATCACCTTGCTGTATTACAAAATCCCCGGTAGCAGGGAATATCTTTCTGTATTGAAAGAGCTTAAAGATATACCACCATGAATCATCAATAAATTCAACACATTCAGAGTCAGTCTTAAGTAGTTCCTCATAGGTTAATCTCCGCGTAAAGTATCTAATTGAGTCCAAGCTTTTGATGTATGCGACCAAAGATCCAAGTACCCCGGAGGCAGCAAAGTTAAGCTCTGGATATTTGGCGACGAATTTGCTTTTGTAAAGCACATTAAAGAGCGTATAATAATGTTTGTTGGCAAACCTCAACAGAGGGGTCTCCTCGAGAAGCCTCATTTCCAATTCAAGTGGCAATTTGGTAATCATTTTGGTGGTGGTTGGATTTTCAATCGTTATGCCCTATGGTTTTGGTGTACCGATCTTTATGTCCTGTTAATTATGTCCTATCGTTGCCCCAAATATTGATGCACAAATGTTAATGTCTCTTTTTTCCTTCGCCATTATTACCACACAATTGGTACCTCCTTTCTGTGTCACTTTGGTTGTTTGCTGTTGGAAAACTGGAAAAAGTCAGCGAAAATTCGAAGTTTTTTGATGGAAAAAAAATAATCTACGAAAAAGGAAACGGCAAAAACAACTCCAAAATTAATATATGATGCTACGGTTCCTATCCTTGAATTGCTCCCTAATAGTCTACAGATCAATCCAACCGTAATCAACACGTTAAAACAAGAATATATATATTCATTACTAGCGAAAAATGTCTACTACAGTTGCACCACAAGGTATGTAATGCTTAATTGGGTCTTTTAGTCCCCACAATCTCGAGCTCTTCGAGAGGTTCGTTTTAATATGCTAGAAAAAAAATGAGGAGTGAGGAGTGGAATATACTAACAAAATAACAGTTTTATGGGCTCAACGTTCGAGCGAAACCGAGCCAGAGAAGAATGTTCTCTACTTGAAGGTATTGGTAACCGATCCAGAAGAATTGAAGATCGATTTGAAGCCAACCTCGTTGAGTTTGGAGTCAAATAGCGATTATGTTGCCACTAAAAAGACCCACTACAAGTTAGCAATTGATTTCTTTGATGAGATTGATGTTGAGCATTCCCATTACAACACAACTAGTGGAAACAACATTTCTTTCATTCTTAGAAAGAAGGACTTGAAGAAGGAATTCTGGCCTAGATTGACTAAAGAAAAAGTCAAATTGTACTACTTGAAGACTGACTTTGACAAGTGGGTTGACGAGGACGAACAAGAGGAACAGGATGAGGTTGACACTAATGGTTACGAGCAGTTTGGACCAGGAGGACCAGGAGGACCAGGTGGTCCGGGCGGTCCAGGAGGTCCAGGGGGAGCAGGTGGTGATTTCGACTTCTCTAAATTAGCTGCAATGGCAGGAGGAGCAGGAGGAGCAGGTGGTCCAGGAGGATTTGACATCAATCAATTGATGGGTGGCGCAGGAGGAGCAGGTGGATTTGATATGAGTAAACTTGCAGCTATGGCAGGAGGAGCAGGAGCAGGAGCAGGAGCCGGTGCCGGAGCAGACGAGTTCAGCTCATCTGATGAAGAAGAAGAAGAAGCTAAATCTTCTTAGGTTCTTAGGTTGTAATAGCGACTAATAAATCGACTGATATGTTGTGGTAGATACTGTAGGCAATTAACATAATTGAAGAACCATGCTTTTCTACTTTACATAGGCATAACTACAGATACAAAACAATAAATACTTCCATTTATTATCGAAAACATTTTATTAAAATATCATTAAAATTGTTAACAGAAATCAGAAATCAGAAATCAAACGGCTTGAATACGAATGTCATCGTTGACACTAAGGGTTTGTTTAGCCTCCCATTTCTCATTAGGCTGCAATTCAATAAAGTCATGAACATGGCCTGGTTCGAGACAGACCATCTCCTTATAACCGTCCTTAGGTTCAAAGTCACCCATACCTTTAGACTTTTCGATCCATGGGTTCCAGACAACAACATCTGGAAGATTTTCCCTATGGACAGTGTGAATGACTTTACCTAGACAGATAGCCTGAATGACTTTATCATTAGGAACTTTGATGTAAATACGGTCGACTTCTTCGTTAAAATTGATGGCAGGAGCCTTCTCAATATACGAGGTTGGAATCAATTGATCGTAGCATTCTTCTCCAGGAAAGTTGCTGACAATTGTGTCTTCAATGTCTGGGATTCTGAGGTAGGTGTGGAATAACCAATTGAATCTGAACGGGACGGAACCACAATTCTGGATCTCAACCTTAGTGACCAATTGTTCAGGCTGAAGAACGACTGTCAAAAAGATTGTGAACTCGTTATGACCATCACCCCACTTTGAGTATAGTTCATTATTGGCCTCTTCCTGAGAGAGCGCAAACTGAACAGTTGGATTAGGCTCAAGACTGGCGATTCCTAAATAAGTCCACTTGGAATTTCTAGCGAAACCATGTTGAGGCAAGTCTCTGAAATCAGCTTCCGAGGGATGTTTACCAAATTGAGGGAAAACCAAAGGAATTCCTCCGCGAACCGGCTTAGAGCCATCGAGTTTAGCAGCTTTACTTAACCATAATTGTTCTTGTCCGTCAATTTCCCAGCTAACAATAGTTGCCCCATAATTTAAAATTTTGAGCCTAGTTGTGTCGTTAGTTGGATGGGTCACAATGACCCCGTCGTCTCCATGTTCACCGAATTTTTGCACAGGCATTTCGCTATAATTATCGTTATCGTTATTGTTATGTTTTTGTGTTATAATGTTGATGTTATTAATCAATCTGATGTTGATGTCCGAAGGATAAAAAATAAATATTACGAGCGATGAAGGAAAGATGCATATTTGTCAATTTTTATTTTGCACCAGATGGTGGGTGCTTTTTAAAGTTGCTTTGAGCAGAGAGCAACGTTCTTTGGAAAAAGCATTCTGCGAAAAATATACCAAATATATGGGTCATTTATGGTAAACCAGTATAACTAACAGCACTCATAATTTTTCATATGCGGCAACCTTGAAAATCCCAGAAATGATTTACAGAGGGGAGTAGGAACGGAACATAAAAAGAAGGCTAGCAGGTTCAGGTAAAACTGAATCAGCAAATCACAAAAAAGCCAACAAAAAGAAAAGATAAGTATCAAAACAATTGTTTTTAAGGGAGCTATAGAAA